>CM053585.1:278615852-278684619 GCA_028646515.1 Pseudochirops corinnae
AAATACTTGCTTTTGCTAACAGAATTATTTTCTTCATAGTTTCATTGTATCATTAAATGGCAAGTTACATAATCAAAAGGAAACTATTTAAAAACCATTGATATAACAAACAAGTATTAAATCTGCCAACATATTAAACCATAAAAAGTCTACCTTAATGAACTTCCTAAGATTTTGTTTATTTTACAATGGATCACAACATAGGAAGCAAAGATGGCGCATAGATAATTTGTATAATATTTATTTATTTAAAATTACCTTTTAATAAAATTCATGTTAGCTAACTCACAAAGCAAAATTAATGACAATTTCCTGCAAGTTTTTTTTTAACAGTCTAATTCAGTTATTACAGAATTATTGTATTAGAAATGTATTTGTTTAGGGGATAAGGTTAAAAGTCACATCTGGGACTGATAAGGCCTGTTTTTCAGTGTTTTCAATGATAACTCTTCAACTCTAAGCAGTATTGTGCTTCTGAACAAGAGTGGGTGTAAGGATGCTCAGCATAATGTGATGGGCCACATTTAATTCCCTTAATCGCTTGATCAGGGCAACTGAATTAACCACAAACATCTGCTCACTTTAGAGTACCCAAAGCTGGTTCTTTCCTTTGATTCAACACAGTTACATGGGGTTATCCCACCACCTTTAGCCTATTTTTCTCCTTCCTCCCCACACCACTTTATTTCTTCCCCCTCCTTTGCTACATTGATAAATCTGTACAAAATGTACTAAATGTACATGCTACGACTGTCCAAGGACATGCAAAGGGCTGACCTAGACCTGGATCTGCTTGTAATGGGGCATTATGATCTAATTTGTATCAACTTTCCCCTTCTTTTTTCACCCTAGTGATTACCCTCAGATGACTCCTGTTGTCGGCTTCCCTGATAACCCCCAAACCCCCAAAACAAGTTAACCGTTCCCTGAGAGCCACTGCCAAGGTCAAATGCTGTGACACTCAAAACCTCTATCAAAATAAGGAAATGCAATTTCTTTCCCTTTGAGGAGTTCATGGTAATTTTAACAAATCTAAAAAACTTATGACACAGGTCAGATCTACCATTAACTGACCAAAGTTTAAACACTTTTTCTTAGGATGTAGAAGTCCAGGCTTATGATTTCATCAGTGAAGGAAATTCCTGGGGTAAAAAATTCCCTCCAAAGATGCAGATATGTAACTCCTCTGTAACTTAGTTGTAGAAATTTGTCTTGGGACTCTGACAAGTCAAACTTTCTAATGGTCAACTTAAAACTCAGGAATTCCTGACTTCAAAGTTAATGCTATGTTCATCGAATTACTATTCTCTTTCCACAGAGATGGAAAATTGATATTTTATATGTATATGTTCTATATATTTATATGTGTATACATGTTTTAGAATATTATGTGTATGTATATTATATATATGTTAAAATAACAAATATATATGTGTGTGTATATATATATATATATATATATTATATACATGTTTTAGTTGAAGACACAGTCTGGCATAGTGGATCATCAAAGGCCTGGGTTCAAGTATTTCCATGAACACACAGTGACTGTGTAACTGCGGGCAAGTCATTTAACCTCTGTGTTCCCAGGCAACTCTTCAAGACTGTTCAATTTCAGAGCAGTCACTGATATTCATTGGTAGAGGGAGTTTCCCCACTGAGAACTCTCAGTGGGTAATTTCTTTTTTTAAAAATTAAGTTTAAAAATGGCACTTGAATCTCCTTTCACTGATTGTACATCTGATGACAAAATGTACTGAACTTCACAAGATCGCTTTTTCACATTTAGATCCCCTAAGCGATACCATGAGAAATGGACGGAAGTCTTTGTATCCCCAGCACTGAGTATAGTGCCTGAAATATAAGTGCTTAATAATATGCTAGTTGGTTTGACTTGGTTAATAATAGTAATAAAAAATAATAATAATTAGCATTTATATGATGCCTGTTTATATGCTAAGCATTGTGCTAAGCACTTTACAAAGAATATCTCATTTGAACCAAACAACAAGCCTGGGAGGTAAGCGCTATTATTATCCCCCTTTTACAGTTGAGGAAACTGAGGCAGACACCACTTAAGTGACTGGCCCAAGGTCACACTGCTAAGTGAGGTTAAATTTGATTTTAGGTGTTCCTAACCCTCAGACAGGTACTCTAGCCACAGTACCACTCTGCTACAGGATCCTCATATGCAAAGAAAAGATGTTGGTTTAGGGGCTCTCTTGGGTTTCTTTTATCTCTAACATTCTGGGTTTTGTATCCTTACTGTGTTGAGACTAAGATGCATTCCTAGCAAAGTTTTAGTTTAGTTTTTGTTACAGACTTTACTATAGAACTAATGTTCAATGTAAACTAAATACAAAAAAAAAAAAATTACAGGAGTAAGCGCTTGAGTCCTGGAGTCAAATGTTTAGTTTGATGCATTTATACCTCGAGCAGGTGTTTTCTGATGTCTTAATTCACACTGAATGTCAGCCGGCCCCTCGGGCTAATGCTATAACATTAACCTGTTGTTGAACGCTAACTGCGATATTTACAAATGACTAAGCAGCTATATACATTACTTCCAAGGGGACAAAATCAATCATTTCCTGTCCCCCATGCTGGAATAATTAATAATTCTGGTAGAATACTTTAGCTCTTGACCTCGATCTCCCAGCCACCCCCAGAGAGGGCTGGGTGGGGGGAGGGGGGAAACAATAGAGAACACCTTCCTCTGTGGAACTCCACAGAGACAGTCCTTTACTAAGGCACAGTAGTGGAGCGGAGGGCTTGACGGGGAGGCAGAGGTCTTGGCTTTAGATCCTGCCTCTGCTGTTTACTACTGGTGTGATCTTGGGCAAATCATTTTACTTTGTTAGGCTTAAGTTCCTGCTCTGTAAAATGCAGGGCTAAGGTTAAATGACCTCTAAAGTCCCATCTAATTTTAAATATACAATCCTGTCTTTACAAGGGGTTAACCGGCAAACACGCAGGAAATAACTTAATGAGGTCAAGTGTGGGCTCTAGTCTGTTTCCAACTGGCCAACCAGACAAGCCCTTCATTCCCTGACAATATTATATCCCCTCCCCAATCCTCAGGATTTTTGCTGGACAGTAATTATGGCTATGATGGTCTTACATTCTTAATTTAGCTACATTTAAACGGATTGTTCTTGAAGAACCCATTTTGTCTGAACAACGAAAGTTTTTGGGGTTTTTTTGTTGTTGTTCCTCTCTTTTGCTTTTTGGCTCAGAAACAAGGAAGTTCTAGTCATTAGGACTTCAACCTTCCCTTTCAGGCCAAGTTTAGAATGACAGTACTCTTTCTTTCTTTCTTTTTTTACTTTTTTAAAAGATCATTTCTTTGTCTTGTGGTTCCTTAAGATTTTCTTTCAATTTCTCCCTTTTGTTTCTCTTTCCCTCTCTAATTGAACAGGCTCTCCTCTTAAAAAGATGCTAGGTAAGATCTCCTAGCTTTTCTTGCAAGCTAACAAAGAATATCCCCATTCTTGCTCCCTTACCTTCTACATCTTCCAGTTTAATATTCTTTTCGACTGTAATCACTTGGTTTGACTCATTCCATAACAAATATCAATCCTATACCTACTGTGGACAAGGAAATGTATTAGACATGGAGGGCTACAAAGATACGTAAGATATACATTTCTGCCATCAATTCTTGGTGTTTTCTTCTAAAAAAGGAGCATACCAAAAAGTCATCTTTCGTAATCCACTCTGTAAATGAAGTAGGGTCTTTATCCTCCCCTGTCAATGAATATTAAAAGTTACTTTTAGATTAATTTATTCATTCAACACCCATTTCTAAGGTGCTATAATTAAAGTCCTTTATTAGATGCTGAGGGAATTGCTGTCCAGGTAGAATATGTAATTTAATAAAGGGGATAAGATATATGTGTGTATGTGTATATGTATGTGTATGTACACATACATGTGTATATTTATATGCAATACCTATCACGAATAGACTATTGGGAATGTATGAAAGGAATACAATTTTTGTTAAAGTCTAAGGAAGGAAATAATATTTCTGAGTGGGAAAGATCTAGTAGACATTTAGATTCACCCATTCCTTACCCAAATGTAAACTATGCCTCTCATTACACTCAATACCTTTCATTATTGTTTAAGTATTTCTAAAGGATTTCCACCTTCCTTTAGGGTATGAGTTAAACATCACCTGCAAGGGAAATATTTCAAGGTCCCTTTAGTTGTTAGTTCTCCCTCTCCTCAAATTATACTAGTCATTTTTCAGTGTAAGTGTTGTATACACTACATAGGATGTAATCTCCTTGAAGGTAAGAACTTTTTCCCCCTTTTGTGCTGTATCTGCCTAGCACCATGTTTTGTGCACAAAAAGTACTGAATAAGTGCATGTCCAATGAATATATGTCTATCAGTGGTAGAAATAATTTACATTTTAACAGTACTCTTCACGAGGAAGGTAGGGCAGATATTACCTCTGGTTTTACAAATGAAGAAAAGTAGACTCAGAGAGGTTAAATGACTTGCCCAAAGTCATGGAGTAATTAACTATTGGATTTCACATCCAAGTCCAAAGCTTTTCCAATTCACCAACTCTCCCGTATAGTTTCTGTTTCTTTTTCTTATTGAAGAAAACCTGTATTATGCTGACTTCAATAAACAGAATTTTGTAAATGACATGAAATGGGATGGTTTACTTTTGTGTTAACTGTGAAAACAGGATTAAGGAAAATAAATCTAAAAAGAAAAAAATACACGAAGGAATATCTAAAAACAGAAAAATTTTTGAGGCTTTCAGAAAACTCATTGTTCATACATAGATGCTTACTTCACCTATCAAGGACTCCAGATTACTTCACCTGTCTAGGACTTTTTCTATCTAAAGTGTCTTCCAACTCTAATACTGAACTTTGTGGATTTATCTATTACAAATGTTCTTGAAGGGGGAAATTTCAGTTAATTTCAGTTCCTGTAGGTATAAGGAAAGAGTACCAGTACATATTCAAATGATGAAGAATAGATGGGAAATGATGAGTTCATGGGCGCCCAAAAATGTTGGGGAATACCAGAAATGATGAAGAATATACAAGTAGGTCCTAGTGTCCTAAAAGAATTCACTTGGACAGTCTAGTCTCCAAGCTAAAGAGAGGCATTTATTGGAGCAATGCACCCATTGGGTCTGCTCTACCTCCTGGCAGACAAATTAGGTTATGGGACTATAGATCAATGGGATGGGGGGAAGGGGAGCAGGAGAAGGGCAAAGGGGCAAGCATGACTCCAGGAGCCTGGGATATCAGGTAGTCCAGATGAGTACAGATAAGCAAGGAGAACAGGAAAGGGGAAGAGCAGGACTACTCTGTGAGGTCATATAGTTCATACAGATAAGCAAAGGGAACAGGAAAAGGCAAGGGGAGGACTACTCCAGGATATCATGTAGTTCATACAGATAAGCAAAGGGAACGGAAAAGGGGAAGGCAGAGAGTTGTTATAGAATATCAGGTAGTTGGAGGTGCTTTATAAAAGTCCAGGGTTGGGGGCTTCAATGGATAGTCTTCTTTGATCACTTTTCTGGCTGGTCACATCCTGTATCTTATCTCCTATCTCACATCCTGTATTCTGCTTGCTCCATCTGCCTTGAGCACTCCTGTGTGCCTCACCTCATCACAAATATTCTGTGATTCAGACTTTTCAATAATACACATAAGTTCTCCCCCAATTAAGAGGAAGTGGCGAGGCTTTACTTCAACAATTTTGCAGCCAATCTTTTACTATTTCCTGGTGTTCTAAACATTAACTCAAGCCCTTTGGCCACCTAGAAGCACTATCCACTTGAAAAGACAGAATTTGTGCAAAGGAAAAAAAAATCCACACCTGTCTTCTTTAAAATATATCTATTGCCTCTAATGAGAGAAATATAAAAACAGAATGTAGAGAAACTTTTCTTTTTAAATGTATGAGATGAAATGGAGGGGTAACAGATGCAAAAAGATTTTCCATAACATAGTATCTGACTATTAAAGTCACCTGAGTGCAGTGAGTGGCACAGAATGTTGGGTGCCGACATGGGAAGACCTGAATTCAAACCTGATTATACTAGCTATATAACCCTGGACAAATCACTTAGTTTCTATCTATCTTAATTTCCTCGCTGTAAAATGGGGACCATAATAGCATCTGCCTGTTGGGAAGAATGAGTTAAAACTTTAAAGCAACATTAGCATAGTGTTCCCCACACATAAATGCTGCTTCTCTTCCCTTCCTCTTTCTCCCAGTCTCCTCCTTCCCACCCCTCCTGGTTTCCCCTCTCCCCTGGAGGCATGGAATTGTTTCAAGTCAACCTGTGCTGCAATTTCATCTTTCAGTACTTTAAAGGTCTTCCTCTGGATATCCTGCAAGCAACAAGTACATGGCCATCTATGTGTTAAATACCAAATTTAAAATAACACAGGGATGAAAATTTGACGTCTAAAAAACTTGGGTTTTTTTTGCTTTTAAACTACTATTCTGCCATCTAATTTGTGTTGTGTTCTTTCTTATGCTGTATTCAGGTCTGAAGTGAACAATGTCAATTCAAGAAACATTTATGAGGCATCTGTAGTGTGCAAAGGTATATGCTAGACACTATAGAGACAGAGACTACAAAAAACTGCTGCCCTTAAGGAGCTTACATTCTACTGGTGGGGGGATGGTGGTGGTTAAAGAACACACACATAAATTGTTCAGTTGTTTTTCTGTTGTGACCCCTCTGGGGGTTTTCTTGGCAAAAACAAAACAAACAAACAAAGAAAAACCCAGAGTGCTAAGCCATTTTCTTCTCTAGTTTATTTTACAGATGAGAAAACTGAGGTAAGCAGGGTTAAGTGACTTTCCCAGAGTCACACAGCTAGTGTCAGAGGCCACATTTGAACTCAGGTCTTCTTGAATCCAGGCCTAGCACTCTATCCACTGCACCATCTAACTGCCCAATGAATAAATGCAAAGTGACAAAAATAATACAAAGATATTTCTAGAGGAAAAAAAAATGCTAACTGAAGAACTTTATCCTGAACCAATAAAATATTACATTACATTTGAAAAAAAAAATTTCAAGGATATTTTCTCAGAACAGCTGCAAATTCATTCTCAATTATTTTGGAATCACACCTCCCCTCCTTGTATGTATGTAACACACAGCTTCAGAGGGCTGTCCTTCAGGGAAGAGTCCCAACCTCAGTTGAGACAGGGACGTTACATCTTTAATATCAATTCATCCATTTAAATAAGGCAGCATAACTATAAATAAATATACTATATATAGAGTATACATGTGTATGTATTTATTTGAATATGTGCATATATTTAAACTGACTATTACCTATAAGAATATTTCAAATGTAATATATTGCACACTGTGAAAACTGCTAATTCAGATATCTGCTGGCTGACAACACCAGCAACCTGAAAGCCCGGCTAGTTTGCTTGGTGGTAGAAAAATTCAGCAGTCAAACCCTGGGGACCTAAATTTAAGATTCAATAAGTGAGTGTACTATGGGGGTATTTAATTTCTTTGGTGCTCACAAACCTTCCAGGGACGTATGAAGTGAAATATAGAGGTCAAAGATAACCAAGTTAGTTCTTATACTTGGGGGTATATTTTGTTGTTGCTTTTCAGTCATTTCAGTCATACCCGACTCTTCATGACCCCATTTGGAGTTTTCTTAAGACACTGAAGTGGTCTGCCATATCCTTCTCCAGCTCATTTTACTGAGGAAACTGAGACAAAGAGGGTTAAGTGACTTGCCCAGGTCTAGACAGCTAGCTAGTCAATGTCGGAGACTGGATTTGAACTCAGATCTTCCGGACTCTAGGTCTGGCACTTCACTCTGCCACCTAGCTTCCCCAGGAGAGTATTAGAACTTGCTAACAACCTCCAGGGAGGAAAGATATCTTGTAGGAATTCTAAACTATAAGAAAGTTCAAGAATAAAGTGTGATATTGGATGGTTAAACTGAGCTCCTTCCCCCAGAGAAAAAGGGGCAAAGAGAGAGAAACAACTGGTAAGGCTCAGGTATCCCTACTCTTGACAGCAAGTTGTCAGCCTCTAGAGATGCCCCTCATGATGTCGCTGGTCCCCTGGAGAGTGAAGGGTGAACAACAACCAGCACACGAGTATGCTTCTCTAAGCTACTCATGCTCTATGTGCTTAGAGATAGATACCTGTGTTCTCACTCTAGGTAAATAAAGCTTTCAGAGTCACTTGGTTAACCTTAATGCAAAAAATGGAAAGATCATATCTATCTTGGACCATTCTGAATCATTCCATCACTAAGGACAGTGCCCATTTCTTGGTTTTCAGTTGTGTGAATGACTTCATTTCCCAGAAAGTGTGTGTGTGTGCACACGTGCACACATGTGTGCATGTGTGTGTGTATACACACAAATCAGTGTTCTCAGGGTAGTTGATATGCTATCAATAAACCCCATGGTTTAGATTAAAAGTGTTCCCTGAAAGCCAAACCAGACTAACTCAAGTAGCTGGAACTATGCCACCAGGATAGTCACTAAGATAATTTAGGCTGTGATCTAGATGTAGACACTCTCTGCTCAATTACTATTAATTAGAATTTTGTAATACCTTTACTCCAATGGCCTCCAGGCACATCACCAAGCAGAATTATTTATTTATTAATCATGAATGACTATCTGACAAGCATCACAGAGGGAAAAGTAGTTGAGATGCATGGCAGTGAGGGGGAAAAATTAAGAAAGGCTTGTAAAAGAAAGATGACAAAGAGGAAAAAAAAGGAGGAGCAGAATGAATTGGCATACTCTCCTTTTACATAACAACAATGACAGATGCTAAGGATTTGGGGGCTCATTTGATCCAAGTCTAAAACTTACCTTTGGGGCCTAGAGTCTTTGTTGAAAGGTGCAAATGAGTTGATCTGAAAGGCAGCATGAGTTGATCCTGTCACGTACTCTGGGAGAAGCTCATTTCTTACAAGTGTTTGCTAAACAAACACTTCTACAGCCAAACCTGCAATTCCCTTCTTTTTCTCATTTCTTTACATGGAGCAAAAAAGGGGCTGAAGCAGCAGCCAGCCGGATGGGCTGAGCATCTTCGGACAAATGCTAAAGCTTTGTGAGTGTTCCTGAAGCGCGTTTCTGTAAATAGGACATTCTGAATTCACTCAAGTTGTGCACATTGACCCAAATGGGAATGATGCGTACAATTCGCAAGTGTGCACATTAATACATTGCTATAATTTTTTTTAAAAGGCACAGTTCTCAAATTGTGCACGTGTCCTCAAAAACCCAGTGTTTTTATCTGCTTTGTCTTTCCAACGTGCATAAAAGACAATGCATTCTTGAAACTGGAGATTATGATTATTTTTTAGTAAAAAAGCAATGCTCCATATGTCTTTTTCTGTTTTCTTTTCATTCAGTTCTGGATATTACGTATGGAATTACCAACTTGTCCTTTGAGTCAAGGACTAGAAAATATGACAGCTTATATTTATATAGTAACTTAAAATTTCCAAAGCTCTTCATATACACTAATTTAAGCCTCATGACAACTCTGTAAAGTGAAGGCTGTTACACCATTTTATAGACGAGGAAGGTAGCTTGTACAGGGGCACACAACAAGCAAATGCCTCATGTGGTATTCCCGACTACAAATTTTGTACTCATCCAATATAGACTAAACACTTCGTACCCTACTTTTCGCTTCTCTATGGCAGTCAAGCAGTCAAAGGCTATTCTGGCTCATGAAAGAGGAATGCAGACAAGGCTAAAAACTTAAAAATAAAAAAAAAATACACAAAAGATGAGATAATGGGTGGGGGTGGAAAAAATTCATCCTAAATGTGATATCTCTATACAACTTAGCTCAGCTGCTACAAAACAGAAGTGGTTATAATTCTTCTCCACTTGCTGACAAACTATGTCTTGATTTAAATGGGACTTGAAGACATAATAATAAAACAATTCTCGTGCCCCATCAAGTGATTAAAATAGGATTCTATCTATAGATCTTTTTGTATATTTTATACCAAAGAGGTACTGATGCCCACATCTGGTAAAATGAAGATCAATTAAGAAATTAATGAATTCTAGCTCACTGTTAAGCCTCAGAGAGACTGAACTGGAAGTCAGCAAAATATGGGTACTAGTTTAGGTCCTGCTACTTCATAGCTATATGACTTTTAGAAAGTCACTGGATCTCTCTAGGCCTCTGTCTGCTTCCCTGGTGAAATGAAGTGGGGTTTGGTACTGTGGATACAGTATAGGGCCTGAAGTCAAAAAGATTCATCCTCCTAAATTCAAATCTGTCCTCAGATAGCTGTGTGACCCTGGGCAAGTCACTTAACCACATTTGCCTCAGTTTCCTCATCTGTAAAATGAGCTGGAAAAGGCAAACTACACTAATATTTTTACTAAGAAAACCCCAAATGGAATCACAAAGAGCCAGACATTACACAATAATCTCAAAGCCTCTCTCAATTTTATGACTCTATCATACAACAGTTACCCCAAGAGGTTGCTCTTGATCATTTTTTTTTAACTGTGGAAAAACCTAGTGCTGGCAAAAAAGGCTCTCTGATCGTAGTATATTCCTATAATACGGCATGGTAGAGTGCTGAACTTAGAAAAACCTGAGTTGGATTTCTGCCTGTGATACTTACTAGTTGCATGACTGTGGGCAAGTCACTTAACCCCTCTGATAAGCCTGGGTTTCCTCTTCTATAAAATAAGAATAATAATAGCACTTCCCTCACAAGGTATTTGTGAGGACCAATGAGATAATATATGTAAAGTGTATGTAAACCTTAAAGCAGCAGTTCTCAAACTGTGGGTTATGTTCAATTTGTAACAATGAAAATACATCCTGAATATCAGATAGATTCATAACAGTAGCAAAATTACAGTTATGAAGTAGCAACAAAAATAATTTTATGGTTGGGGGTCACCACAACATGAGGAACTGTATTAAAGGGTCACAGCATTAGGAAGGTTGAGAACCACTGGCTTAAAGCATTCTATAAATGCTAGCTGTTATTATTATCAGATAAACTTAAGGATATGTGGGGGTCTGGAAGGAACAGGAGGTTGGATAGGTAATGGAGGAGGCAGGTTATAAGTGTCTTTAGGGGGTCAAAGAGAATCTGAATTTAGGTCGTTTCCCCTGATTTGAAATAAAACAAACTAAAGCCAAAAATCTACCACCTTTAAAAGATTGTAGAGAATTCCTCAAGTGTAAAAAATTCAAAGTTAAAGGTTTAAACAGCCAGGCTAATCCTTAAATTGTAAATGAGTTTTAAGCTGACAACAAAAAAGTGAAGGTAACTTAAAAAAAAAAAAAACCAACCCTGTCAGAACCATGAATTTCCACAGCCCTGCCAGTATGTTAAGGAATGCTAATTACAATGGATTTATTCATGGCAAGAAGAGCATCTTCCCTTCTGTACTCGCAGGTTGCTGAGCAGCCTCCACAAAATGAGTACAAGATGACGGAAACAGGGCAATGTAGCACTCTTCCTATTAAATGCTGACTACGTCCCCTCCCCTCAACCCCTCAATGTGTCTTGTCCACAATCACTCAGTTACAAACCTCATATCTACCTTAGAGAGTCTCAAACAGTTAGATTTGTGTTCTAATTTTTTTTTTTAAGTTCTCTATATCTTTTAGATGTAGATGCCATTCCAATTTATATGCACCATACGCAGAGACAGCAAAAGAAATCCTAATTTCTGAAAATTCACTGTACTGCTATGGAAACAGATTGGGGCAAGGAAGAAAACCTCAGGTTTTCATTTAAAAAACAACAGCCCAACAATGACAAAGATGAGACAATCTGGAGATTTTTGTTGTTGTTGTTGGGAAAAATGTATTTTTCACCTCTTAAGAAATTTCTCACTCCGAAGTTTGTCATTCTTTACACTCCTATTTAATATACAAGCAACTTTTAAGAGGATTTAGATTCAGTCAGTTCGGAAGCAAGGAACTAAAGAATATTGTGAGACTGAATTCTGTTTAGTTTTAAGGTCTCACTCACTGGCCAAGGTTGCACATAGCATTGGTTATGCGGTTTAGTCATTTTATTTTATTTTATTTTTTAAGGTAAAGTTGAACAGTTATAGAATTCTCAGTTACGATGGAACAGAAGGAGGGAGCAAGCATTGATTAAGCGTCTGCTGTGTTACGAGGCACTGTGTTAATTAAGCATTTTACAAACATTAATCTTATTTGATACAACTATATGAGAGGAAGGCACTATTGATACTGTTCAGTCATTTCAGTCATGTCCAGATCTTCATGACCCCATTTAATTTTGTCTTAGCAAAGATACTGGACTGGTTTGCCATTTCCCTCTCCAGCACATTTTACAAATGAGGAACTGAGGCAAACAAGGTTAAGTGACTTGTCCAGGGTCACACAGCTAGTAAGTGACAGGACAGATTTGAACTCAGGAAGATGAGCCTTCCTGACTCCTGACCTGGAACTCTATCCACTGTACCATCAAGCTGTCCTCAGATGTTATTATTATCTCATATTTTACAGCTGAAGAAACTGTGTCAGAGGTTTAATGCTTCCCTAGGGTCACACAGTTAGAAATGTCACAGACTGGATTGAACTTAGGTCTTTCTGACTCCAGACCCACCACTCTATTCGCTGTAACACCTACCTGGTCATTATCCTATGGCATTTAAAAACTATAATGTAAACTCTGTTTTAAAGTTAACAACTGAACTTCACTTAAAATTATAAACCTTAAGGACACAAATTATCAAGTGTCCTTGAGACACAAGACTGTGACTAAGTGTGTGTGTATGTCACACTGTCTACACACACCTATCATGACATGGCTCTTGTAGTAATGCTATCTTGGCAGTATATTTTAAAGACACTCCTCTGACTGACCCACAAAGGATGTTCCTTCTCTCTAGAGCAATACAAAGATATCTGCTAGAAGTTGAAGAACTCCTAAATAAACTTAGAAGTCATATTTTCTCTTCCTGAACACACACATCAAATTTGGAAAATCAGAAGCACTTCTCTGGACATTAAAATTATGTAACTTTAATTGTGAATGCTGCACATTTCTCTGAAAAAACAAGTGTATTAGTGACCCCCATTTTGACTTTTCTTCTTTTAAATCAGTGTAGCTGCCACAAAAGGCAAGGTAAGTGGGGCATTAGTGCACAGAGTGCAGGGTCTAGAGTGAAGAAGACTCATCTTCCTGAATTCTAATCCAGCCTCAGACATTTATTAGTTGTGTGACCCTGGGCAAGTCACTTAACCCTGTTGGCCTCAGTTTCCTTATCTGTTAAATGAGCTGGAGAAGGAAATGGTAAACTATTCCAGTATCTTTGTCAAGAAAACCCCAAATGGGGTCACAAAGAGTCAGACACAACTGAAAATGACCGAATAACAGCAAAAACCTGCCACAAAAGTCCAAATCTGATAACTCATTGTGGCATGAAGGCAACCCACAGCTTCTCACCCCATGTGGATAGCAAAGTGACGCCTAAGTTCCGATGGGTTCTATAAAGCTTGCTTTGTCTACATTCCAAAGGAGAGACTATGTCTCTTCTCTGAAGAGTAGGGTATCTACATTTGGAGTTCATTCCCAGAAGTTTAGACACTAGTTGATTTAATTTATTTATTTTAGCATAAGAAGTCATGCAAATGATCTACACATTGGTGTAGATCTGAAGTGGAACTTTAGGAAAAACTTAACTTCCCTCCTGGACCCTCAAAGCCCAGTTCCTCAATCAAGTACTAACATACCTTCCCAAGTCATCAATTGTAACTATTACGCCTATAGAAATATTCAATAAAGATATTAAAACAATCCTGGGCTCCTTTCCAGCTCTGGATCTATGATCTTAATAAAGTAATAGTCTTTTGCAAAGAGAAAACTTCAGAAGAGATGTAAGGAAGGAGATAACAGGTCCCTTAGTTTTATACAAGACATAGAAAGGATCCTATTTTCTGGATGTATAGTAAACACACACACACACACACACATATATACATACATATATATGTTTGTATATATATATAAATATGAAGAAATAAAAAGCGGATAAAGGCTAAATCTACAAGCTACCAATTTTAGAATACTTCATAACATATCCAACTCTTGATATATGTTAATGAGGGGAACAGGGAGCAGTCATGTGGACTAGACAAAAAATAATTTTAATTTTGTTTTAGAAGTAATACTGCATTCTGTTACATGGTTTTCTAAAAATCATTTTCAATACTCTTTTCTAAAAAGTTCACTTTAATAATAGGTGCAGTGATTAATTTTATTGCTTTATGATCTGCTGCTAAGTAAGAACAATTTGTCATCTTGAAATCAGCAAAACCTACAGGAAAAAATGTAAAAAATTAAGAGAAACTCCACTCTGCCAACCAAGCCACATATGGAAATATATCTAATAACTAAAAGTGACTAAAATTAAAGTAATTCTGACACTTTGGTCACATGAAATTAAATTGTGTTACAAAACAGAAACTTGTAATCTGTATCATAAGGTAGATTTTTAACTCAAATATCAAATATAAATAAGAAAATTTAAATTGACCTATTCACTGACAACTGAGCAACTCTTGTTCCAAAGTATACCTCTCCCTATATTTGCACCCGAGTCAGAAAAGCAAAAAGAGGGTGACATCGTTATTTCATCAGTGGTAGCAATCTTAATAAACGTCCTTCAGGGAAGACACCTGGTTGTTAAGCAGCACTTCAGCTTTTCTGTATTAATTCCCAGCAAAAAGTTATCATGTCTGTTTAATTTATTACAGACTAAAAGCTCTTAGCAAAATTTATAAAGTTGAAAGTAAACCAACTTTTAAACAAAAGAGTAGAGATTAATGGCACAAGTGGTAAATTGAGAAGTTTCTTTTGAAAAATATATACTTCCTCCTTCCCCTCCCTTAACACAACAGTTACGGATAGTGCATAATGACCAGTCTGAAATTAATCGCAATGCAGTTTTAAAAGCAAATTCCGCCAAAACAATCTATACAGTTACTATAGTGAAGTAAAAGGAAAAAAAATAGCAAAATGACAATGAATGTTGTATAAATCTCACAGAGCCTCAGAAAAGAGGTGAGAAAATATACCTCCCCCCTTTTTCCACTGGGCTCAGGAAACTAAAGGTCTGGAATATTGCAAGTAGAGTCACATACAGAGGATATGTAGGTTCACTTTGATGAAATGTTCTTTTTCTTTCTTTTTAACTTTTTAATAGAAGGCAGGAAGGGGTGGGTAAATGATTGTGCGTTTACAACAAAAATCATCCTTTTTTTTAAAAACAGTGAATCCTGGGTAATTTTAGGGGAAATTATCAATGAAATCAAGGGAATTCTACATACATTTACTGAAGATTTTGATTTTATAGGGAAAAAAGGCACAAGAAACAATTTCAGCAATTTTGTGGATTAGCTTTTTATCTACATCTCAAGGGAAGGGTCCTGAATGGAGTAAGTAAAAGACATAATAATAATAAATAATGTCTTCTATTAACCTTTTGATGATAGAGCTAAATTTGAAACAATAAGATCTTTGGCATTCTGGGTAACTATAGAACGCTTGAATCCACTGACAATTATGACAACTGGTAAGATTTTTGACGTGGTATATTCAAAGTGTTAACAGAAGAAAAAAAATTGGTTAAAACAAAAACAAAGAAGAAATTTTAATATCACGATTCATTTCACGTATTCAAGATAAACATTTCTCTCTCGTTTTTTTAAGTGTATGACTGTACTGTCTGATGAGGATTACTCTTCTACTTTCCTTTTAAAAAAAGCATAGCATCTATTCAGAAATATTCCTTTCTCATATTTTATCACTGTAAGAAGTACAAAAAGTTATTTTGAGCAACAAAGTTGATATGTTCTAAGCGCAAAAAGAATTTTGTACAATGGGAATTAAATCAACAGAAGCAGCTAACTCCTTCCATCAGAGGTAAACTAAATAAACAAAAGCCAAAAGAAACAGAAAGCAAAAATAAATTAAATACTCAGTGTCTCCAATGAAGTTTGTCTATAACGAAGTAAACTAAAAAGGTCCTTAAATTCCAATGATCAACAGGCTTGTAGAGTGTGCTATGGTCTACAAACAATCATTGGCACTGATGTAATATTATTTCTTTTGATCCAATAGGCTGGTATTATGGATAACACAGAGAGCAATATTTGCAATAAAATGTGACAGTGGGGATTTTGGAGTCAGCACTGAAAATGCCTAAAACATGATTAAGCCTAACATTCTGGGCCTACACAAAACTATAGAAGGTTCAACTGCGGATATCAACTCTTCTTTTAAGAAATCCATTTTCTTTAGGTTCTGTAGGTTATTTTCATGCATTTAAGTATGACACCAGATGTTCAGACATCATTTGCAAAGTCCTCAGGAGATTCCCTATAAGTCAGTTCAGTATTGTTATGCATTGTATAGAAATAAAGATTCAAAACCCAATGTAGCTATCCTAGCACATGAGAATAGGAAGTATGAAATATTATTCCCCTGAGAATAAGTTTTCCATAAACTTTAGAAAAATGAAAGAAATCCACAATGCTTTTGGTTTCAGGAGGCAATTTTCCTTCTCATTTTCAAACTTCAATACCTTTAACCAAGCTCAGAAACACCCACTCTATTATGGTCAAATTCTTCTCTGAAAATGTGCAAGCTTAACATGAAAATTTCAGTCTCTCAGCACCAAAGATGCATCAGAATTTAAAGAAACCCTATTCCTGTCGTCTTGCAGACCTTTTTTAAGGGACTGGTTCTTACACTGGTCTGGGTTTCAACAGTAACAGTTATACATAGCACTGTTAATGTCCAGTCTTAAGTTTTGTCAACATATATCTCATTCCTGTGTGTTTTTTTTTGAGTGGGTAACCTAAAATTGTCCAGGTTACCACAGTTAAAATTCTGGAGAGACAATAGGAAATGGCTGGAATGAAAGGCAGCAAATGATGCTGCTTCCAGAGTTATGTGATAAACATCAATGCTGTGCACTGTTAGCAAGTCCAGTCTGTGATACTCTGCCTCTCCCTGCTTTCCTCAATTTAAAAAACACAAGATAATCAGGAATAATCTTAATAAACATGATTGGCTCCAGGATCCCAAAGTATGATTAAATTAGATCTTAAGATCGCTACTTAATTTTTCCGTACTTCCATGCTTGGCACGTCCATTTTATATATTTAAAATATACATAATTAAAAACTAGCTTATTTGGCAATCTAGCAAATGGAACTCTCTACTAGGTGGCATCCCGACATTTCTAGGTGGCAAGTGGTAATTATAATGATGATACAAAGACCTGACAAAATACAAAAGCGCCTTTGAAATAATCATATCAAAGAATGGTTAACTTCTATATGGCACAGCTTTAGCATTCTGCATATTTTAATGGCGAATTAACTGCTTCCATCAGAGGTAAACTAAATAAACAAAAGCCAAAAGAAACAGAAAGCAAAAATAAATTAAATACTCAGTGTCTCCAATGAAGTTTGTCTATAACGAAGTAAACTAAAAAGGTCCTTAAATTCCAATGATCAGCAGGCTTGTAGAGTGTGCTATGGTCTACAAACAATCATTGGCACTGATGTAATATTATTTCTTTTGATCCAATAGGCTGGTATTATGGATAACACAGAGAGCAATATTTGCAATAAAATGTGACAGTGAACTCCACTGAAGTCATCCACAAATGCCGCAACATAGTACAGAATCTGATACTGAGATCTGGAGAACTATGCCAACCCGGTTCAAGACCTAGCCAAGCTAAAGGATTCACACACAGGTCAATGATCATCTGTGTCTTTTGTTAGACTAGCCTAGCTAGCAAGTTCACAGACCTCATTACCAGAAGTTGGTCAAAGGGTAGTGATTAGTTTTAGCCTTAGCAATTTAGGAACTCTGCTAAGCTGTAGAGAGTTTGCTAACTGCATTACTGGAGGAGCGCTTATACTGATAAAAGCACAGATCTTTGAAATATTAAACCCACTCTATTGTGTTTTAGTTCTTTGAAAACTAGCAATTTATTTATGGTGTGTGTGTGCACACGCACACACATGCACATGCATGTACATATGTGTAAACATACATGTGCATATGAAGACATGCAATTTAAGCATTCAATTATAAACTTTTATTAAAGTCAAGTCAACTACCTGACCATATCAAGGAGCCGTGAATAGCTGTTGTCTTCTGAATTCAAAGATGTTATCCTATTACTCTTAGTTTTACTAATTGTGAATGTTGACCTTCTCAGTAAGGGGGAATAAATGGAAGTGAAGTGTTGTTGTTGGGGTTTTTCCCCTCAGCTGAAAGGATTAAAGGACAGGGCTCTGTGTACATGGGGGAGCCCCAGATCTTCTGAACTACATCCCCCCAGAGAAGAGGGGGACTGCCAGCAAATCACCATTTGCTGTGGCCAGCAAGAGAGCACTGCTATTCCAACTGAATATAATCATAATAGCTTGAGGCCTGTTGAGCTCACTGACCCACTTGAAGAGCAATCTACGCGGACAAATTTTGTAGTTTCCCTGTGTCTGCTATGGGGACGTGGTGAATTTGTCCTCTGTACACTTTCTCCTCACCCCTCACTTGCCTTAAACTGACAGGAAAACTAGAACTGCTCACCCTCAGGAGTTTCCTATTTTCTTTATCTGCTCCAAATAGCTGTAATTTTTTCCATTGTTTTTTCCAATTATCAAGCATTTGAATATACTTTAAAAACTTCCCCTCTGGATAAAAGACAAATTGATTTTTATAGCATTCTGAGTGTTTACTGCAAAGGAATGGACCACAGAATAAACATATTGAAGCACTCTCTCTGTCTCTCTCTCTGGGCTTCATATACCGACCAGAACATTTCAGGTAGGATCTGTTTTTACATCGTTTCTATATTAAGCAACAGATTTACTAAGCACTTATCATTTGCCACTGAGCAGATATCACATAAAGGAATTATAGATGAGAGATGGTGAAGACCTCAGAGATCATCTAGCCAACAGTCTCATTTTAAGCATGAGCAAACTGTCTGAGAGAGGTGAAGTGACTTGCCTAAGGATTTAAACCCATGTCCTCTTGATTCTAATTTCTGAGTTTCCACTGATCTATACCACCTTCCCTTTTAGAATTATTTTAAATAGCAAGTTCATAGAGACCACTTAAAAATCACTTTCTATTGTACAGAACAAGAATTTTAAATTAAAATTATTGATCATTGATAGTATAGTAGGATGGCAACTGAGATAATCCCAAATATGAACAATCTAAAATGAATTCTATTTGGCTTAGAAAGATTTACCTTCTTTATTATATTTTTTCAACTGATATTAAAGCAAATTTGCCGTCCCTGGACACATAGAAACTAATGGCAAGGGACAGGATACAGAAATATAGTAGGTGTTGGGAAAATGCCTGGGATTGAAATTTGATTGGTGATTTTTTATCTACCAGCTGGAAAATCCACATATGGTGGGATAATCAAGATTTGATGAGAACCATAGAAACATAAGATTGTAAGAGTTTAGGGTTGGAAAAGGCCTTAAATGTTAACTAGCCCAACCTCTTCATTTTCTAGATAAGCAAAATGAAACCAAAAGAAGTTAAAAATGATTTGCCTAAGTTTAGAGCTTCAGAGCTGGAAAATCATCACCAACCCCCTCATTTTACTTAAGAGGAAATAAAATCCAAGAGAGGTCAAATGAGGTGTAAATGTGCAGCTAGCAGGTAGGCACCCTAGCATTAGAACCCAAGTTCCCCTGACTCCTTTGCAAGTATTCTCTCTTCCATAAAATGCTTCCAACTCAGAGTTTAAATCTGCAGCCTGTCCTCTGCTTAGCAGTAAGAGCTACTATTTAGAAGGCTTTTCTTACGAGGTCTGCATGTCTACTGCAAGAATGGCAAGCTCTATACTCATTATAACAGGGGTAGTAGAATTTCCTTTCAGGTTCTGCAAGTCAGAGATCACGAAAAACCCTGCTCTTCAAGGATGATAAAGAATACAGAATGGGAATGACAGTGAGTATCATAAACTAAAGAGACATTTTCTCCTTCAGTTCTATTTAGCTTTCTGCATCAGAGCTTTCTGTAAATGTTGCACATTAAAATGAAAATAACTATTTACAAACTCCCAAAAGTAATCATTTGACAGGCAATTCAGGGGCCTGGTACACTCATTCTACCACTGACTTACTTTTGCATCTTAAAACTTATCCTTCAACTGCCTCAGTTTCTTCTCCTGACTTCCTTCAGGTTTCAGCTAATCCTACCTTCCACTAGCTTTTCTCAGTCCTTAATTGCAGTGCTTTCCCTCTGAGATTATCTCCAATTTACACTGTATATATTTTCTTTGTACACAGTTGTTTGCATATTGTCTCCCCTATTAGTTTGTGAGCTCCTTCAAGGCAAGGACCCCTTGCCTTTGTATTCCCAAAGATTAGCACAGTGTCTGGCACTTAATAAATTCAATTTGACTTGTTGACAAAAAGGAAAGGGAGAAAAAGGTGCCCTTTTGGTATATAAGCTATGAAACCTCGAAATGTATTTACTCACTCACCCACAAAGTCATGGCTAAAAATATTTTTTTTAAGTTGATAATTTTTTTCTCTGTCCCCAAAAGTCATTTCACACTATAGGCTATGGAATATCATAGACTCTGGCATTCTGCACAAAAACCACTGACATTCTGTGCATTCACAAAAGAGGTTTTCTGAAACAGTTAAATATAGAGCATCAGCATTATGTTGATAAACCACAGGAGAAACCAGCTTCATACACGGATCAATGTAATCCAGTGTTTTCAGGACCCAAAGTTCTCCAGGGAGTGCTAGAAATTGACACGATAGTCTCTTAGTGCTTGATTTGACAATGAGATATAGCTGAAAAACACGTAGAACGCAGGGTGAAGAGCCTCATCTCATACAGTTCCATATTGGCTGGACATGGGAGGTGGCTCAAGAAGGGAAGCTACATCTTCCAAAAGTCAATTGTGAATTACTCTCACTAAATTGGCTCCACAGCAGCGATTCTCAGTTAGCAGCATCCAAATTGAAGTGGCTGTGTGAAAAATGCCCAGGTTTTCCCCAAACACACACACACACACACACACACACACACACACACACACACACACACACACACACACACCCCTTTTGGAGATCTGCCATCACAAAACACAAAGGACATAGAGATCTAAAGAGCAACACTTTGGGGACTGTATCAGAAAAATGGAAGATCAAAAGTTTGGCATGGAGGCTGCTGTCAGGCACTCAAATGCATAACTTACTCCAAATTTTGGAGACCTACAGAGTAAATTTATGAAGCAAACTTGGCTCAAAGTAAGCATGAACTAGAGTCCCCAAACTGGTAAGAACAAGGGAAAAAAAAATCTGCCAAACTGTTCTTTTGTTTATTTTCAAAGGAATTGAAGAAAAGAAAAAGATGAAAATGGGGCCGTTATCTATTATATTTAATTAGTCATTTCTTATACACATTTGGAAATAAAGCATCTTTCTGGGAATGTCCTCATCTAAGAAGAACTCAATGATTTTGTCTCAATAGCACAAGAAAACCGAAAACAGCCAATTATACCAGTATTTTTCATTTCATTCACATCTCCCTGCTTCGGTACTGGTTGGTCTTCACACCTGGTAAACACTCTCTTCTCACCTCTTCCTCAGAGTATCTCTCTCTGACTTTAAGACACAGCTCAGGTAAAGCATTTTACATGAAGCCTTTCTTGGTCCTCCAAATTTATTCTCCCCCCTGCCAAATCACCATATATTTAAACTACTCTGTATTTACTCTCTATGTATTTATTCATATAGGTCCTTGGAGACTAGGTGTCATGGCAGACAGAGAGATGGGGAGTTAACAATACCCAAGTTCAAAGGGGGCTTCAGACACTACGTGAACCTGGGCAAGTCACATATCCTTGGTCGGCCTCAGTTTCCCTGAGTATAAAATGGGGATAATAACAGCGCCTACCTCATGAAGCTGTGATGAGGATCAAGTGAGAATAAATCTGTAAAGTACTTAGCAAAGTTCTTGGCACACCGGAGGCATTAAATGAATGCTTGTTTCCCCTCTTTCTCCCTGGGCAAATCATGTAACCTTCTTGATTCTCAGTTTCCTCATCTGTACAATGGAAAAGTTAGATTATATGGTTTCTGAGATCCTTTCTGGGCCTATGACTATGATACTATGTTTAGTTCCAATACAAGTCACTACGCCTTTCTACATAATGCTCAAGGGATGGTGTTCCGTCTACCATGGGAACAGAGGTGCATGTATGTAATAATTCATGTACCAAAAGAAGCCTAATAATCATTGGGGGGCATTCTTTTCTCATTTAATCTAATATGAATTCTGAGGATTTTTTTTCTATGCTTTTCCACATGATATTCTAAATTGTGTAGTTTATATTGCAGGTTAAACCTGAAATAATTTGAAATCCCCAAAATGACTTCAGAAATATTTCTGGTTTCATGAAAAGTTCACCAGGTTGACATTTTCTTACATGGGTAAATTCTAAATAGTGATTAAGAAAATGATTAATTTGCTCTTCTTTTTTCTCTCTCTCCCCTGTTTTCCCCATGAGTCATGGTTGGCCATCTACAAGAACAAAATATCTAACTGTGGAAAACTGTCTTCCAACCGCAGCATCTGTCTCTTTGGCAAGCTCTGCAGCCAGTTGGGCTCCTGGCTCTGGAACTATTTAAGAATCTCTACTGGGCTGAGCTATTAGTGGGCTCTCGTCCGCCTAGGTGCTGGTTCCTACTGATCCCTCTCAATTTGAGAAATGGATTTGTATATTCTTATCCTTTTTGAGAATCAGTTATTGTGCGCATATCACAAATTGAGACCCCCAGAGGCAGTGTGTGTATGACACACATCCTCATTTCTCTGACTGCAGAAAGTAGCTCAGCTTTCTCCAAAACCCAGCTTTTATGTCATGTGTAAGCTGTCTCTCCCCTTCAGAGAAGGGAAAAGGGCTCTCCGAGTCACAGAGATAAAAATGCCTACTGATCTCTAAAGGAATTTGAAAACATCAAGTTACTTAGTGCCCAAGGAAAGCACATGGCCCCCCTCCAAGTCTAACGATAAGGTGTATGAGGAAGAAAAGGAAAAAAAAAATAGCAAAGTAGAATTGAGGGAAGCTGTTGACAAACCATAACAATCTGGCAACGTACATCTGAGCAATTTGTGTTGCTTTCAAAATTCTATAAAAAATACTCAGCTGAAGTATTTCAATTCTTAGGGAAACAGTCTCCTCCTTACAAACAGTATAACTGCAACAAGACAGTATTGTCTCAGGCTGCTTCAGACCCTAAAATCCATTTTCAGGTATCTTCCTTTTCTCCTAACTCCTTTCCAAACCTCCTACTTCTTACAATTTCTTTCTTAACCACTTAGGAGTCCCTGAAGGTTTCTGATACTTTAAAGAATTAGACAGATCTTCGTGTTATTACTAGATTTCATTTTAGATTGGGGAAAAAAGAGGTATGAGGGAAAGATAGGAAAATCTTTTATGTTATACAAGAGACTTTCAATATCAGCCTCATCTAGAGGCTAGAATGAGATGAAACACCTTTAAACTTTGAAATGCAAGATATTCTATTAGGCCGATTATAAGTCTAATTGTAACTCTATTTTTAAAAATGGAACCACCACCACAACAAAAAAGTATAAACATTTAAACGGAGTCAAATATCCACACACATATGACATCCTGTAGGCATCCTATCAGAAAACCCACACAATGTTAAACCTTTCGGGGACCTTGCTTATGTGTGTCTAACCATGGTGGAACCATTTCTATCAGAATTCAGAGAAGGTGCTTTTCCACAGCTGGCTCGGCTGTTGTGGGCTTGTTTTGTTTACAAAGCAGCACAGCATTTCATCCAGTTCTGTTTTATGCTCCTCACCCACTTGTAAGCAGAGGTATAAGAGTAACATGTTGACTGTTACCAATAGACTTATTGATTTATCACATACAATTCTCTTCCTCTGCATTTTTATAAACTGATAAACAGATTTCCCTCTTATTGGGCAGCAAAATGTTCCACTGGGATATGTAATGAACAGATTTCATCATCATCCTTCTTGAAAGGTTGCATTTGGTGACAAAGGAAACAAAACAAAAACATCTATTTTAAACATTAAAGAAAGAGAAAAATCCAAAGGCCATATTTAATGTTGAACTGAGTGTGAATATGAATAAGTTCTAGGCCATCCCTTAAAGTAGGTGCTTTTATATCTAAAAAGACAAAATTACTAATGGCTCCACTTGTTTTCTATTAAAAATCTACTCATTGTCTTCACAGCAACCCACATGCCAGTATGCAGCCAGCTTGGACAAAGAGTTTGCTTTGTGTGTATCAGATGCAAAATTTACTTAAATTCCAGATAATTGCAAGTGCATCTGCTAGTTATTGTTAGTGGTCTATATGAACATTTCTCCACTGTACACAAAGAGCAATTATCCAACGGTTAAAGAAAAAGAAACAGTCATTTCTGTAAATTACAGCCAGCTTCTTTATCGCAGAATAAGTTGGTGCTAAAATAATAGCACCCCCAAATATTTTAAAAACAAAATGCTTTCACTCACATACGGAATATATTAACCACGCCGAACAAAAAGGTGAGCTTTAATGACTCTGTAATTGCCAGATCTTGGACAACAAAATAAAATTCCAACTGGTACTAACTCATCCAAAATTCAAGTGTGCCATTCCTCTCCCCCCCATTCCTCAAAACAACAGCAATGTAGTACTAGCTTACCCTAAAAAGTCAGGTACTGAGAAGCACTCGAGTTCTGCATTCAGGACCAAACGTGTTGAAAGAGCCACCGCTAATACAATTTATTTACAATCACTCTCTCCTTTCCCCCGTCCCCTCACCTTACTTAGGTCCCAAACCAGAGGAAGCTAATCATACTGAATAAAGAACTGGCCTCAGAATTAGGAAAACCCGAATTCAAGTGCCACTTAAAACACATACCTGTATTTGCTCTGGGATAATAACCTCTCTCAGAGTCCCCAAGACTCTAATTTGTAGAGATAGTACAAATATATATAGTATATATGAAGTACAGATATACTGATATAAAAAGTATGAAACCTGGAGTTCTCTAAAGTATGAAATTACAGGACAGGTAAAACAAAAGGTCCCAAATAGCAAAGACACAAAGGAAAATAAAATATTATTTTCTTGAAAGACAACTGAAGAATAAAATAAAAAATTTTAATGGCAAAGTTTGTTTAATGTATTTTAGAATTATTTATAGTTGGGCCTTAAGGGTGTCAGTTATGGCTGCCCCACCAAAATTTTTTCTCTTTTTCTTTGTTTCTTTTTCCTCCTTCCTTTCTTTCTAACTTCATGCACAATCCTATTTCAGCTGTCACACTCAACGTTGCCAGGCCTCCTTCAAAACCCAATCCAATTTTCAGTCTTTTACACCTCATGCCAGCTAAACGACTTTAACAGCTCTCTTCTTCAAGGGCCTAATAGAGTAGATCTGTTCTTTTAACAAATTCACAAAGCTATCTAAGATGATCACAGTGGTGTCATTAGAAAATAAAGAAAACTACTTAATAAATGCCTGAAAAAAATATTGCCAAGTTTGACATGTTCTAAAACTAACAATTCCGTGGCCCTTTCCTTTCCTAGCTTCATTATGAAATTGTAAAATCTATTACATTACTAACTGAAAATATTCATTATTAGAAAATCACCTGTGCATTCCCCCAACTACAGAATCATCATTATTACTGCACATCAAATGAGAAGTATTCAATATTTAACTATCTAATCCTTCTGTAATTTACATTACAAAATACCAACCATGTGAGAATTCAACAAGTTGAATGACTGTATTAAATGAATGTGTCATTGAAAATAACAATAATACTTTATTTTTTATTTTCCTAGCACAGTTTTTGTTTTTTCCACTTAAAGGCTTGAAAGCATTTTAATTTTCTCCTAATTCATCCACAAAATCTTCCTGAGACAGTGAGGATAAACATATTATTTTAAAAGTGCACATATACACGTATATACCTTAAAAGTAAATATTTTACACAATTTGTGGATTATTGCAGTAATATCTGCAGAATAACACTAAGCTGGATCACATTAAATTTCACTGACTGGATTAGAAGAAATGTCTGGTTTTTGATTTAGGGGGAAATCTAAGTTTTATGATATTTTAAAATAAAGGGGTTTTTTTTGGCTTTGAATAACTAAGAATTCACACTCATGGCTAACAAGTTTTTCTTAAGAAAGACTCTGCTAGATATTCCCCTTTAATAAATTGATAAGGTATTTGAAATCTATCATTATTTGAATGCTAAAAATTAATGGGATAAAAAATTTGGTTCTTTTAATTGTTGTAAATAAGCTCCCACTAATTTTTTTTCATGTTTTTTATACTATTAGGATTTTAGGGGGAAAAAAAAAACCTTTTCTTCACCTTGAGTAAATTGTCAACTAGAGTACATTCTACATGGAATACCACAAATTCTGGATTAACAGCCAAAATTAGTGAAGTTTTACTAACCTTTTTTTTTTTGCTCTCACAATAAAGACAATGTAGTGTGACAAAGCTATTGAAAAGCATTGGCTCTTAGTTAGCCCTGCCATAACTGAAAGCTTGCTTCTTAATTAAAAACAAAAATCTCTTTTGCTAACTCCTATGGTGTCTTAAGAGAGAGGAGTTCCAAATTCACAGGTAAAGAGAGAATTTCTCCAAGGCACTTACCAGCTGTGCTAAAGCTTTGTTGCCCATCCCTTAGGATATCAGAAAGTATTCTTGGTACCAAGGGGGAAATAATTTCATTCAAATGGCAAACCACCTCTTTCTCCTCTCCTCAACTCCTTATGCCTTTAGAAACATTTGGAGCAGACTGGAAATTCTTAGACCCTGAATACTGCAGTTTTTAAAAAGAAATGCTGTCCATCAGGATAAAACTTGGAATCCTAAAAACTAGATGTGCAAATAGTGACTCCACTAAATTGGGTGTGTGGGGGGTAGAGTGAAGAGAGAGTGGCTAAAATTGGGACACAGGACTTAAAGGGGGCAGAAAGCCCAAATCTGTCCATTCCTAGATTTCTCAGTTATTAATTTGTATTCTGCTTAGTGGAGAACAAGAGATGGAAAAGTATTATGGTTTACCTTTACCTATAATAGCTACCATTTATATAACTAATATTATTGGTAAGCCATAATTTCTAGAAAAATATGCACATCTGAAAAGTTACCACTAACACTACCACCAATCAATAATCTGATATTTTTGTGACCCAACCTGTGAATCAATTCATTTGGTTTGGAGAACTCCCTCCATCAGTTCAGCTAGGCAGTGGAAATGAAGTCATAAAGACAGTTTGTGTTAAAGGTAGACTTGAACCTGTGTCTTCTTGAATTTGAGAATGGCTTTCTGTCCCACTGTGCCATACAGGCTCTGAAGAGATATTCAGAGCCCAACAGGGCCCAACTAAAGATGGAATCAGACTACTGGTACCCGAGGGACACGAAACAGTGTCTCTTACAATATAAACTCTCCCTTGACATCTGTCACCTCTCAGAAACATCACAATTTTCACAAATGATTTACAAATGATGAATTTCAGAGATAAAAACACTTTAAAAAATTATCTCTTAACCTATGTATTTGTCATATGCAAATATCTGTGCTCTTTCCAGAAATCAAGTGACATATGTCCACATTTGGACTAAGAAATACTAAAAACGAGGAAATTATTAATGGATTGTTTAATAAACTGCTTTTTTTCACCTAGTAACTGTCTGATCATTTTTTACTCTTTTATTATGTTTGTAAATTGCTTAAATGTAAACTTGCACACATTCTCATACACACACAACACACACACACACACACACACACAGATTTGCATATATACATATTCCCCCAGAACTACTTAGCAGCATTAAGGAACGATGACACTCATTCACTGAATACATCCAGGTAACAGAAGCATAATACAAATTTACCCAAATGCTACCAAGCAAGTTTCTTCAAAAAGAGGCTTATGGAATACAACCACCCAGTTAAAAGAATTTTGTATGTCTTTTTCCTCTCCTTTCACCTCTCCCCTGGATCTTTGCCTATTCCTTTTTACTCTTTGCTAAGCAGGTCCCCTGGAAAAGTATCTGGCTAAAAATAATTAAAAGTTGAGAAAAAAAATATCCTGATACCTTTCTTGGGGCAATATTTGTCAATAAAAATTTTTAAATAGAAAACAAAACAATCCTTTCAAGAATAACCCAATAATTGTTGGTGTTATCATCACCACCAGAGGTCTCGACCTGTGATTTCATCAGTATGGGGGGCTCCCAGTGTGGAATCTCCCTTCAATTGAATAGTTATGGCACCTCATATAACTTATGGTCTTAAAGAGCCGAGGTTAAACGATTTACCTTTGGTGGTACAGTTAGTAAATATGTTCATGGGCTCAAAGAACAGTAAGAGTTGGAAAGGATCTCAGTGACCATCTACTCCTACTCACACCTAAGAGGAATTCCCGTTACCACACAACGGACTAACTTCTGTCAAAGATCCAATGAAAAAAAATCAACCACCTCTCGAATCAGTCTATTCCACGTTTGTTGTTATTCAGTTGTTTTTTTAGTCATATCTGACTCTTCCTGACCCCATTTGTAGTTTCTTGGCAAAAATGATGGAGTGATTTGCCATTTCCTGCTCCAGCTCATTTTATAGATGAGGAAACTGAGGCAAACAGGGTCAAGTGACTTGCCCAGGGTCACACAGCTAGTAAGTATATAAGGTCAGATTTGAATTCATGAAGGTGAGTTCCAGGTTTGGACAGCCCCAATTACTGCAGTTTTCTGGCACCAAGTCTAAATTTACTGTTTTGTAAATTTCTACTAACTTCTCTATCTCTTCCCTCTGAGCAAAAAAGAGAACAAGTTTAAATCACTCCTTTTATGGGACAGTACTTAAAATACCTGAGGCAGCCATAATATTATCTCATATTAAATATCCCCTGTCCCTTCCATCGAAGTGGACTGGAGGCCCTTTACCATCCTTATTGATCTCCAACCTACACATCAAATACCTTAACTAGGGTATCCATAGCCAGACAATACTCCAGATGTGGTACAACCTATGTGAAATACAGAAGGATTCTCACCTCCTTAATCCTGGAAGCTATGTTTCTCTTAATGCTTCTAAGATATAATTAGCATTTTTTTAGCTAGCGTATGCACTGCCTCATGCTGAGTTTCTAATACCCCTACTTTTTTCATTCAAATCGTTGTCTAACCATACCTCCCCTAACTTGTACTTCATTTTTTTAATACCCAGTGCAAGATGTTACATGTATGCCTATTATATTAAATCTTATTAGATTCAGCCCAATTCTCCAGCATGTTAAGATTTTTTTTTGGATCCTATCATCCACTTCCATAACTATTTCCAGTTATCTTTTGAGAGCTAAAATTAAAAGTTGAGAAAGCATATACCAATAGCTTTCTTGAGGCAGTATTTGCCAATCACTTTTTAAGTAGAAAAGACAAAACAATGCTTTCAAGAATAACCTAATATTTGTTGTTTTCGTCTAGTGGTATGTCACCTACAGGTTTGGTGAACATGTCACTATGTCTTTAACAGTGTTAAAAAGCACAGGGTCAAGCAAAGATTTCTGAGGTACTCAATGACATTTTTCTACAAACAAAGGACTTTTTGAGTCTAGTCATTTAACCAATTCTGAATCTAACTACATTTTCTTCTAGTCTACTTTTCTCCATCTTCTCCTTGAGAATGGCATAAATTCTCTTTAATGATTTGTTCTACAATTTCCTCAGGAATCAAAATACTGACCTTCAGTTTGTAGACTATTCTTTGCCCTTTAAAAAAAAAACTGAGACATCTGTTCTCTCATTTTATGGCACTTCTGTTTTCCATAATTTTTCAAATATTACTGACAGTGGTTCAGCAATCACACCTGTCAGTTCTTTCTGTAACCCATAAGGCAATTCTTCAAGCCAAGTGACTTGAATTTAACAATGACAACTTGCTCTCTTCAAAACGTCTCTCCATACTGGTGTCTCCTCCTGGAACCTCGCTTTGTACCTGGAGCCTCCTTGGCCTACTATTCCTGTGGTCTACACATCATGGAATATACCTCTCCAAGTCCCTTACTGCTTCTCCCACTGGGAAGTTTCTCCTGAAGCCTTCACTTGGTGAAAGGGTCCAGATCAGCCAGCTTTCATTTCCCTCCTGGCCCTGTTCTGAACTTTCTGAACTTCAAAATTACGTCCGTAGGCTAGGGTACCTTCATTGCCTTCGCCTTACTTTTCAGCTCCCTTTTGCCTGTTCTCTCCCTTCATTAGAACAGAAACTCCTTTAGGGCAGGGAATGTCTTTCTTTTTGGCTTGCGTTATATCCCCAGCACATAGCCAAGTTCCTGGCACGCGGTAAGCCTTTCATAAATGCTCCTTTCCTTCCCTCTCACTGTCTCTTTACTTGTCTGAGGTATCAAATCCCTCTCAGATTACCTGTCATGTGATTTCCATTGCAAAGGTTATTCTACTTGGTAGAGAAAAGTGAAGCAAAATATGAATCAAGCATTTTTGCCTTCTCTCTGTTGTCATTTATCATAATTCCAGCCACTCCAAACAGATATCTTATCCCCTCTTTGATGCTCCCAATACAACTTTAATCTCCTTTTTGTTATCCTTAGTTTCCTTTATAAGTCTAAGTCCAGACACTATTTTTACCAAACAGTGCCATTCTTTTATATTTATCCTAGTATCTGGACTTGCTGCCATCCTTTGTAGATTTCTTTTTGTTAAATTTAAGTTGGCTGATGAGATCCCTGTTTAAGGGTTTTTAACATAGTCTATGAACTCTAAAAAAAATCTGAGAACTATTTCAAAATAATTCCTTTGTAATCTCATATTTTATATATTTAAACAAAACATTATTCTGAGAAATGGTCCATAGGCTTCACCAGACTATCAAATGGGTAATAGTATTAAAAGGTTGCTTAGAGCAAGTGGTGTAACACTCAAAGAGAAACCGATCCCTGTGAACTATATATTGACTCAGAAAACCACAAACTGACATTACATGTTATATTGTATTTTTATTTATTCTGTTAAAAATGTCCCACTGCCATAGAGTTGGGAGTTTGATACCTCTAGCCTAAAGAATTCAGAGTTTAAGTGACTTGCTCAGAAGTGGAACATGAAGTTAAGTCTTCCTGGTGTTGAGCTCAGTTTTAGGATGTCACACTTCCCTTCTCCCTACTGCTTCACATATAAGTGTGTATAAACATGCATATACACATATATCTACATAGAGCAGGTGACAGCTAGCTATATAGCTAGAAAGAAGACTCATCTGTTTGCTTCTACTACTAAACTGCAAACACCTTGAGGCATTGACTATGTTCTTGTGTTACTACGGGACACTATAATTCCTCCTATAAAATTAGCTCACATGAATGGGGGTTTAATAAATATATCCTGAGTGGACTGACCAAAAAATGGAAGTCAAGAAATAATAATACAATATTAATTTGAAAACTGCCAATGAACAATTTATAAGAGCATATACAAATAATATAACCACCACTATGCCTTTCTTGACTATTATATGAAGCTAGAAGTTGCCTTAAGAAACGTGGTAGTGGGAAGCACTGTTCTGGAAAGCTCAGTCTCTAGGAGCACTGGTATTTGGTTCCGGAGGTAAAAATTAATAAGAATCAAGCTGTGAATAGTTTACTTTCAAAGAACTGTTACAGCATTTTAAAATTTTCTATTAAGGTATTTTAATTTTTACAAATCTATTTCATATCTAGCAAGTAAATATTAACAAGAAGGAAACTGGGGAAAGTGTATGAAACCATCTCTCATTAAAAAATTAACATTAAACCATAGATACAAGTGAAATTTCCTTGTAACCAAAAGCCCCACCATTTGTATTTAAATGAACAACTGAGTAGTAACAGCCCCAAACATAGCAATTTCTAATATCCAGATCATATGTTAGACTCACTCTTCTCTTAGAGTAAGCATTGATTTTATCATGCAACTCCTAAAATTGATTTTGTAACATATTTCCTGTAATAAAATTTTATGCGCTTCAAATTCAAAAATGATTCTTCTAAGACACATATCTAGTATATCTACTGGATATGTATAGACTACCATTTAACATATATTGATGGTGGGAACAATTTAGGGAAACTTGGTAGCTCATGGACATAAAGACTTAAACAAATGAAATTATACTTCTGTCAAAATTCCATATTTCACACATTTCTTTTCAACTGTGAATCTCTCAGTTATTACATATTTTGTAGAACATATTACAGACTGACATATTGCCAGAATTTTAACATAAAAAGCGAGTTGAACAAAATCTGAGCTAAATCAAAATACTCAAGACAGTTCCCACGAAATGTGAGAAAAAGATAAACCACATTTTAAGTTATGACTGGGGATGAATGGAGGAAAAGATTTTAAAAACAGATCACTAACTCTAAATTCTAAAATCTCGAAAATGAAATAAGAATTGTGAGTAGTTTTGAAATAAGACTCAGCATAAAATTAGTTTTTAATTCAATAATAATAGCTGACAGATGAAGCTTTAATTTTTGCAAAGTACTACATATATGTATATATACATATGCATATATCTATATGTATATATCTATATCTTTATCTATTTATCCATCTATCTATCTATCTGTCTATGTAGCTATATAATCACCCAATAACCTGCTGTGTAGGTATTACAAGTATTATCCCCACCTTATATATAAGGAAATAAGTTCAGAGAGGTAGAGAAGCTTGTCTAGAGTAACAATTAATCACAACAAAAGCCGTTATTCAAATCCATGTCTTTCCTGACTCCAAAGTAAATTCTTTTAATCTCAAGTGGCCATAGAGTAACAATGGCTAGTCCGTAGAGTCATAACAACTAAACATATAACCTTCTCAGCAAAAGGGTTGTATATTTCACCTGAGTGGAGGGTCAGTCTTAGAGTCAGGAAGAGCAGTTTTGACTTAGACTTCTGACACAGACTGCCTGTGTAGGTTGAGGCAAATCACATAAGCAGACTATCATAAGACTATGAGTTGCAGAAGATTTGTCAATTTTCAATAAACATCTCTGTGTATATGCATGTATATAAAAATCATGTATCTACATCTCTACAGAGGATGTCTTCTGAGAATTGGATGAAGGAAACTGGGCCTAGTCTGGATGAGAAAAGACTTAGGAAGGTCCTAATAGTTACCATCACATACTGAAAGGTTTTCACATGGAAGAGTTATTTATTAGACTTTCTCTGTTTGGCTCCAGAGAGAACTAGGGAAGAATGGGATGAGGTTGCAAAGGGACAAATTTAGGCTTGATTTAAGGAAAAACTTCCTAATGGTTAAATATCTTTAAAAGTGAAATAGGCTATCTGAACTGGTAGTGGACTCCCCGCCAGTAGAGATCTTTGAGCAAAAGTTGTTCTTGACCAGGTACAGATTTGCATAAATAGCTTCTGTGGTTCTGTAACATTGCATAGTATTTAGATTTAGTATTAGAAGGGAACTCAGAGGTCACTGAGTCCAACCTCATCATTTTACAAATCAGGGAACTAAAACCCAGACAGAGAAAATTATCTGCCTGTGGTGACGAAGGTAGTGTTTGGCACATTAGAACCCAGGACCTTTGGCTACAAATCCATTCATTCATTCTTCTCTACAAGTCAACTAATGCAGCCATGTACTGTGGATAAATCTATTGCTTGGAACACTCAGTATATACAGAGCGTCCCAAAAATCTTAGTTTGGTTTTAAGCTTTAATACTTTAAAAACTGCACTAAGATTACTGGGACACCCCATATATTATGCTTTGTAAAGAACACAGATAAATTAGTCTGAAAATGACACAGTTGTTTTTATAATTTTTTTCTTCCTTTTCCTTCTGTCTTAACATTACTTGCTAATTCTGAAATGGATTTATAATTCTTTACTAATATGAATATAACCAATATGGAATGTTTCTTTGACTGAGGGTAAGCTGCTCACAACTAGTTTTTATGTTTTCTATTAAAAAGATCGCCCCCAACACACAGACACACAAATGGTCAGAAACTAAGCTGTCCTCTCTGGAATAATGCTTTATGCTGTTATGATATGTGTTCTCAACAGACTTATTTGAGAGATACCTAAAAAAAGTTAAAATTTTCATAGCAAAAATTTCTACCTTATATAGGGGTAGGGGGATAGGAGCTAGAGATAAGGAGGAAAATGGCCTATTTTCATTCTTTTCTGTTCCTTTCCCCAAATAAGAGTGCCTTTTGTCTCTTTCACAGTTTTTAAATAGTTGGTTCTGTGAACGAGTCTCATTGTAATATTTTATCCATTGGATTATAAAGTATAGTGACAGAGAGCATCCAGACCCAAGACCCCTCCCATACCCATGACACATAAATATACACGGTGGATTATTAAGCAACAGATGTATTCAATATAAATAATAAATAAATTTGATTTTTTCTTTGTGATTGGTTTCAATTAACTAAGTGTGATTATTTATGGGATAAATAGTATTAGAGAGAAAATTTAGATGCTGGGTCATACTAAAACTGCTAGATCCCAAACCACAGCAAAATGTATTTGTGATATATTATGTAACATGTAATAATTTATAATATCATTAATCTTAGTGATAATTACATCTACCTATCAACAAAATCCCCGTCAGGTACAAAGAAAATGGATAGTGTTATTGCTATGAGCACAGCAAAGATGCAGACTGATTAACTCAAAACAAAGTATAAACTAACCGAGAGAGTGTTCCTATATGAGCCATTTAATCTAAATCCTTGCTGCTGCAAACTCTGTACGTTCTTACTCTGTATAATAACTCTTCAAAGAAGAAACATGGGTCCACTTGCCTTTAAACTATTATGTATGCAAAGTGTTTAGAAAAATTCCAATCCCCATGAGTTTTATGTATATATATGTGTATGCATGCTTGTGTGTGTATATATTCATACACACATACATATACCTTTTTTTCTATTTCACAAGGTCAGAAATAGAGGTGCAGATATCTTTAAAAAAATTGTCAGAGATCTTAGAAAACATTTGGCTTATTCAGCTTATTACAGTTATGGTTTGAGGTTATCTGTTTTCTTCTTACTGTTTAGAGTTAAGATTCTAAATTAGTTTTTAGTCAATTTCCAGGACTTTTCCTTACCCCACCAAACCCAAAACATTTACTTATGTGAAATTTAATGATTATCATGTAAGTTAATCCTCCCTGTAAATTCTCCAGACCACACCTTGCTGCCCCTGAAGATAAATAGGAGGTGGGAAATGTGTGCTAAGGAGATTAACCAAATGTTTTAGGCAGAGTCTATTATGCAATACATTTTAAAAAATCAAAACTTCTTCAATAAAGTATTATTTAACAACCATTTAGCAAAGTATAAAATGTAGAATGCAAAACATTCTTTTGAAGTATTTTAAATATTCAAATTTGGGGATGTTCTATCTCTGTCTTATATTTTTCACTGAAGTTAATATTGTGTTTTCCTCTGTGCATATGCTTTATTATAAATTTTAAACAAAAAAACAAAGACAGGAGGAAAAGGGTGGGAGAGAGATTTAAGAACGAAGGGAAGATCACTAAGGGAAGATGCAAGGGATTCCAATATAGAATCCAAGTTAGGGGTCTAGGATCTTATGCCTTTGTTGTCATCAACACTACTAATAACTGATATTTTGGATGTGTCACAAATATCATCTGAAAAAATTATAATATGATCTATGTTCACCAGGTTGCTCCATGTTTTATAATAAGTGATTAAAAATAATGATCATCTTGAATAAATAAAACCAGAGACTTCAATTTAAAGAACAACTCAAAATAACTTATTTATGGGAAAGTGGGGAACTACAGGCTTTACCTTTCCTCTAAAGTTCTCATAAATATAAGGAATGACTTTTCAAAATCTAACATAAAGAAGAAGGGAAAATGTCCTTACAGAAAATTACAAGACAGGGTTTGAGTTAGTTACAAGCATGGAATGCCTACAGTGCAGGCCACTGTGACAAGTTTCTCAAGCCTCATATTCCAATTTGTGAAACGCTTTCATTTACAGGACTCAGCCAGTGTAACTGTTGACCTTTAGGTCACAATTGGCCTCAAAAAGAACTAAAACAAAACAAATAAAAGTAATGAAACCAAGAATTCTCTAGGTCAACATGGGTAAGAAAGAATAATCAGGGCAGAGGACTCTTCAAGGGCTAATCAGTCTTGAACTTTTAAAGAGCAGATTTTTCCCCTTCAATATCTCACAATTATATATACCTCCTTCCCAAGCCAGAGCATCTTACCATTCACTTAGTAACATTTTCTTTCGGCTGCACAAGAAGAAAGATGAAGTTTGTGGAGCAATTGTTGCATCAAAAGGAGATCTATTCAGATTGTTTAAGTTTAAAACAAGTCATTTGAGAACGGATTTCTTTTCTGGGGGAAAGGGGGGTAATTTAGCTACATAAATTAGCCACTGAAGTTCCAGTTTTTGAAATTAATGTAGACTTATTGCCTATATGCTTGCTCCCTATCTGGTAAGTTTGAAAGAAAAGTTATTGAGAACATTTCTTCTTGAATTTTGGTTTTGTCTAAAAGGTTCATAATTGTATATTCAGCAGAGGTGGACCAATTATAGTCTTTCAGGAAAAAATGAAAGCTAACCTTATTTGCAAACTATCATACGGTGCTTCATTTTCCTCCCTTTATGAATTCATAAAAGGCTATAATGTTTCTAATTCTGAAACATAATACAGTATTAAAATATATTAATAGTCTTGGAGCAATGAGTAACTAGAACTTTAGGGGGAATGTTTTACACCTTGTTAGCTTTATAAAAAAAATCCTTTGGAAAACACTAGGTAACATAAGCTAATAGTTAGGACCCAGATAGATCACATCTATTTACAGCTTGTTAAAAAGCACTTTAAAAGTAATTTTTATTAGAATGGCATCTGGGTGGAGTGAAAAGAATACCCAACTTGGAGTCAAATGAGTTGGTATTAAGTCCTGGTTCTACCATTCATGAACTGAAAGGCTGTGGTTAACTTTCTTGGCCTTAGTTTTTTCATCTGTAAAATGGGGATAATGACTTCATATGGTCATTTTGGAAAAATTGCTTTGTAGAATATAAAGCACCATATGAAAGAGTAGTTGTTATTCACGGTGTGTTGCTGCTTGTAATAGGGGTAGGTCAAGTTATAATTTGAAGAGGTATCCCAAAATACAAAGTAATTTTGGACTAGAGGCCTTAGGTAAGTAAAAGTCTTTAATATCACTTCAAAAGATAGGGAAAGTGAAATACCTAAGTGTATTATAGCTCACCAGGTTAGTGAAATACCTAAGATGTCTTATCTTCCACATTAATAAATATAAGATATCTACCACAAATGAATTTGGTTTTATAAAAGCAAAACAAACCATATCACCATCTCTCTGAGTTATATAAATATGAACTACGTGACTATGGACAGGTCATTCCACCTCTCACTTCTCCCAGAAAACTCTCTAGGATTGCTAGTTGCAGATAAGTTACAGATCTGTGCTGGCAGAGAGGAGTTTCCTCCACTAATGAAACCAAAAGAATGAGCGAGAAAAACAAACAAACAAAAAAAAACCGTAGTGACTGACGGGGGAAAAAAAATCCTTTCCACAATGGGAAATTCTGTTTGAAAAAAAGTAAAAGTGGTAGGACCACCACTTCTTTGACATGAAAGCAGTTTGCCTTCCATGTACAAGAATCTTGCAAAATGACACTATGAAATTGTAAAAGGCGTTATGAAATTTTAAGCGGCATACTCTCCAGCCATAAAACTTACTCTTATGCTGTGAAATAATCTCTCAGAGAATATGGTCTCAAAAGTTGCTGGATATCAAGAAAGAAGGGCTTATCGCTGATTGAGGATGGAGCGCAAAGAACTTCTCCCCTTTTGCTCAATAGCTAACAGACATCAGCTGTGCAGAGCATTAAAAAAATTCCATCTGTTGCTTCAGAAAGCATTGCTGTATAGAGAAATACGGTTTTCATGATTTCTAGCTGGAGCTGAATAGTTTAATCCTAATTGAGTCCTGCCTTTTTAATTTCACCTTCCATATGGATCTGACTACTCAAATAGGTCAGGGAGAAGAGGAAAAGGGAACAAGCCCCATTATAGTGACCTTCACTGCCTTCTGTCAGAAGTCACTTTAAAAAATTATCTTGAATCATTTTTGTAATAAAAAACGAGACTATAGCTCACCAGGTTTGTAATTTCCTAAAAATATTGGGAGAAGTTAGCAGCTCATTTCAATTACAAATGCAGAAAGAAAAAGAAAAAACAGCAATTAGAATTTCGGGAAGACCCAACAGCTCCATGACAATGGCACACACCTCATATCCAAGGAAACCTCCATTCTTCACAAAATGAAAATGTGAAGTCTAACAAGACAGAGGAATGTGATTGTCAAGTTAAGCTCCTCAAATCAATACTCCTGGATACCAGTCTTTCTTTCTACATAGCCTAATGATCTAAGGTGCCTTTTCTTTAGTTTTCCATAAAGTTCAATAACTGGCTGTTGGAATTGCTAAAATATTATGTTAGGGTCAATCAAGACTAAACGTGGCAACTCAGGATGCCTAGTAAGAAAATATTATTTTCATTACTCAACCTTTGATCAAAACTAGACACAGAGAGTTAAAAGGAGGTTAACTATGTGTTATTTAAAAGCAACAACAACAAAAAAAACATGCACACTGTTCCAATTAGTATTATACAAGGACAATGCAAATTCTGCTGTTGACTCCAAAACTTGACCCTGCATCATACTCAAGACATAGATATCCTTAATATTTTAATAAAAATTGTCAGAACCTTCACAAGTTGCCAGGAAACTAGAAGAAAAAAAGCAATCTCACTCTCAAAAAAGGATAAGATCCATATGTCAATTAAAACTTAGTCATGACATCTGGAATTGACATGATATAATTGAGGCCAACTTTTTTTGTTTCATAAATATATTCATGCACTGAGTATATTACATAACAATTATACATTTCACCATATGGGCCAAGCAAGAATAGTCTAAAACCTAGTCACTCATACCCATGTCCACAACTGTAGTGTGCATAATTTAAATAATGCAGGTTCATAGCTTGGAAGATACTGTTTTTGTTTTGAGTTTGAGAATGAAAGGCATATAGAAGCTTTAGGTTCTACAGCATCTCAGAGTTTACTATATTAATTCATCTTTTCTTGGCATGTAGACAAGCAAAAGATTTACTGTGAGACATCTGTGATCCTTATGAATGGAAGTAACTATTTTTTTAATAGCAAAAACTTTATCGAATTGGTCAATTTAAGAGTCCATGGGAAAAAATATATATAAATAGTCATATTTCTATCCCAAGAGCTCTATGTATGAGCTCAGCTTTCATGCCAAATGAAATGTCTTATTAGCATCTGCAGAGTACAAAAGAACGAATGTGCTTTAGATCTCTGAATCCTGTCCACAATTTCAAAAAAAGCTGTTGTCAACACATACCACACAGAGCAGGTGAATATGCATACTTACTTAGGGGAAGACTTTTTATTTTGTTTTTGGTTTGGGGTTTTGTTTTGGGTGGTTTTTTTTTTTTTAAAGAAGAACTGGTCCAAAGGAGCTCATTTACATTTGGTTGGATAGTCAGTACTGACTTGGTTAGAATTTTGAGATTATTAAATTATCTGTGAAGTTAAAAAAAAAAGTTTAACAGGATTATCATGTATGTAAACTCTTTCACACTGTTAGAGCTATTTGACATCCATGTTGGAGAAGCAAACTTTTAGCTTGTGCTTCCTTAAAATTCTCTCCACCCTTCCTTTGTAGTGATGTGTGGCTCATAGTAGCCCTAACTTTTGGATTTACCCTTATTCTAAAATGGAGTTTGGACCATCCCATAATGATACTTAAGCTTTAGATGATACCTGCTTTACTACAGATCGTCACATTGTACATTTAAGCTGCCGTTACATTAGCTTTTCTACATAGGATGTTGGCTTAATAAAATGTTTACAACTGTAAAGCAAACTGGTTTCTTTATGGACTGCTGATTTCCCATTACTTATTGACCCTTTACTACTTTTTTAAAAAACTGAACTAGTACTGAAAACTTAAGGAAATGAACAACAGTACAACTAAAAATAAAGATGTTCATAAAAACCTTATTGTACTTAAATAACATGAATTTATTAAAGAATTACGGTTTGAGTCTTTTTGTAACATTTAAAACAGATCCTGAGAGAATGAGTTTTAGGACTTCTATTTTTTTAAAAAAAAGAGAGCTTAATTTTCATTCATTATGCTGGATATTTTAAATAATTTCATTGTCTGTAGTGGCAAGATTCAATCCCCTCCCCACTTCTCCTCCCTCCCAAAAAATCTTGATAAGATGCCACTTCAGGTAAGGTCTAAAAAGGGCTCGGTTTGGGGTTAGACGATACTATACACTGTCTCAGAAACCTAAGCAAGACAATACCAGCAATCTCCCTCATTCTCTACAGCCCTGAATTTATTATTAAGTACAATTTAGCAACAGCTCAATCACGGGAGGACAGGACAGTATGTGATGCACTAAAACACTTATATGTTTATTATCTTTGCAAGCAGCATGAGTAGTGTTGTCCATTATTGCCTCTTGCAAATCTGCGGCAATGATGCAAAAGAGCCTTTTAAAGAATTTCTCTTTTGGAATGTAAATGATTCCTCCTTCGTATTTCTGGCTATTTTAGCCAACATGTACCATATAGTAGTTCTGGAATCACTGACATCTGTCATTTTGTCAAAACTGAGGCATAACACATTGCAATCCTGGAAAAGAATAACCTCAAACACCCGTGCAACAAAAACGCATCCTAAAAAAAATATCCTAACAATTGTGATGAGAATTAATGGAGAGAAAGCAGCAGCCCTTCTGCAGGGAAATAACACTCTACTCTCCTCCCTCGTTCCCCCCCTCCGCCGCACTCCCTTCCCCCCCCAACCCCGCCACCGAACTCATGCAACTAATGATGACCTCTCGAAGTACTGAATTAAAAGGCTCCAGCATTCATCTAATGATGGAAGAAAAAAAAATTGAAAAATAAACACGAAACAAGTTGGAAACTGCACTAACGCAAAGAGAAAGAGAGAGCAGCAGCTTCAGGAGCTATTGCAGAATGAACAGCAATAGAAAAAGCCTTAAGCATCTAAGAGTAAGAAGTGAAAAGCATTTACCAGTGGCTCGTTCAGTAGCTTCACTCCCTGACACCATCTACATAGGGAGGTAACTTAGCCTAGTCTTCCGTCTCAGCTCGCTTTATAGCAAAATTCCTTCACTTCGAGGGGACTACACACACCCTCGAGAGACAGAGAGAAATAGATCCCAGAGACCCGGGCGGGCTTCCTCACCCCCTCCCTAGAACCCGCCCCCCGCACTCCCCAAACGGTGGTTCTCTCTTCTTCACAGTTCGCACGGTGGTGCGGCGGGGCTGCTGCTGGGGCTGCTGCGGCCGCGGATGCTGCTGCTGCTGCTAAAGCTGCTGCTGCCGCTGCTGCCGCCGCTGCCGCTGCCGCTGCCGCTACCGCGGCTGCTCCTACTTCGGAAACGATTAGGAGGACGCCCAAGCACGACCTGTGTCTGCGAGCCACCCAGGCAGCTCTGTGCAACCTGCTCCTGAATCAAACCCATAACACATACGCACTGGCGCGCACACACACATACACACATACACACACACACACACACACACACACACACACATACACTCACGCGCGCGCACACACACATGCATACACACACGCTCTCTTAGCACACGCGCGCACACAGACCTACACACGGGGAGCCGCGCCGCGCAGACCCTGAATGGGGAGCGCGAGCCAATCCCCGGGCTCTGAGCGCGCGCCCACGGGCCGCGACTCGCGGGAGCGACCACTGGAGCTGGGGAGAAGGAAGGCGCTGCCTCTACTGCCAGGGATCAGGCTAGCAATAAGGCAGGCCAGGGGATCCCAGGGTTTGGAGGCTAGTGGGAAACGCAAACGCCACCCTTCTTTTGTCTGCAAAGAAAAGAACCCCAGGGGCTCTGCTTCCACCCCACCCCCAACGGGTCAACCGAACGCCCGCAATGTGCCGGGCCCCAGCCCAGAACAGAGTTCTGGGGAGGGGTGGCGGGGACGATGTGGATGGGAAGGTAACCGGCAGCTTCAGGAGCAGAGCTCCAGGAGACCTCGCTGCCCAGGGTGTTCAGGGCAGGTTCAACCGAGGTGTGATTTACCGCAGCGTCACAGAGCACCCCCCCCCCCCCCATCCCCCAGATGCTACAGCGCAGCGAAATCATCCTGCGGACTACCAGAACCTGCCCTGGCCACTGAGCATGCCCAGTCCGTGGCTCGAGCCCGGAGAATTGCATTCTCCGAGGTTAGGAAAAGGAGAACTGGTGAAAGCGACAGATTTGGGGCTCGGCCTGGACAGCAGCTCTGTAGAGAAGCAAAGGGAGGGGCAGGTTGACAGGACCGCGGGGAGGAGATTGCTTGGGTATGGGGAGAGAGGGGGGAAGAATACTTCCACTTCCACCTGTTATTCCTTGTCCATCATCAATTGCTGAGCTCCGTGCCGAAGCTACCCTCCGGGAGTTTCCATTTGGGGGGCAAGACTTAAGAATTTTTGTTAGAAGTAGAATGTCAGAGCTGGAAAGAACTTTGGTTTAGCATATGTAGGTTTTCGAACTCCAAGAGACTTCGTAGGATCGTAAATCAAGAGCTGGAAGCCATCTAGTTTAATCCCCTCATTTCTACAGATGAGGAAACTGGGACCTGGGGGGTTTAAGTGACTTGGCCAAGGTCACATGGGTAATACCCATCAGAGGTGAATTTTGAACCTGGTGTTCAAACTCCAGAGCCGCTGATCTTTCTCCTATACGAAATCTACAGGCTTGGTAATTATATTCCTTTTAAATATGAGGGAATGGCTACAGAGAGTGACTTGCTAAGATCACACAGATTGCAGAACCTGCATTCAAACCTAACTACTCTGATCACAGATAGATTTTTCTTTGTTACACTGGAACCTTCCCTACTGCACAGAGAACAATTCGACAGAGGTCGAGTGATTTGTTCAAGGTCAAACGTCTAAGTAACACTAAGTAACTAGAATGATCTCCTGGCTTCTACTTCAGTGCCCTGTGCCATGATCACTTAACCTAAGAAACCACTAGAGTCGGAAGGGACCAGGAACCTAAGAGGTGATACAGTTAAACTCCTTAAACTAGGTGGTGCAGTGGATGGAGCACTTGACTGGAAGAATCTTGAGTTTTAAGAGCCTTAAATTTAGACTCAGTTACTATCTGTGTGTGACTCTGAGCAAGTCACTTAACCTGCTTACTTCAGTTTCCTCAAATGTCAAATGGGAATAATAATAGCACCTCTATTTCCCAGGATTGTTGTGAGCATCTAATGAGATAACCTTTCTAAAGAACTTAGCATAATGCCTGGCATATAGCAAGCAATTCATCAATGTCCTTTCCCTTTCCTTCCTCTTTCCTTCCCTTTTCTCTTCTTCTCTTTTCACTTCCTATTACACATGAGGAAAATAGAGATTCAGAGGTAAAATGACTTCCCTAAGGTCACACTGAAAGTAAGAATTTCTGTCTCAAAATCGTGTGCTCTTCAGGAAATCAAGCCTCTGGAGGAAGACCCCATTCTGTCATCTTGCCTGTATAACTAGATGCTTCTACTTATTAATCTAAAGAAAACAAACAAAAACCCTTACAGACACACAGATTGCTTTTTCCTTGGCAATGGTGTGGGGTTGTTAGAAGATCTTCCTCCCCGCTTCAGATTGTTTTTGGATATTTTTAAGAAACTGGTATTCATCCAATGATCTATTTCTGTTTTTTTGCCAATTGAATCACAATAAAAACTGCCTGACATGTAGTGATAATATTAAAAAAATATTGAACATCAACTATATTCAAGCTGCATAGATACAAAAATTTATAAGACAGAGTCTCTACCCTCAAGGACCTTACAATTGTTAGGAAAGATGGCAATATACCCTCTTAACTACAATATAAGGCAGAGTGTGATGGGGTCAGAGTGGTGCAATCATACTGCTAAAAGGATTGAAAGGACAGTGAGTCTACTTTCCTTGGGGCAAATCTGAGTAGACTTCCTGGAGGAAGAGGCACAATGAAAACTGCTACCAGTATCTTGAATTTTCCTTTCCTGCACCTTTTTTTTGAAACTGATGTCTCACTCTTGCTTATATTCAATTTAATCTGGGATTCAAAACCCACAGAGTAGAAGCTGCATCCTGTTTAGTTTGTGGCAGGCAAACAGAGCATGCTTGGTAAGATAGGAGAGGTTTTGGTTACAAATAAGAAGCTTTTGTTAAACATCTTTCCATCTTTGGAGTATTCACCTAGTAACAGGATGAGCCAGTAGCAGTTGTGCAGGAATTCCTTGCTGAAACAGATCAGGTGATCTGTTAGAATGAGATGTTTAGACATGGACTAATAGATCCATCCCTTTCGTTCTGTACCTTATCTACAATATTTGTCTCACTGTTCTCATTTTTGTAGGTGTACACAAAAAAGAGCATCCTCAAGCTATATCATTTCTATTTATGCACCTCACAGCTACAGACATATGCAGATAGCTATAAATACACACTAGTCCATGACTATGGCTGTCTTCACTGCCTTTGTCTGGCTATCAGCTTTTTTTGCATAGTAATATTATGAATAAAGGTTGCTGGTAAAAGAAAAATGAGGAGGATTTTTGGACAGAGGAGTTGGATTAGACAGTCTCTAAACTTCCTTCCAGCTCTAGACCTATGATCCCATGATCCGTATTCTGTGTTTTGTTCATTTTAGGTATGAAAGCTTTAGGGTAGTAGCCCACCATAGTTAGTAATAATGTAAACTTTATTCAGCTATTTCAGGTCATTGAAAACCCTAGTTCAAAAAAATGATGAGAAAAGCCATCTAGGCCAACCTCTTGTTACATATTATTGAATCTGGAATTGTTTCCTTGTATAGAAAAACATAGGACCTTGTATAGGTCTCAGAGAGACACTATGTAATGGAAAGAACTTTGAACTTTGGTTAATAGTTGAAGTCCCAAGTCCAAAATTTAGGGCATTATATTACCTTGGATAAGTCATTTGACCTTTGTGAGACTAATTTTCTATTATGTAATATAAACATAACAATTATTGTACTGCTCACCTAAAAAGGTTGTTAAAAGCAAAATACTTTGCAAAATGCTTGATCAATGTAAACTATAATAATAATTCATTAATAATTACTACTAATAACTTGAGCACTCACTGTCTATAGAATCCTCTCCTAGGTATTGTGGAGGAGGCAGTAAAAATATAATACATGATTCCTGCCTTTAGGGAACTTTCATTCTGGTTTCAGGAAAAACATACTTTGGTGGTTTGAAAGATGGTTGTAAATCACTAATCAGTGTGAATTTCAGTTATGGATCCAGTCCTGCTAATCTCAATCACTTAGTAAGATCCAGGTCCACTTGTGACTCTCCAATACTCCTCTATTCATAGTTTATACACTTTCTTTTTTTTTTCAAAAATTTAATTTCCTTTTTTCCAATGAATATGGATCCATTTTCTCTTCCCTCCCACCTGTTCCCTCCTCACTAGAAAACAAAAAGAAAAACTTTATAAACAACATATATAGTCAAGTAAAACAAATATCTATAGTAACCATGACCAAAAAAGAAAAGTTGTCTCATTCTATGCCCTGAATCCATCATCACTTCTCTATGGATAACATACTTCATCAGTTCTCTGGAATTATTGTTGGTCAATTCTTGAATCAGAGTTTAGTCTTTCAAATTGCCTGTTTTTATAGTGTGACTATTTTATAAAAATACTCTCCTCTTTCTGTTCACTTCACTGTGCCTCAATTCATGCAAGTCTTTTCAGTTTTCTCTGAAATCATCCCTTTCATTTCTTATTGTACAATAGTATTCTCTGTATTCCTATACCTTAATCTATTTAGCCATTCCCCAACTGATGTGTATATCCTTCATTTCCAGTTTTTTGCCATTGTAAAAGGAATTGCTAAAACAGTTTTATACCTGTTGGTCCTTTTCCTTTTTCTGTGATCCCTCTGGGGGATAGACCTCAAAGTGGTATTTTTGGGTCAAACTCACTTCCTTTTCATGTGCAGAGACTCTTGTAGTCTGAGGATGGTGTAATTCAATCACAGTATCTGTTGGGGATCTTTACTCATTGCTCCTCAAATACTGATGTCACTTCATGGGAAGGCATTACCTCTAGAGCTTCACAAAAACTCAGGATTTAAAGCCATAGTTTCTACTTGACCCCAGTATCTGCTTTCTCTCACTCCCAATAATCAGGCCTCACGTAAGCTATGGGTATTCTAGCATTAGACCCAATTTCATACACTTTACTCACTCATGCTAACACCCTGCTACTGCTCTCTCTTACTCTATGATTCAAAGAATTAATTGACAATAAATGCTAACTGTTCATTCACACCGCATTCTCTACCCACTCCATATTCTTTACTCCTGGGCTGGATCCTTTCTTGCAAAATCAAACAACAGTCATCAGCCCCAAGGGAATATTTTCCTCTGATTTAAGGACTATCATTAAGCAGGCCCTGTGTCACAGTGTATGTAGAGAACTGGCCTTGAAATACGAGTGACTAGAGTTCACATCATACCTCTGACACTACTGGCTAGATGACCCTGGAAAGGTCATTTAATCATTCAGTATACAAAGCAACTCTTTAAGATTTTAAGCCACAGAATATGTGGCTCTCTGCAGTACTAAAGGGAGCTTAGTCTTGGGGAAGCCCCTATGTAGATAAAATCATGTTTCTTGAGAAAAAAACATGATACAATTCAGAGGGCAATATGGTATGAAGTCCAGGACAAAGGAAGGGAATGTGAAAGATCAAAATGAGTCTTTTTCTACTTCATAAGACTGTTTTTATTGGAAAAAAAGAATGGTTTAGTATATGAATATTCTTTGGAGAATCAAATATCACTGATATATATCATTGGCAAAGGATCTTAGAGATATTGGAGGTTTCATAACCTAACAACTTTACTCATCCTCATCTGGACTCTAGGGACCTTACCGCATTCTACTGGGTGGTACAGTCATTCTTCAAGAAGCTCCAGTGGCGCCCCATTGCCTGAAGAAGCAAATGCAAATGCCTCTGTTTAGCATCTAAAGCCCCTTACAATATTAGTTCCAAATTATTTTCAGACTTATCACACTCCACTCCTCTTTTTTGCTCTCTTTGGTCTAGACAAGCAGGCTAACTTTCTGTTCACCTCCCATCTCCCACCTCATATCTTTTTGCCCATCCTGGTAATACAATACCTCCCCATTTGTAATGGGAATGGGAATTTGAAGACCTTCCCTGCCCCTTAATAGGCCTAGGGGGAATTTGAAGACCTCCCCTGCTTTGAAAGTAAACTCTGCCCCCTAATTGGCTGAATGCAATCACATGAAGCCTGTGGTGGGAGGAATTTGCTGAAGGGTGAAGCATGGCCCACAGGAAGCTGGGAGTCAGAGCTAGAGAAACAGTGAGAGAGAGAGGAGCTCAGCCAAGGAGATAAAGAGGTTCATGAGTAGATATTGATCTTATATTGGTTTGTGGGAAGGCTAAAGGATGCTGTGGCTCTCTGTGTTGTTATGGCTTGTTAGCTTCTTTGCTACTTTGATGGAATTGGCTTACTGGTTTGGGGATTGGGTTTTCTGGTGTCTAAATAAATCTTCGGTTCTGTCTTCTATATGGAGAATTTGTTATATTTTGCAATGGAGCACTATATGGGACTATTTATACTCATGGTCAGTGCTGTAAATATTGCACTGGCACTACACCCTTTTTCCTCTTAAGACCTCCAGCTTCCTTGAAAACTTAACTCAAGTGTGACCTCCTACCTAAGATCTTTCTTAATACCCTTGATTGTTGGTGTCTCCCTCTGCTGACTACATTATGTTGATTTTGTATATATTATGTATTTATATATATGTATATGCTTATATATATACATATATTTATGTATGTATGTATATACACACACACACAGTATTTCCCCAGATAGAGGGAAAGGACTATATTTGTTTTGGGGGTTGCTTTTTGGGGGGGTAAGGGGTTGCCTTTGAATTTTAAAGTCACTAATACAGGTCCTGGCACAGAATAGGCACTTAAAAGCATTTTGAGTGATTACATGAGCCACAGAATCATAGAATTTTTTTGAAGCATAGTATTTCAGAGTTGAAAAGAACAAACAAGTCCAGTGTACTCATTCCATCCTTTGCTTGAATACCCTCAGTGAAAGGAGACCGCTGTCTCCTTTTTTTTCTCCTTTGGAGAGTCAAACATCGCTGATATAGAGCATTGGCAAAGGATTTTAGAGATGTTGGAGGCTGCATTACCTAAAAACATTACCTCATCTTCTTCTGGACTCTAGGGATCTTACCACATTCTACTTGGTAAAGAAGCTCCAGTGGCTCCCTATTGCCTGAAGAACAAAGTACAAATGCCCCTGTTTAGCATCTAAAGCCCTTTCTATCCTTCTACTATGTGTCAAATACTCTGCTAAATACTGGAGATGCAAATACAAAGATGAGGTGGTATCTGCCCTCAAGAAACTTACATTCTAATAGAGAGAAACCACAAAGATAAGGGAGTGGTGGCCAGAGAGGGAAGGTTTGATTTGGAAAATCTTAGGGATGGCACGTAGATGTTACAATATGAAGGAGCACTAAGGTGTTCTATTCAGGTGGCACAGTGAATAGAGCACTGGCCCTGGAGTCAGGAAGACCTGAGTTCAAAGCCAGCCCAAACACTTGACACTTACTAGCTGTGTGATCTTGGGCAAATCACTTAACCCCAATTGCCTTGCCTTCCTACCTCCAAAAAACAAACAAAAAAACAAATAGAAAACAAGTTAACAATCATTTTAAGTGCTTACTATGTGCCAGGCAATGTACACTGGGATACTAATACAAGCAAAAAGAAGGACAAATGTATATAGTGTTCTGGTTGCCTTCCTTTTAACACACAAGCTTATTGATGTCTTTCGTAAGATATAACACCCATGTGAATACAACATGCCAGCTGTGGTTTCATCAGGACAGTATTCAGAGAGACTCTGTCGTCCTAAGCTCTGAACCTCTTAAGGGAGCATAAGATCTCATTAGCTTATCTGGCAGCCTTATTATCGTATTGACTAATTTTAAGCTTTCGTTCCACTCAAACCTCCAGATCTTTTTTAGGTGAATTGATGTCTGTCTCTAGTATTCTGTATTTGCAAAGCTAGGTGTTTGTTGTGGTGTTTTATTTAAGGGGGGAGACTAAAATGTCACTCTTTATTATTATCCTTATAAAATTTTGTATTATTAGGTTTGATGTGACATTCTTGTCTATTGATATTTTTTTGGATCTCAACTCTGTCTTCCAGTGTGTTAGGTCTCCCTCCTAGCTCTGTCACCTGAAAATTCAATAATTATGCCATCCACACCCTTATCTAAGTCATTGTTAAAAAATGTTCATCAGTATGTGACTAAAGAGAAAATCTTGAAACTTTCCAAATGGACCCTGAAGCATTAATAACTATTCTTTGGGACCAGCCATTAGACTGGGTCTGAATCTACCTACTATTCTATCATCTAACTTACATCACTTATTCTTTTCCACAAGAATATCATGAGAAACTTTGCAAAGTACATAATTCAAATCTAGACAAATTGTACAGGTGGCATTCCTCTGATCTAACAGACTGTCCAACAGGGAAATGAGGTTAGTCTGAAGTATCCTTGATGGAGCAAAGATGTCCTGTTTAAATTACTGCCACCTTTTTTTTTTAAAGATAGTTAACAAAATATTCCTTTAATAATAGTCTAAAAAGGCTTTCTTGACCCTTTTGTATCATGGACCCCTTTGTTAAGCCTAAGACACCTCAGAATAATATTTTTAAATGCATAAAAATAGGATTGCATAGGTAACCAATTATATAGAAATGCTATGATGATGATGATGATGATGATGATGATGATGATGATAGTTTAAGGTTAGAAAAGTGTTTTACAAATAGAATTTTATTTGATTCTCACAATAACCTGGTAGGAGAGATGCTATTATTATGAGAAAGCAGACCGAAAAATTCAGTGATTTACTGCCTAAATCCACAGAACTAGAAAGTGCCTGAGGCAGGATTTGAACTCAGACCTTCCTGATTCCAAGATCAGTGTTTTATCCATGATGTCACTTATCAGTTATCAAAATATTTTAAAACTTCCAAGTTCATGAACCCCAGATTAAGAACCCTTGATCAAGAATAATGCTTGGAATTGAAGTCAGTCTCCCTGGCCTATACTTTTACAGACTATTTTATTTTTTTTGAAAGGGCAGTCCCTGCTGATCCGACTGGCAATTATCTTAGCTTGCTGTCTAGCCAGCCCTAGCTATCCTTCATGTTGTAACAACTACTTGCTATCCCTGAGATTTTCCAAATCAAATCATCTCTTCCTGGCCACCACTCCCTTATCTTTGTGGTTTCTCTCTATTAGAATATAAGTTTCTTGAGGGCAATATTTTTGTGTTTGCATCTCCAGCAATTTAGCAGAGTATTTAACACAAAGTAAAGGCTTAATGATTTTTCATCTATCCACCATTCATTTTTCTTTATCCAATCTTAACATACCTCTCCCATTCCCCATGTCCTTTCAAAGACAGGGCAGCTAGGTGTTCTCTTAATATCTTCCTCTTTGTCTTGGGTATCAAAGCCCATTAGCTATATTTAGTTTTCCCTTTCCAGTCCAAAGCTCATGACTGCCCTCTTATCAATTGTGCAACTATTTCCATTTTATGCATTTTTCCCAACTAGATTTTAAACTCATTGAAGGCATTAACCAAGTTTTATACAGTAACTTTTGAAAAATACAACAAAGGGTCAGGAAAAAAGCAAAATTAAATTCTTTAAACATCAAATAAGAATTTTTTTTTACTGTATCTATGCTTAGTATCTCAGGAAGTTTATGCAAAAGAATAAAGTTCAATGACTTATCCAGTGGCATTTAGGTGGCACAGTAGAGGGCTGGAGTTAACAAGACCTGAGTTCAAATTTGGCTTAATAACTTAATAACTGTGTGACCATTACTTAACCTCTGCCTTAGTTTCTTCAACTCTAAAATGGAGATCATGGTACTGCCTTCCTCACGTGTTTATTGCGAGGATCAAATGAGATATTTGTAAATCACTTAGTATGCTGCCTGGCACATTGTAGAAGCTTAATAAATATTTTTTAGTCATACTGGACGCTATGGCAGATATACTGGAGTGGTTTGCCATCTCCTTCTCCAGCTCATTTCACAGATGAAGAAACCAAGGCAAAGAGGATTAGGTGACTTGCCCAGGGTCATGCAGCTAATAAATGTCAGAGGCTAGATTTGAACTCAGGAAAATGAGCCTTCTTGCTTCCAAGCCCAGTTCTTTATCACCACCATCAAGCTGTCCTATATACCCTTTATTCAGCACCTATTTACTCTTAACTCACGCACAATTTTATCAAACTGTATTATCTAATTTCTCAAACAAATGAGAAACAAAAGATTAGATGGGAAAGAGGATGCTCCAGGGAAATATGCTGACAAGGTTTAGAAGTGACATCTTGCTCCAAACAGCCAAAGAACTAAAATAATAAAGCAGCTGGAGGCCTTTTGGTGTAGAGGCAAATAATTCTATTTACCCTCATTAGGCCCTCCAGGCAGCATAGTATAATAATGAGTGTTCATAAGAATGACCCTGAGATATTCAATTCAATTCAGCATGCATTTATTAAATGCCTACTCTTTACCAGATACTCTAGTAGGTACTAAAAAGCCAAAGGATAAAAAAAAAAGTGAATTGGCTTCTACCCTCAGGGAGCTTACATTCTAGTGGCAGTGATGGATAAAAAAAAAATTAAATACTAATTCTAAACAAAGTAATTTCTGAGAGCGTGGAATAGGTCTGAAGGAAGGGTGATTTTCTGTCTTTAAGAAAGAGAAGAAGGATTCTAAATGGCACAATAGAAGACTATGGCAGTGTGATTAGGAGCATGGTAGACATTGACCAGGTATGGATAGGAATGAGAGAGGAAAGTTTTGGCCAGGGGAGAGAGCTTCAGCATCCTGAGACTCCCAATCACATTCTAAATTGTCCCCTAGGGCAATAGCTTGTTATGCCCTTCATAGGAGCATTGTAATGTTGATTTGAATATCAATCTCTGAGTAAGAGGTTGAAGTGCCACATTCAATGATGACTCATTAGAAGGCTCAGGTTTTACTTTCATTCTATTCTATACATTTTGCATATATAAAGAATATATATGTATATAATATCCCACACATTACATATCTATAGATCTAGATAATATGCACTATATATACTATACATTCTATACATTCTATAATATAGTTTTTGTATATGTGTGTGTGTGTATGTGTGTATACACACACACACACACACACACACACACACAGGTTTGATCACATTACCCACCCTACTCAGTAAACTCCAGTGGCTCCCTATGGCTTCTGGGATCATATTTGGTATTCAAAACTCTTCATAACCTAGCCCCCTCCTACCTTTCTTGTTTTCTTATACCTGACTCCCCAACACATATTCTTCAGTCCAGTGACACTACTGGCCTTCTGGCTATCCCATGAAAAAGACACTGTCTCTTTCCCTGGGCATTTTCTCTGACTGTCCGCATATACCTGGAATGCTCCCTTTGTTTAACTCTGACTACTGACCTCCCTGCCTTTCTTTAAGTTCTAACTTTAACCTCATCAGGGTTTGTCATGGTGAGAGTATACCTGATGATGGTGGTATGGTACTTTCCTGCAAATAGCAATCACATTGTCATAAGCCTGTTGTTCGCTCCTTTTGGAAGGCATATAGGCTTACTGACTATGTTAGATTTCATTACAAAAACTATGCCAGCTACACAGCACTCACTATCACTGTGGCCACTCCAGAAAAACATGTATCCCCTCATCATGAATGTGTCAAAAGAAAACAAGCTTGGAATTCTGGGAGACTGTAATGCCAGATTAGGCACAAGCTATCAGACATGACAGGGAGTCCTTGGGAGGAATGGAGTTGGATACAGCAACAGTCTCTTGCTACTGAAGACTTGTGCATCACATGACCTCATCACTGACACTACCTTTTGTTTACTTAAACTCAATAAAACTTTGTGGATGTATCCTCATGGCAAACATTGGCATTTAATAGACCATGACATTATAAGGAGAAGAGACAGACTGAATGTGAGAGTGATGAAGGAGATGCAGAGTGCTGGACCCATCATAGACTTATGGTCCCCCAACAAAACATTTGCATTCAACAAAAGGGTAGGCCCTAAGGCAAGATGAGTACCAGAAGACTTAAAGTCAACAGGTTAGCGTACTTCTCTGCATATGAACAGTTTGTTACTAACTTAGAGGGAAAGCTGAGCCAACACATGGTTGGCAATGGTGAAGCAGAAAAGTTGTGGGCAGCTTTCCAAGATTTTGCACCACATTTACTCATCTGGGCCAGAACACTCACAAAAAGAAAATGTTTGATAAAAATGAAAGGGAAATTCAGAAGTTACTAAAGGAAAAATGAGAACTCCACAGGGTTTAGCAGCAGAATAGTTTGTCTGTAAGAAGGCAGCAGTTAACTCCATCAAAAGTAAAGTGCAAGGGAAGTTTAGAGAGATACAGGATTCTTGACTGAGTAAGAAAACAGATGTAATTCAGATTCATTCAAATGCTGATAGTAACTGCATTTTTATGATGCCATGAAGGATATTTATGGGCCAAAGGCCTATGGTTCATCTCAACCACTAGACTCTGATAGAGCCACATTGGTTAGCAATAAGGACATGATCCTGGAGAGGTGGGCTGAATACTTTTCATAATGTTCTCAACAGACTGTCATCAACCAATGCTGAAGCTATGGACTGTATACCTCAGCTTGAAGTCAATCCCTCTTTAGGTGAACTTCAAACTAAAGAAGAAATTTTGAACGCTATTAGCCTCATCTCATGTGACAAAGTGCCTGGCGCTGATTCTATTCCATCAGAGATTTATAAGGCAAGGGGTCCACTGCTCATACAAAAGCTGACTGAAATCTTCTAGATTATATGGCAAGAGGAGGTTATCCCCCAGGAGTTCAAGGATGCCTCCATTGTCCATTTCTATAAAGGAAAAGGAAATAGGTTGTCCTGTGACAGAACACAGGGTGAGGAGTTGGGAAGTCTCTTTCTTACTCATTGTTGGCAAGATTTTTGTCAGTCTTCCTTAATAGGCTGATCCTTCACTTGGACCAAGAGCCAGTGTGGCTTCAGAAAAGGCTCAAGAAGGATTTATATGGGGTTTGTTGCTCATCAGCTCCAGGAGAAATGTGAGGAGCTGATCAGTGGTCTGTGCACAATATTTGTCGATCTGACCACAGGCTTTTGACACTGTTAGTCATGAGAGCTTGTGGAAGATCATGGCAAAATTTGGTTGCACTGAGAAGTTCATCAGTTACATATACTAGTTCCATGATGACATGCTTAGATTGGTTCTGAATGATCCACTGGAGTTTTCCCAATCACTGAGGGAGTGAAGCAGAGCTGTGTGTTTGCTCCCATGCTTTTTTAGTATGATGTCTTCAGTGATATTGTCAGAGATCTTCATTGAAGATGAAAATGACATCAAGGTCAACTATCACACTGATGGTAAATTATTTAGCATGAAAAGGCTACAAGCCAAGACTAAACAGGAGGGAGAGTTGGTACACACTTTTTGTTCACAGATGATTGTACACTCAATGAGCCTCTGAGGCTGAGATATAACATAGTATGGATTGATTCTCTGCTGCATATGCTAATTTTGGTCTGACAATTAACACCAAGAAAATACAGGTTCTCCACCAACCAGTTGCCCCATTCACACATAAAGTCATTGGTTATAGTAAATGGAGAAATTTTGAATGCTAGGGATCATAAGTTCACTTACCTTCCAGGGAGATACACATAGATGATGAGGTTGACACAAGCATTGCTGAGCTGGCTTAGTGTTTAAGAAGCTCTAAAGAAAAGTATGAGACAGAAGAGGTATTAGGCAGCCTACCAAATGGAAGGTCTACAGAGCCATAGTGCTGACCTCATTGTCAAATGCTTGTGAAACCTGAACAGTGACATGCCAGGAAACTGAATCACTTCCATTTGAATTGTCTTAGGAAGATTCTGAAGATTGCCTGACAATATAGGGTACCAGACACTGAGGTTTTTTTCAAGCTGAATTACCAAGCATTCAAATTCTGCTGCAGAAAATGCAATTCTGATGAACTGGCCCCATTGTTCGAATGCCAAATGTACACTTGCTTAAAAGACTATTTTATGGAGAATTCACACAAGGCAAGCTCTCACACAGAAGAAGAGATAGAAGGACACTCTCAAGGTCTCTCTAAAGAACTTTGGAATCTATTAAGAAACGTAGGAGACACTGGCACAGGACCACACAGCATGGTGTGCTCATGTGAAAGAAGATACTGTACTCTAAGAGTAAAATAGAATTGTAGGAGTCTGAGCTCTGAGGGTTCTGCCACAGGCAGGACACAAGTAATCCGCATGGATATAGGGAGTGAGGATGCTTCTAAATTTGAGCATCTCACTGTTCTTTCGAGCTACTACAATTCTTTGATTTCGGGCAATAATCAAACAAGTTCCAACTAAAATCCCACCTTCTGCAGGAAGCTCTCCTAAACTCTTCCTTTTAATCATTTCCCATTTATCCTGTCTATGATGTGCTCGGTATTTGCTTGTTTGCATGTTGTCTCTTTCATTAGATTGTGAGCTCCTTGAGGGCAGGGATTGTCTTTTGCTTCTTTTTATATCCCCATTGCTTAGCACAATGCCTGGCAAATGGTAGGCACTTAATAATTGTTTATTGAATGAATTAATTTTTACATATATACATATACATACTCTTTCCCTCCCTCCCTCTCTGTATGTATATGTGTGTATGTATAGTTGTTCAGTCATTTTTCAGTTATGTCTAATTTTTCATGACCCTATTTGTTTTGGGGCTTTTTTGGGGGCAAAGATACTACAATAGCTTGCCATTTACTTGTCCAGCTTATTTTACAGATTAGGAACTGAGACAAACAGGGTTAAGTGACTTGCCCAGGTTCACACAACTAGTAAATGTCTGAGGATAAATTTGAACTCAAGAAAAAGAATCTTCCTGACTTCAGGCACGGCACTATATGCACTGATGCCACTTAGCACATATACATGATAGAGACAGACAGATAGATAGATAGATAGACAGACAGACAGATAGATAAATAGATGGATGGAGAGAAGGATAGAGGAAGGGAGGAAGGAAGGAAGAAAGAAAGGAAGGAAGGAAGGAAAGAACAAGATGCCCCTCCCAACTTAAGGTCATCACTTCTAATTTCATCACCATGTGGCTCATTCAAGCCCTCACTGACACAATCTCCCTCTGCCTCTTCTCCCCTTAGACACTCCCTCTACTCTTGATGCCCTTTCCTGCATCTTTGCATGTTGTTTTCTCCCATTTGATTGTGAACTCTTTGAGGTCAAGGATTATTATTTTTTTTTAGTCATTGTATCCCCAACACTTAGTACAGTGACTGGTACATAGTAGGCACTTAATAAATGTTTATTGAATTGGATATGTATATGTGTGTGTGTGTATTGTATGTGTATGTGTATTGTATGTGTGTGTGTATGTGTATATGTATATGCACGTCTACAGTAGGGACAGCTAGGTGGCACAGTAGAGAGAGTGCTAGGCCTGGAGTTCCAATCTGGCCTCAGATACTTACTAGCAGTGTGACCCTGGGCAAGTCACTTAAAGCTGTTTACCTCAGTTTCCTCATCTGTAAAATGAGCTAGAGAAGAAAACAGCAAACCACTCCAGTATCTTTGCCAAGAAAACCCCAAAGAGGGACACAGAGTCAGAAATGACTGAAACTAAGCATCTCTCTCTCTCTTTCTCTCTCCTTCTCTCTCTGTCTCCACTCTCCACACTGTTGTACATGTTGCATACACATGTTTTACATATGTATGTAAATGTTGTGCTTACACACATAACACATTATCTTGCATGGCATCATTCATGTGTTATGTGATAAGGGAATTTCTATGTGTATATATACATAATGCATAAGTGTGTGTTTACTTACACATGTGCATGTGTCCATCAGTGAGTTGTCCCTGGGTATTTTACTTCATATCACTTCAACCTCTTGCTCAGTGATTGATAATCAAATCAACATTATTATTGTTCCTGTGAAGGGCATAAAAAGCCATTGCACTATGGTTCCATTTAGAATGTGATTATGAGTCTTAGGCTGCTGAAACTCCCTCCCTGGCCACAACTTTCCAGTCTCTCATTCCTGTCCACACCTGACTAATCCCTCCCATGCTTCTAATCATACTCTACCATATGTGTACATGGATATAATCATTTAGTCACGTGTTTTCACCTTCCTTTGTACAGGGAGGTCAGGGGCTATTAGTACAGTTCTTGGAAAGTAATAGGCACTGAATAAATGCTTCTTGACTTGGAGTCTGACTGCATATAAAGGAGCCATTGAAAAGAGCTTATATTATCTTCAATGTGTGCTAGAGATAAAGTAGGAAAATATATTTATTCATTTTAAGAAGATCTTCAGAGTAATGCTAACAATTCACAAAAGCTTTGATCCTTTAAAGGGTAAACCATCAACTATCTGGGGAACTCATCTATCTAGAATGACATTCAATAAGTCTTCAAATGGTCAAAGTCTTTCTTTGAATCTCTGGTACCTCCACAAGACTGGACTGCTCACAATTACAATAAATGTTGACTACTGATCTACTGCAATGTCTTCTACTGAACCTGTTTCTAGCATTTTAGGGTAAGGGCAAAATGCCACTTTAGAAAATATGACTCTTTTTTCCCCTCTGGATGACTATAGTTTTAGGAGACCTCTACCATGCTGAAGACATCTTTGATGCTAAACTACTTAATGATTTAAGCAATACTATTTTTCTAGTCATGCTGTTCAGAAACTTTGCATTCACTTTGCTTCTTCCCTCTTCCTCATTGTATCCCAATCTAGTATTCACTTTCCAAATATTGGTCAGTCTACTTCTCCAACATCTCATCACAAATATTGCCTCCAGAGACCCTTATCCGCACTCATCTGTACTATCAAAATAATCTCATTCATCTCCTTACTTCTAGGCTTTAACTTCTCTTTTATATGCATCCTTCACCCATCATCCTCCTGCTCAAAAACTTCAAGTAGCTGACTTGGCCTTTGCTTCTACAATGACACAGACCTTACACTTGCATTGAGCCCCTCCATAATAAGGCTTTTTCCAGCCTTATTTCATATTGCTCTCTAGCCAAAGTGGACTACTGGTTATTTGTCAAAATTGGTATTCTATTTCCTGCTTCCATGCATTTGCAGAGGCCATCCCCTATGCTCCCAATGCATTTCTTACTCAGCTCTGCTTCTCAGGAAGAATCCTTAGCTTTCTTCAATAACAATAACTGACATTTCTATAGGAGCTTTTAAGTTTTGCAATGCACTTTCCAAAGATTATCTACTTTGCTTTTCCCCAAATCCTTTGAAATAGGTAATATTACCTACCTCAAAGGTACCTAATATTTTATTAGTTAATATTTTTCATATTATTAAACTGAGGTTTACAGAAGGTTAGTAACTCGTTTATGGTGATATAACTAGTAAATGTAGGAGGCAAGCTTTTGAAAACTGTATTTCCTACCACAAAGCCCAGTACTCCTTATACTATGCTATACTGGCTCTCCTTTAAAGCTCAGATTAGGAGCTACCTCCACTATGAGGACTTCTCTAACTTGTATTTGTTTTTGTAAATGTCATATCTCTCTTAACCTTGTGGGCAGGACAATTTTCTTTTTCACTTTATGTTCCCAGCACCTTGTACAAAAGCTTATACATGGTAACTGCTTAATAAATGCTTCTTTTGACTGTGTTCAAAACAATGGCAGGACTTCATCTTGTCTTCTATTTCCCAAACTCCTTTCTCACATTTTTAGACAGGCATAAGAAATGGACACATAGCAAGGCAGACTTTACGAAAAGGAAAAGCAATAGACTAAGGAAGAAGAAAAGTACAACAGATTTGAAACAGTTTTTGATTTGATCTTTTAAGATTCCATGGAACAGATGGATAGGGCCCAGAATTCATCAGAATTTGTAATAAAGAGCCCTAGAGTTCTATTCTTCACTACAGCATAATATGGCATAATCACACAGGTAAGAAATGACTCTTTTCACTTTTGCTTTTCCTAAAACAAATTTATGCAAAGAAGGGCAGACAACCAATTTATGCTAGCTGGTGTGAATTAGAAGTGACAGAATCAAGATTAGAATGTTAGAGCTGGAAGAAACCTTAGAAATCATCTGGTCCTATCAAGGCCTTCATTTGACAAAAAAGGAAACTGAGATGGAGAGAGGTAAAGTGACTTGCCTTAGTCACAGAGATGATAAGCCCGGGGACATAACTGAGACTAGATTCAAGGACTCCTAGCTCTCAAGCTGGAGTATAAAGTATAAAGCACAGTAGAAAGTAGAAATTGCTTTTTGTTTTGTTTTGTTTTTACTTTAGAAAGCAAGATTGTGTAATGGAAGGCAGCCTGGATTGAGTTTAAAGGACTTGTTAAGACTTCCTCGGTTATTCCCTTTTTAGTCTCATTTTTCTCATCTCTAAAATGAAGGGATTAGGGGTGGGGAACCTGAAGCCTGGAGGACACATGTGGCCCTCTAGGTCCTCAAGTGCTGCCCTTTGAATCCAAACTTCACAGAACAAATCCCCTTAATAAAAGGATCAGTTCTGTAAAACTTGGACTCAGGCAAAAGGTTATACACCTAAGGACCTAGAAGGTCACATGTAGCCTCAAGGCCACAGTTTCACCACCCATTGACAAGGTGATCTCCAAAATGCTAAAAATGTCTAAATTTAAATTAGTGGCCACATTTCTCATTAGTGAGCTCACGGATCATAGCCCCACAGATTAAGGTCTAGAAGGGACTTTACAGGTCCAACATTCTCCTTTTAGAGATACAAAAACTGAGAGTCAAATCAGTTGTATACTTTACAAAAATATAATTTCAGGGGAAGAGGGAATGAGGCACTAGTAGGTGATAGGATCAAAAAATATCTTATGTAGGAACTGGAAGTTGAGTACAAGCCTGAAGGAAGCTAGAGGTTCTAAGAGGCAAAGAGAAAAAAGAGTGCATGCCATGCATGAGTGAATCTATTCAAAGGCAAGGGGGGACAGGAGAGGGAATGTCATGCAAGAATACCAGCAAATGGACCTGTTTTGCTGAACCAGGGAGTACATGAAGAGGAATGCTATATAATAAACTCTGGAAAGGTATATAGAACCAGATTTTGAAGAGCTTTAGACACCAAACAGAGGAGTTTGTTTTTGATCCTTGAGAAATAGGAAGCTCATATTGAACAGAGGAGTGAAATGGTCAGATTGGTGCTTTAGGAAAACCATCATGGACTTTGAGTTAAGATGGTGGCATGAAAGGTCAAAAATCCTGGCTCTCTCATAAGGATCTCCAGCAAAGATCTAAAAAGAGAACCAGCTGGTCAAGAAATCCAAGGAATGACATCAGTAAACTCCTTACCAGAGCCAAGAGCTGCACAAAAAGATAGCCAGAAGGGGGGAGGTCTTAAAGAGGGGTCCTAGCAGGGAAGCCAGCTCAAGCTCAGGCAGAAAGTTGGCAGCAGAGCCCTGGCCTGGGATGCCCCAGGGAGCCTGGAAGACTAAAGCCAAATCTTAACTAAAGATGCCACAGGGGGCTGAAAGACCACAGCAGCACTCTGACCAGAAACTATGAATTGGTCCAAACATTCTGGAAAGTGATTTGGAAGCGTATTAAAATCACTAAACTTCATATATATTGACCTAGAAATTCCATTATTAGGAATGTACTCTAAAGAGATAAAACAAAGAGGGAAAGGACACGTTTATACAAAGCACTTTTTGTTGTAGCAAAATACTAAAAACTAAGGTACAATGTTCCTCACTGGTGACATGGTTAGACAAGGTATAGTGTATGAATGTAATAGGATATTATTGTGCTATAAGAAATGACAAAAGGGTTATGTTCAGGGAAATTGGATAAAAATCGTATGAAGAGATACAGAGCAAAGCATGTAGATCTAGCAAAACAATTTATATAGTGACTATAATATAAAGAAAGGGGGAAAATCCCCACCAAACTTTGAAAGACTTTAGAACTCTGATCAACACGATGACCAACCATGATTCCAGGGAACTAATGATGAAACCTGTTACTTATCACCTGGCAGAAAGGCCATGTACCAGAAGTGCAGAATAAGACATACATTTTTGGACATGGCCAATGTATGGACTGTTCTACTTGACTATGCTTTTCTATTATAAGTGAGGGTTTATCTATTTCTGGTGGTGGGTGAATTGCTTGAATGAGAACAATGCCAAAAAAAAAAGAAAGAAAAGGACATCAATGAAGCTGTTTTGTTTTTTTAATGCACAGAACAGAAGGAGGTTTAGAGGGAAATATAGACAAGTGGGACAGCTTTGTTACTTATGTGCTGAATTTATTAGATCCTTAAAACAACCCAACATGTACATAATGGAGATTTGTTGTTTCATTACACAATCTTCTTTTTCTGTTCTTCTTTGTATGTGAAGATGTGCATATTTGTTGGTGTTTGTTAAGTTCTGAATAACAAAAACAATTTTTAAAAAAGAGATACCCTTTCAGCACCTGTGTGGAGGATGGATTGACAAGGGGAAAGATTTGAGAAAAGGAGACAAATTATAAATCTGATAAAGCACTGCAGATTCTGGGCCTCATATTATGAAAAATATCTTAATCACCACCAGAAAACATAACTATTTTTAAAATATTTCATAAGAGACAGAAGAAGAGTGTGTAGTGTTCATGTACATAGAGGAAGTGGGGTATGAGGGGCTCCCCAGAGTGCAAGCACATACCATACCCCCCGAAAGAGAAACTGATGACTCTCTTATGAATAAGGAGAAAATGCAGCTGAATAAATAATGTCTTTCAAGAGGTTTAATACACTTTAAAGAGCATTTTTACTGATTGGTAAAAATTCTTTTTGATTAATTAATTGTTTCCAAAGCATTTTCAAGATGAAAAAAAAATTGTGAGGGCTAAATAATAATCGCTATTTTTCTTACATACCTTGGTTACACATGATTTCTAAGTTTTGTCAGCTCATAATGTCCCTAAAGTAGAAATTAGGAGATTTTGGTCTGGGCCCTGCCACTCACTGGTTTCGTGAATGTTAATAAGTTGTCCCCCATTTCTGGGACTCGATTTCCTCTTTTGCAAAGTAAAATGATTAGACTACATAATCTGGGGGTGCAGCAGATAAAGTCATTGGACCCGGAGTCAGAAACACCTGGATTCTAATCAAGTCTCAGACTCTTACTCTATGTATGACCCTGGGCAAGTCACTTAACCTCTATGTCCCTTAATTTTCTTACCTGTAAAATGAGGATAATAATAGCCCCTGTTTCCCAGGGTTATTTTGAGGATAAAATGAGATAATATCTGCAAAGAACTTTGTAAACCTTAAAGCATTATATAAATGCTAGCTAGTATTATTAGGTATTATTCTAAAGTCCTTTTGAGGTTTTAAGATTCCTCAGTTTCAAGTTTTTCATAAAGAAGATTACATGGCATCAGGACTTTTCAATAGCATCATATAGAATGATTCTCAGAGAGAAGAGTACGAAAGATAAAATAATTTTTTTGAAAACATTCTGCAGTTTCCCAAATGCAATTCAGCCAGCTCTTCCTCCTGGTCAAAACAGCCTAATTCATTATTCATCTTCACTGTCAATAGTCAGTAAGCATTTAATAAGTGTTTATTATATGCCATGCACTGGGAATACAAATGCAAACAGAAAGAAAGACAGTCTCTGCTTTCAACTAACTTATATTCTAATGGAGAAAGACAAGACATAAAAAGGAGTTGAAAAGTAGGTGATAGAGAAAGAGGTATATTAATAGCAATTGGGGGCAGTTAGGAGTATAATGTGAAATGGAATGAAAATGTGATTGGCCTGGGCACTTTTCTCAAAATCTAGGCTCTGGGATGAACCAGCCAAACAGAGAAAGGTCACAGGTGTGGGGTGCTTTTCCAGTATGAGAAGTGGAGTGAATTTCTAGTGTGAAGAGGCTTTTGTGGTGCAGTAAAGAAAGCATTGGAGAGTCAGGAGTGTCCAAAATATATGTTCTAATGAACAAGGTAAATAGATTATCCATTCAGCTACCTATAATAGTCTAGGTAATAGGAATTCATCATCCACTTGGTTTTTCCCATGTGTATTGTTAGGCTGAACTTTCAATGTTATTTTCACACTGGAGTATCTGGAGGACCTCATCATGAATAGGTAATTCAGCTACCATCTGTAATTTGCACTGAACATCTATAGTTGTAGTAAATACTGTGGTAAGAGTTTGCCTCCTTGTTTTATGTCTCACTTGAAGTTAATAATTGAAAGACTATTGTAAAAAGTTATCTCAGGGGGCAGGTCCAAGATGGCAGAGTAGAAGTAGGGACCTGCTTGAGCTCTGCTCCCAAGTCCTTCAAAATACCTGTAAAAAAAATTACTCTAAACAAATTCTAGAGCAGCAGAAGCCCCAAAATGACAGAGTGAAACATATTTCCAGGTCAGGGCTGGAAGGCTGACAGGAAGGGTCTATTGTACCAGGCTTGGAATGGAGCACAGCCCAGCATGGCCAGTGCCGGCACAGAAGGGACTGAAGCAGGACTCAGTGCACTGAATAACTGGCAGCTGTGGCAATTTCCAGACTTCTCAACCCACAAACACCAAACACAGCTTCAAAGGTCAGTGGGAAAGCTCTCTCACCTAGGTGAGAGAGGAGCATGGTCCAGCCACAGTCTCAACCCCAGTCCCAGAGCAGCTGCAGCTACTGCTGCTGCTTTTGGAGCTCTTGGCATTCTTCCCCTTGGTAGGGGAATCCAGTGACTGATTTGAGTCACAGTCCTGGGTGGTAGTCCTTGGATGAGGAGGAGTGCTGGCCTGGTGGAACTGGTGGAGGCTGTGGAGAGGGAATCCTTGGAGTTCTAGGGCAGAAAAAGAGTGCTTGTGGTTGCTCATGGACCAGAGCCTAGGCAAGGAGAGGAGTAAACACCTTTGATCATACCATTTTGAAGGAACTGAGAATTTACAGGTCCTAAAGAGATCTCTGAGAACAACTGCATAAAACCCCTGAAACTTGAGTCAGTACACCTTCCACTTTACAGAGAGCTCAAAAGTCAAATAATTGGCTGGGAAAATGAGCAAACAGGAAAAAAAATAAGATTGTAGAAACTTACTGTCTTGGTGAAAAGGTATTTTCTTATGTCCTTGGTGATGAAGAAGATCAAAGCATACAACTGGAGGAAGACAACAGGGAGGTCAAGGTTCCTACATCCAAAGCCTCCAAGAAAAATATGAAGTGGTCTCAGGACATGCAAGAACCCAAAAAGTATTTTGAAAATGAAGTAATAGAAGTAGAGGAAAAATTGGGAAGAGAAATGAGAGTGGTACATGAAAATAATTAAAAACGAGTCAACAGCTTGTGTTGAAGAAAATAATACCTTTAAAAATAGCCTAACCCAAATAGCAAAAGAGGTCCAGAAAGCCAATGAGGAGAAGAATGCTTTAAAAAGCAGAATTGGACAAATGGAAAAGGAGGTCCAAAAGTTGATTGAAGAAAATAGTTCCTTAAAAAATTAGAATGGAACAACTGGAAACTAACGACTTTATGAGAAATCAAGAAATTATAAAACAAAGCCAAAAGAATGAAAAAATAGAAGACAATGGGAAATATCTTGTTGGGAAAATAACTGAGCTGGAAAATAGGTCCAAGAGAGATAATTTAAAAATTATTGGTTTACCTGAAAATAATGATAAAAAAAAAATAGCCTACACATCATCTTTCAAGAAACTGTCAAGGAAAACTGCCCTGATATTCTACAGCCAGAGGGTAAAGAATCCATTGATTGCCTTTTAAAAGAAATCTCAAAAGGAAAATTCCTAGGAATATTGTAGTCTAATTCTAGAGTTCCCAGCTCAGGCAGAAAATATTATAGACAGCCAGAAAGAAATAATTTGAGTATTATGGAAACACAATCAGGATAATATAAGATTTAGCAGCTTCTACACTAAGGGATCAGAGGACTTGGAATATGATATTCCAGAGGTCAAAAGAGGTAGGATTAAAACCAAGAATCACCTACCCAGAAAAACTGAGCATGATACTTCAGGGGGAAAATGGAATTTCAATGAAATAAAGGACTTCCAAGCATACTTGGAAGAATTGAATAGAAAATTTGACTTTCAAATATAAGAATCAAGAGAAACATGAAAAGATAAACAGGAAAGAGAAGCCATAAGGGACTTATTAAAGTTGAATTGTTTATATCTCTACATACAAAGATGATATTTGTAACTCATGAGACCTTTCTCAGTATTAGGGTAGTTAGAGGGAATACACACACACACACACACACGTGTGCGTGTATATGCATGTGTATGTATGTATGTATATATGCATGCATGCATGCATGTGTGTATAGACAGAGGGCACAGGGTGAGCTGAATATGAAGGGATGATACCTAAAAAACAAAATTAAGTGTTGAGAGCAATGTACTGGGAGAAATAGAAAGTGAGAGGTAGAAAGGATTAAATCATCTCGCATAAAATAGGCAAGAAAGAGCTTTTACAATGGAAGGGAAGAGGGTGGGAGGTGAGAGGAAATATGTGAACCTTACTCTCCCTGGATTTGGCTTAAGGAGGGAATAACACATACTCAGTTGGATATGGAAATCTATCCTACCCTTCTGGAAAGCAGGGTGAAAAGGGGACAAGAAAGGTAAGTAGTAAATAAGAATGTACTAGTAAGTAGTACATTCAGATGAGGTCAGAGAGCCTGGACTAGCAGGAGATATATCCAGCTAGGAGCAAGTTACCCAAGAAGAAGTTGCTTCAGGGAATATGACCCCTCATGGCAGAGAGAAGTATTTGCTATAGACTCTACAAAGGCACCAGTCCTTGAGGTCCAGCACAGTTATATCTAAAGAGAACTTCATAAGAACTCTATGAAGGGAGAAAAGCACTTCTGCAAAATTGTGTTACCTTTTGTGTTACCCCCTTACCAAATTTGTTCCCAGTGAGTGTGTTTTGGTATCTTTTAATTTTAAGCTTGATCCCTCTTTGAGGATTAAATTTACAAGAATAGAGTTTTTTCCTGATTTGTTGTATTTTTTTTTAATAACTACTCTTCTTATAAAACCATCTTAGTAAATATCTTTGCCAAAATGATAAGTAAGAGTCAGATTATTACTGGGAAGCACACCAATTGGGATATGTGAGTGACATTATTGAAACCTGATCACTCAAGGTTATCTTCCAAAACCTACAGAGTTATAGTTGTCTATGATTCAGGAGCCTGTTCTGCCATTGCAAGTTTAAGTTGGGGAAATAACTCTGGAGGGGATGATGGTATACAATTAGAGTTTCACTCAGGATCATTTTGGGTCCCTTCACATTTTCAAAGACCCATCAGAGAGATTCATGCTGTAGGAATGTCACTCTTGAATACTCTGATTCATAAGGATCCCTTAGGAAAAAAAAATAGCATTTGCCCCCTCTTTAAAAAACAAACAACTAATTGGACTGCTGTAGTGTGCTTTCTTACAATACAGAGGAAAAAAAAAACCATTTACTTGGTTTTACTGTTTATATATTGATACCTATTATATTAATGTACCAAAAAATTTATTCAAGATCACTCTATTTATTTGCACATAGCTCATAACTGTTCTTCCCCCTTCTCTATTTATTTCTTTTAAACAGTGTGTTTGCCTTATGGGGAAATATATCCAGATAACTTCTCTGAAATCCTTAAAGATTTCAGATCAATCAGTTAAAATTATCTCACTGGTTTAGGAATCTCATTTAATCAACCCTAAGTGCTTCATCCCTTTTGGAATTCCTACCAGTTGAGGGATCTTGGGAAAATGGAAGTGCTAGACTCTAGAGGATCCAACAATCCCCAGAAACTTCAATAATTTTTTAAAAAGATAAGAAATAATGTCGAAGAAAACCAAATAAAAAGAGTTATAACATCATCTGTCCAGTTCAGGACTATCGAAAAAGATTTCCAAAATCCTGTGGACGTTTTGACTGGAGACAAGCCAACATAGACAATGAATCAGATAGGCAGGGACCCAAAGGAGACGAGCACAAACCAGCCTTTGGGCATTATGGTGTGCAATACTGAAGCAGCCCAGGGCTCAGATGGTCCTTGCTGCACTGACAGCAAAAGCCACAGTAAGGGAAAAAGGCAGAGCAGCACCTGAGATCATCCCAGGAAGCATGATACAGGTTCAATAAATAACATCTAGGCTGGATGTACCAGGCTCATGGTAAAGGATAGAGCAATCTCAGGTTTGAAATTGTGCAAAGAAAATGAGACAAAAAAGGAGTCAAGGCCAATATCTACATAAAAACACTCGGAGAATGAGCCCAAACCCAGCAATTCACATAGTTGGTAGGGCCTATGCTTAGCCAATAGGACCAAAAATGTAAGAGGTAGCTCAGTCTACTCAAGCACAAAGCTTCAACCCAGAAATGAGATTAGAAATATGAGCAAATGGAAGAAAGTTATAAAAACAATGATAAAATTGTATAGACTGAGAGAAGCCCAAGATATAAATATAGAAAATCAGAATAACTACCAGAAGTCCAAGTGGAGCCCTGGAGAAAAGGATGCCTCACCATAAGGATTACAAGAGTACCTGTAATAAATCAGAGACACAATCCAGAAAAGTCTAATCAACTTGAAAGCAACCAAAATGCATTGATAAGTAAAAATTTAAAATTCTAATAAAACAGGCAGGTAACCAGACTGCATTAAAAAAAAAAAAAAGATAAAGGAAAACCAAATTGTGTTTACAAATGAATTCTGTAAGACATTCAAAGAGTAATTCATTCTGATATTACACAAATTCTTAGTAAAAACTGGAAAAGAAGAGATTCTTCCAAACTTTATATGACACAAATATGGTTTTGTTGTTGTAAATATTGTTGTTGTAAATATTATTGAAAAATCTTAAATAAAAATGAGCACAGATCTTATAACAATATATTTAAAATATTATATACTATAACTAGGGTGGATGTATAACAGTAATAGAGGGTTGATTAAATATATGGAAAATCATAAATATAATATAGCACATTAAAAAGGGAAAATTACAAAAATTACAAAATTATTTTAGTAGTTAGTAGAAAAGCTTTTGAAAAAATCTAACTTATTTTTTAAAAGCACTATAAAGCACATAATATGTAAGTAGTATCTATCTAAATTCAAAACTCTGAAGTACAGTATATATAATGAAGATCATACAGGGGCCTTTTCAGTAAGATCAGGGTTAAAGCAAAGATATGCTTTATTACCACCAAAAAATGTAGTGATAGAAATGCTAGCTATATCAATAACATGAGAGAAATAAATAGAGGGAATAAATATAGGTA
>CM053585.1:278685119-278695284 GCA_028646515.1 Pseudochirops corinnae
GTATATCTATATATATGCCATATATATATTTTAAGTTTTAAGAGGTACATGACATCCACATCATAGATGAAAAAGGCTACTCTGAGGAGAAATGTATTTCTGCAGAAGACCTTAAAAATCTTGCACCATATCTTGGCAAACAGTGAACTTTATCTGCCTTCCAATTATTAACGTGAACGTGTGAAAATCTGTCCTTTAATAATGAACAGTTCCTCTTCTTCCATTAGAGAAACCCTGTCCTGGTCACTGGAAGAATAAATAGCCTGGCCTTATTATTATTCCTATATAACAGAACATTTCATCACCCTTGTTCAGTAAAGTAGGTAGGTGCCTGAAGATTGCAATACACGATACATAATGTGAAGGAAGGGGTTGAGGTATGTCTATTATGGGTGTGAATAGGATTCTTTTGTTGGAATCCATTCTGCTGGAATGAATTAGCCTCTGTTATGTTTATTGATTACATCCTAAGTATTGATGCAGAGGTGGCTAGAGCTGTCCAGAAAAATAGTCAGAAGCCATCGTGTGCATTTTCATTTTGGCAAGGCCAGATAATAAATGGACAATTCACTTGTAAAATCTAAATAAAATGTTTGATTTTTGTAACATCCTGGGAGGATGACAGTTGAATATGTAGAAAATGTTTTAAGGACCTCAACTTGGTCATCTCTCTTTTGTCAACAAAGGGATATTCACCTTTTCTCTCCATCCCCAAACATTCTCCCTATAAAATGACATAGAGGAGAATGCCAGGGCAGTAATAGTATTCTATACCTTCTCAGGGTTGTTTGTTGCAACAGTAGAACTTCTTCCTTGTCAATCTCTAGGTAATCTCTTTTATTTTCCAAGAAACCCACTTGGTGATTAACACAAAAGATGAGTTAACAAGATACTTCATGAGGTTAAACTACATCATGAGAAGCTCAAGATTTAATCCATTAAGACCAGCTGGGTTGGGCAATAGTCTTGCAAGAAGATATGGCACACACATTTTTATTTTCAGCAAATGTGTATAATGGCAACAAAATTGTGCATCACCAAAACAGTACTTCATTTTAAGGAAACAAGGACTGTGGAGATAGGCTAAGAAATTCTATGAGGAATATCTGTCATGCAATGAACTGTCATATACAAAATGCAGCTATTATATCCATCCATCCATTCATCTATCAATCTATCTATCTATCTATCTATCTATCTATCTATCTATCTATCTATCCGTCTGTCTGTCTGTCTCTGTCTATCTGTCTGTCTGTCTCTCTATCTGTTTATCTACATCTCTATGTAGAAAGATTTAGAAAGGATAAGCTACTGTCTACCTATATCTATGTAGCTACTATCCAGAAATATGAAAATTTTATGCACTACTCCATTTTAATTTGAGAACTGGAAAAAAAAGAGAATTTTAAAAATAGCAACAGGGAAAGATAGTTTAAAAATCTGTTTCATTTAAAATTAGAAGAATAGATCAAGGTAAACCTACAAGCAGGATTGTCAGACCCACTAGAAGATGACTATTAAATTCTAATAGAACAATAACTTTTTCATTCATTTTATGTCAATGATTTTATGATTATTATACTCTGCACAATAATTCCGTGTGTTAAAGAAGATTTTTATCGTGATGAAGTTATTTTTTGCAACCTTGATGAACTAGTATGTGAAGCATTGGAATTATTGGTGCTTCTGAAGTTGGAGAAATAAGTTCATTGCTTGTTTTAGATTCCAAGTGGTTACTCAGGCCTAAAAAATTTCCTCTTAACAGTTCTAAGTGTTGTATTATGGCAGTATTATACTGCAGACATCCCAGAGGAAAATGCTTTGCCCTCACTCTCTGACACCTTCCTTCCAATATGTAGGCAAGGCAAGCTAGTGTTTTGGGGATGCACATCTATGTTATTTCTTCAAACAGCCAGTCACAATCTGTAGGAACTAAGGCTCTGCCTTTCAAATATGTACAATCCCTGTGTAAGTAGATACAATGTAAGCTATGTAACCACAATGTTATTGATTCAGAACCTCGAAGGCTGAGTCATTGAATATATTCATCCTCTTTGGAATGTTACTTTAAAAAATCTTTGAGTATTAAGAAGGGTGCTCTTCTCAAAGGCATTATTTAGGAGTCAGAGGCCAACCAGCCATGTAACAGGGAGAGAGAATTCTGGCAGAAGCCTAGACAAGGAGAGTGAGGTATGTAGTCTGCAGTAGGGATTCTTTCACCTGCCATAAATGATTTTTTATAAAAAAACCCCACAGAATGTGCTTTGTTATTTTACATAAGGCTATAACGCATTAACTCATGTAATAGGACTGGGTGAAAGTTTATTTATTCATTTATTTCTGCTGTAGACACAAGCTTGATGAATGCACACAACAGCTGGTGCTCTCCACAGACATTAGTAGACTCTTAGCATACTGTTTTGTGGGTTTGCTGCTTGTTTCCCTCTACACTAAACTGAAATTTTCTTTTCTCCTAGTGACTAACAGCAGAGGGAAATGCAGCCAGCAGTTTATATGATACAATAGTTAAGAGATCAACAAAACTCAATACAATCATGCAATAATGGGAAGAGACCTGGCTTTGGAGTCAAGGGAATCTCAGTTCAAATCCTGGCTTTGTCACTCTCTGTGACCTGGGGCAATCACTTATCTCTGGGGTTCATTTTCCTCATCTTTAAAAATGAGGGTTAGGCTCAATAGCCCTTAAGGTCACTTCTAGGTCTAAATATATGATCTGAAGATATGGTTCCCTGTGGAGCTGCTAATGTGTATGTATCATAATAGAATTCTTTTCTTATGCAGTATCTACCATGAAATTCCTGGTCAGTCTTAATAATTTGCTAATAATCTCTCTCTTCCTCACTCCTTCCCAAATATTCTGCAACTGAAATAAAAAAAATTCCAATGCCCTCGCTAGTATATTTCAGTCATCTCTTAAGCAATTCACATTCATTATTTTATGTAATATGCCTTCAGGCGACTGAGTCCATCTATAGGCTTCTTTCTTGACATGATGCCTTGTCCTGTGTGCTTAGCAGTTCACTGAACTGAACTGATTCAAATGAGCCTTGAAATGTTAAATACAACTTGTAATATCAAAGGTTCTCATATCAAATAATTTTGTTCCTGGAGAATCCTAGGCAGATTAAGGACTCTCATGGTGACTAAAATGTCCACCAGTTACATGGAATAGCCCAGCAGTGGATGGATAATTACTGACTCATGCTAGGCATATGAAGAAAAAAATACAGCTACTTTATTCTGTATGTGTAAACAGATCAGGGAGCTTGGTAGGCAATTAGGTCCATATAAAACTTATTGAATCCAGAACCTAAAATAATTATGATATCTGTCTGATGAGCTTTTATGATCAGGACTTGAGGTTATATTTCCCTTAAAAGTCTAGTGGCAACAATTTCTTGAGCCCAGCTGAGAAGCAAAATGTGCAAGGCTGGCCTTTCAAACTTAGCTTCTATCAGGTTATCTCAAAACCCTCTGAAATAAGTTTTTCAGAGCTTGTAATGCTAAAGTGATGTTCAGGGCATGTTTATATGGCAATTTCTACCTCAATGTAGAAGACTCCCTTATTCTGGGTTGCCTGGGATTGAGTAAAGCAAATGCGTAAGAAACTGGTTCCAGTGATAGCTTTCCTATATCAATTAGTTTGTTAAGAAATGACCAGTAATATTAAAACTTAACACTCCTGCCATGGAACACAGGAGGCAACAAAGTATAGTGGAGAGGAAGTTGAATTTGGAGTCAAAGCAACTGGATTCAATTCCTGCCTCCACCACTTAGCTTGGGTAAAACACTATACTCCTCTGCACCTTCATTTCTTCCTGTGAAAATGAGACTGAATTAAGTGAATGACCTCTAAGGCCTTTTCTAGATCTAGGATTCTAATATCCCTTTGGAAAGATTATCATGCAGAAAAGTACATGATATGATTCAAGAACAATGTGTTTTGTTTTTTTTTATTTAGGGAAGGGGAGGCGAGATTGTGTGGTGGAAGGAGAAGGTCATGAGTTATCCAAATAGTTGTTTCAATTGTCCACTTGGCTATTCAGTGGAGTCCTGGACTGAGAGACCTTGAATGTGGCTGCAAGTGCTTCAGTTAATCAGTATAAACATCCAAACATCTATGGAGGCCCCTTCAGAGTGCAGGCTGGGATCAGTCAATCAATTTTTATCTGGTCTTAATCCATCACTGGGTGGAATCATTCCCATAAGAACTGACACTAAAAGGTGACAATTCTGAGGACTAACATTGGAGCAAGGGACGTGCTGATTCATTGGTGTTGTAACCTCATTCCTGTAAGTACCATTATTTAGTTAAGGTTTATAAAGTGTTTTGAAGATGGAAAATGCTATATAAATGCTAAGTATCATTATTATTGTTATTGTCCTGAAGCATTGCTTCAGTGAGTGATGTTACACTGTAAAAACACACACAGGCATCACTTGGTGCCCATTTGTAGTTTGAGGAGAGGTTACTATAATGAGTAATTCACATTGTGTCATCTCCCTTGCACTCAGAGTTAAAACAAATTAAATAAAGCTTAATTAGAGGGCTTTCTATGCACAACAAAAATGCAGCTGATTGATATTCTGAGTAAATACAGGTTGGCTACTGTGAGGAATACACTGAAAAAGGGTTCAGAATTGCCAGGCTATGATTGTATTTCCATGATGCCAAGCATCTGGATAAAACTGAAACATTCAATCTTTGAACTGAATTAGTTCAGGATGTAGACATTTGATATGATGTAGGGGGGAAAGGTGAATATGGAAGTGAATTTTTCAGTTTTCATTTGCCTTTTCGCCATTGTGTAAATACTATTCATACTTATATGTTTATCTTTTTTTTTGTCTTTTTGTGTTTAAATGTAATTTTATGAAGAAGGGTAAACTAGAAGACTACCAGAAAAATAAAATAAAACAACCCTCCCTCTCTTTTTAGAAAACAGCATTTACCATGGTACTAATCACAAAGTGGGCACTCAGTGAATACTAATTGATTAACTGGTTCAAAATATGAACTTTGATTCAATCCTGTAGTGGTGCTTGCTTACCTTATAAAAGGACAAGGTTTCTTTTTTTTCTTTTTCTTTTTTTCTTTTAAAGTTTTCATTAGAATAGAAACCTTCCATCTGATATATTCTATAAAAGTAGGGGTGGTGGTCAAATTTGCATAGGCTTATAAAACTTGCATAAGGGCCTCATGGGTAACACCTATGCAATCTAGCAACATGTGAATTCATATGTGTGTGTGTGTTATGTCTGAATGATTGCACTGTTTTCTTTATTTTTCTATTACTTTTCTTCCTTGCTTAAAAAAAAAAAAACTCTGCTTGAAAGCCAGATTTAAGAGTTAATCAATTCCTACAGCTTTCCCCATATATGAAGCCAAACTATGGTTCATACCATTACAATTGCTTGGGATATTTTTACAAAATCAGAGAAGATTCAGGTAGGAGATTTGAGGCAGAAGCAGATGCATTCCTAAGAAACAAATCTGTTTCCAAGCAAATGAATTTAGTAACAGAAGAATAAAAATACAGGAGAGTTATAATTTTGTATTTATTGTGTAGCCACACTACATTTTCTATGTAGGGTCAAGGCCAGGTATTCCTATGCTCTGTGCTACCAACCCTTTTGGCCCAGGGAGAAGAAAGACGTGCAGCAGTAACAGCCAGGAAGTGAGGATGCTGATTAGAAATTGGCAAGAAGGAACAAGAAGCAGTGCTAGCCAGAGCGCAAGAGCATGACCAAAATCTTCCCAGCTTTGTACCTGTGGGATCTGTCCTATTTTTTTTTTTCCATATGCATCGTAAAAGTCGTAAGAAGTCACCACGAACACATACCTTTCTTTTCCTTTTCTACCATCTTTGAACATCAATTTCTGATGTTCATTCTCTGGACTCAGAAAGGAAGCTATTACTACTGCTAACTCTTTAAAGAATAAAGATAACACATATTTCTATAGGTTTACAAAGTATGTTGCCCACTACAACTCCCAAAAGTAGGGAGTAAAAGTAGTAGTAGTAGTAGTAATAGTATTATTCCCATTTTACAGCGGAAGAAACTGAGATTCAGAGATGTTGAATGATTTGCTCATGGCCACAAAACCGGGCATCCTCTGTGGCACAGAGGATAGAATATTGGGCCTGGAGTCAATGAATTCTCAGTTCAAATCCAGCCTCAGACATTTATTAGCCTAGGAGGCTTAGTTCTGGGCAAATCACTTAACCACTCTGTCTCACCTATAAATGAGGATAATAGCAATTATCTCCCAAGACTGTTGTAAGGATTACATGAGGTAGTATCTTTAAGGTACTTTCTAAACCTTAGAGTGCCTTATAAATATTATTATTATTATTAGAACTAGAATTCAAAGCCCCATTTTCTGACTCTAAACTCAGCACTTCAGTATACCAAGGCTAAACATATCCTTTTTAATATTATCATTCTGCCTGAGATCTATCCTACATTTAAAATACTACTGAATTGCAGCTTAAGTGCCTCCTCTCACATGTAGCCTTTTGCTGACTCCCACATGGGACAATGCCTCCTTTTCCACCCCCAAATTACTTGTATTTACTTTGTCTATATTCTGTCTAAACTTATTTGTGTATATATTGTTTTCCTTAATAGATCTAAGGTCCTTGAGGTCAGGGATCATTTTTTTTCCTTTTACTTTGTATCCTTGGGCCTTGCATAGGGTCTGGCACACAGTAGGTACTTCACTAAACCTTCTTGTATATTGATTGAATGAATGATTCTAGTTCAGAGATACTGCAAAGAATATATATATATACATATACATATATACATACATATATATGTGTATATATATATGTCAAATTCTCACAACCACAGATCTAAAACCGGACCAGTAAAAGCTCATGGAAGGAATCCCTGGAAAAAAATTCACATGTAGAATGTGTGTGTATGTGTGTATGTGTGTGTGTGTATTAATCACACACATATACATATATAATACATATATGTATATATGTGTGTACATATACATATATATAATAGGAAAATGAAGATCAGATTACAATAAAAATAGCAAGAGAAAGACATTTTTGTTCTGTGAAACTTTACGGGGAAGGGGTCAAAATATATCCTATGGAGCTATAAGAAGAAGATTGGGCTCAGTAATAATAATGACTTCTCTTTTCACAAAAACTGAAGAATAATTGCAGTGAAATTTCATTTGCTTTCTTTTCAAAACCCGTATGCTTGAATTATATAGGATTTCCATCTGTATTTAAAACTGCAACTCAATTCATTCCAAAATATATGTTAAAGTCTACTTCTAGGCTGTTTGTAAAAATCTTATTTTTTTTTTAAGATAATGAATCAAATTTTCACTCAGGTAAATTTAACCCCACAGAAATATTTCCCAAATGCCAAATAACTGTAATGTGAATCAGTTTTTGTGATATAGGGAGATCATAATGGAGGAGGCCAAGGGGTGTAACTTAAAAAGATAATTATAAATATAGCTTGTGTTGAGAGTTCTTCTGAAACCACAGGTGTTCTATATGTCAATATTATACCACCATTGGAGGGAATCTGGATTTAGCCAAACTATATAGTTATTGCTTTTGTTCTTCATCTACTTATATGATTCAGCCTTACTTACAGGGGTACTAGAACACATCTAAAGGCAACTCACAACTTACAAACTTCTAACTTAGAAATCTGTCTGCCCAATGTTATACGATTAGCAAGAGAATGTTTTTACCTTAGTTGGGAGCTCACTACTGAAGCTGCAGGGAGAATTTTTCCTTTACCATGAACAACATGACTGTTGTAGGTGAATGTTGGGGGTCCCTTGCTGCCCAAATGGAAGGTAATAGGCTTCCTATGCCCCTCAGATAATAAGGATATGGCAAGACAGTAGAATTGTTTTCCCTCATTTCCCAGTTCTGGTTAAAAACATTTTCCTACAGAAACAATTGGACTCACAGAAGCTAGTTTATATATATATATAAGGGAAAAAAAGTTAATTTACAATGAAGTTTTCAGACTTAAGTAATAGAATATTAGAAACATCTACTGGCACACAAACTCTCAGGCTTCCCCTCCTCAGTTGCCTAAGGAGACCCTCTGCCTCTGAGTCTGACAACCTAGATCTACAATGAGAGGGACAACTTGAGCATACAAAGGATTTGTTTGGCAGTGGACATTGTCTCTAGAGTCCTGTTATGTTTACGAAGGTGCAATAATAGCTAATGTTTATGGAGCGTGTTAACATTTGCAAAATGTTTTATGTATATAATTTCATTTGATTCTTACAACACTGGGAAGTAGGTGTTATGATTAATCCTCACTTTACACATGAGGAAAATGAGGCTCATAGAGGTTAAGTGACTTGCCCAGAGTCACAAAGCCTGTCTGAGGGAGAACGCAAACTTACCTCTTCCTGATTCCAAGTCCAACACTCTATCCATTCTGACACCTAGTCATATAATAGTTTTACATTATTGAAGATGCGTTCTCATACCTCAAGAGTTAGATCTAATCTTTGCAACAACACTGTGAGACAAGCAGGACAGATATAATTTGCTCAATTTTATAAATGAAGAAACAGGAGTTCAGTACCTGATTTTCTCAAGATCACACAACTAGCCAGATCTGGGACTTGTGCCTGGGACTTTGTATTTTTAGTCTGTCTTCCTGGGATGCTATATAATCTACTCACAAGCTTAGCACTGCAGTTATACATACATGTGCATATGAAACCAACACTTAATTGCCTTTATATGTTTATTATCCCTCCCATGTCCTAGTTGATAGAAGAGAAAGTGCATGATTTCTACCATTGACTAAGCATATCTCTTATACTGTTTTAGGGGCAAAAAAGGTGGTGATCCAGAGGCAAAGAAGATGGAAGTGTTTCCAAACCTACCCAGTAGCTTAATCAAAGGTGAGTATTTCAGATATCACATAACTCTGATTTATAGATACCATTTAGGAAATGGCCTTCTATTTAGCATGTATAAAACAGTGCATGCATCTTTTCCCCAGTAACATCTGGAAAGAGAATGGCAGTTGTAGTAGAGCCAAGCTTGAAATCATCCATGTGGTTTCTTTTGAAGCTGAGAATTTAGGAAATTTATTATTTATTTAAGGAATTCAATCCTGTGTCAAAAGAATGCATGCATTATGCAAGCTTGTAATAAAAAATTTTGGTCTCAGGTATGCAAAGATACTTTGAGTATAAGTGTATTTGAAAAGAACTCTTTGCCTCACATTGTTATGCAGACATCCTTGAGATATAACAAATAGTTTGCACATCTGATTCAGTTCAGTATTTCCTCACTGGCAGTCTCGTGAACAATACTCTTCACATTCTTTTTAAGGCAATTTGAAAACTACTACTACTGTTATTCACACTGTAGGGACTCCCACTTTGTAGTCCTCCAACTATAAAGAACATACTATAAAGAAGGGGAAGAGGAAAAAAAAAGTGTTTTGTTTAAACGTATGGTAAAAAGTATCCTGAAGAAGTAGAATTGACTTTTTAACTTTGGTTCTTAAAAGGGTAATTTTTCTTTCTTTTTAAAGACACGAGAGCTACTTGAAGGAAAAGATGCTTTCCTTTTCTGCCTTTGGATTCTCAGCACCCAAAACAGTGCTTTGCCCATAATTTCTGCTTAATAAATACTTGTGGACATGATTTTGACTATGTCAATACTGAGATATGATTCAGCTGGTGGACAAAAGATGGAAGTCAGGACTCTAGGAGAAAACTAAGTTTGGACATTGATTCCCCATCTGGTTTGAAGAAAATAAGCTTACATTTGCCTGTCTTGTGAAAAATTGTATGAATTAAATATTGTTAGTAAAGTACTTGGAATAGGAAAGAACCATATCAGGGTGAGATACAAGTTATAAAGATAATTCTCCTAAAATAAATGTTTTAAGACTAGTATTTCCTTGCACTAAAAACCTATAATTTATATTTTTCAATCAACTGTCATTACCTTTTGCAAAAAGAATATAATAAAAAGAAAGCCTTTTGATCAAAGAAATATTGTCATTGGTGGATTATTGTCACATTTTGCTTGAGACTATTAGAACTATTGATCCTACTGTATGTTTTATGCCTGTTAGAAATGTTGTTGATATAAGCAACTTGGACAGATGA
>CM053585.1:278695384-278711085 GCA_028646515.1 Pseudochirops corinnae
CATCAGAAGAGTGGCCTTAACCTTCAATGCCACAGATTCAGAGAACTACAGAATGTTAGAAGTCAACACGACTGTAGGGACTGTCAAATCCTAGATATGGATTCATAGATTTAGAGCCAAAATGAACCCTAGAGGCCATCTAGCCCCATCTTTTCATTATGAAGATGAGGAAACTAAGGCCCAAGGAGGTGAAATATCTTGTGCAAGGTCATGTCTTTGGTGAGAGACAGGGCTGATACAGTATTTCAGATGGTCTGACTCCAGCCTAAATGCTCTTTTCACTACCCCAGTTTTGCTTCATCCATTGGCATCCCAGAAAATGTAAGGGCACTGAAGTATAAATTTCACAGGCATATAAAACTACATACACTATATCTGGTTTGGGGATTCTACATCATGTCAAGATCAGCCTAGTCAATGTAATTAAGTTGAATATCTTTTTGTTTGCTTGTTTTTTGTCCTTTTGGAGGGTAGAAGGCAGGGCAATTGGGGTTAAGTGACTTGCCCAAGGTCACATGTCTAGTAAATGTTAAGTATCTGAGGCTGGCTTTGAACTCAGGTCCTCCTGACTCCAGGGCCAGTGCTCTATTCACTGTGCCACCTAGCTGCCTTGAGTATCTTTCTTTTAGATGGATCTCTTTCACTTCTATTTCCACTAGGTCAAATTTATTTATGTGATGTAATTTTCTTTTTATCTCTCTTCGTCAGCATGTTCTCCATGAGATTTTAGTTTATTCTATGTTCATTCATCTAAAATCAGTATTATAGGCAGCTGGGTTCAGATAAATTGATGTAACCAATTTTGATCTTGGGGAACATATAGCAAAACATATTTCTCTTGTTTCTGAAAAGAGGCGAGAATCTACAGCAGCATAGTGGTCCATTCACTCTCAGATATGGTTATTTTGTAAGCCAGTTTTACTTAACTGTTTTTTTTTCTTTATTCTGTAGATGGTTTCAATAGGGGTATATGGGGAAATGGTGGTGGTATAATGTTTAATAAGACTGGAAAAGTAAAAATAAAATGGAAACTAAGACAATATTGAGAAATATGAAGCAAGAAAAAAAGTGGTCAGAACATGGAGATTGTGTCCAGAAGAATTCTTTCTTAACAAGCTCAAGTGGCATTGCATTAGAACTGTTTGTTTGTAAATATTACTAATGTCATTAGGCACAGTCACTGTGAGAATATTGCCTTGCACTGTCCAATCTCTATTTAAAAAAAAGGTAGTGGTCACAAGAGGTGCTATTGAGTGATTCCCCTGGATATTTCTAAAGTGATTGCTCAGGCCTCTAATGCACATCAAAGTGATGCAGTTGTTGGTTTATTTCCAGCCAACTGGGTTAGCAAAAGGCACATTTTCTTTGTTTTATTTCTTTTTCTTGCTTTTTTTTTTAATATTGCCAATATGGAAATGTTTCCTGACTTCATGTGTGTAATGAATATCATAATGCTTGACTTCTAATGTCTGCCACCTTGTTTTTGTACAGGTAGCCACTGAAATACCTCTGATGAACTGCTGTCTTATGACAAAATCATTCACTGATTTTATGTAGGCCACCAATCCTCTGGCCAAGCCAAATCCCTTTTTCTCTAGCACCTGAAGAAACTCTGCTGCTGTGAAGGTGATAAGAAGTTGTGCAGATGATATACTAGAAATGGATCAGATTCTCATCCTTCTTGACCTCTCTGCATCCTTTGATACTGTCAATCACCCTCTTCCCCTTGAAACTCTCTTCTTTTGAGATTTTCAAGACATTGCTATCTCCTGCTTCTATCTTTTTTTTTTTTTTACCTGTCTGGCTGTTCTTCAGTCTTCTTTGTTAAATCTTCATTAAGTTACTGCTAGCTAGTGTGTCACCCAAGGCTGTCCTGGGCCCTTTGCTTTTCCTTTCCCCCATATGATTTCACTTGGTGATCTCATTAGTTCTCATGACTTCAAATTATCATCTCTGTGTAGATGAGTCTCAGATCTGTTTATCCAGTTTCAAAGTCTCTCCTGACCCCTAGTCTAATATCTCCAACTTCCTATTAGACATTTCGAATGAGATGCTCTTAAACTCAACATGTCCAAAACTTACTATCATTTATCCCTAAACTTTCCCCTCTTCCTAACTTCTCCATTACTTTTGAGAACATCATCATTATCCTTGTCATTTAGGATTGTATGTCATCCTTATCTCCTTATTCTTACTCCTTATATCCAATCTTTTGCTAATTGCTTCTGCCTTTGAAACATCCTTCTCATATTGCCCATATTCCCCCTTGACATGGGTGTTACATTGATTTAGGCATGTCATAACCTCACAGCTGGACAAGAGCCTTCTAATTGGTCTCCCCGCCTTGTCTCTCCCCACTCCAGTCCATTCTCTGCTAAGCTGTTAAAATTATTTTCCTAAAGTTCAGGTCTTACCATATCAGCCTCTCTTTCCACTCAATACATTCAAGAATTCCTTATTACCTCCAAGATCAAATATGAAATTCTTTGATTTTCAAAGTCTTTCATAACCTGGCCCCTTCCTACCTTTCTAGTCTTCTTATATCTCATCCCTCTCTGCATAGTCTAAATTTGAGGGACTCTAGCCTCTTGGTGTTCTTGGCACAAGGCACTAGATCTCCCAACTCTGTATGATTTCACCAGCTCTCCATGCCTGGAGCTATCTAACGCCTCATCTTTGCCTCCTTGCTTCTTTTAAGTATTAGTTAAAATGCCATCTTCTGCAAGAAATTTTCCTGATCAATGAAATCTAAGTACAAATTGAAGCACATTTTTTCATTTTCTTCATCTTTCCTGCTTTTTTTTTTGGCAATATAGCCACTATGGAAATATGTTTTCCATGACTTCACATGTATAATGGATATCATATTGCTTGTCTTCTCAATGGTTAAGGCTAAAGGGAAAGAGAGAGTTTGGAACTAAAAACTAAAAAAAAAAAAAAAATCAATGTTAAGCCAAAAAAAAAAAAGTATTAAAAAATAAAACCAAAAAAAGGAAATTTTTCCTGATTCCTTTAATGCTAATGTTTTTCTCTGAGATTATTTGCAATTTATCCTATAGATGTCTGTACACAATAATTTGCATGTTATCTTCCCTATTAAGTTGTAAACTTATTGTTGGCAGGGACTATTTTTGTTTTATGTTGTATCCCTAATTCTTAGCATGGTATCTGACATATATTAAGCATTTAATAAATGCCCATTAACTGATTGACTTGTTAAGTGAGAGTACTTGTCTCTCCCATAGAACATAAGCTCCATGAACATAGTGACTGTTTCTTTCTTTGTATTTGAGAGAGAGCCTAGTAGATTGTTGCTGTTCAGTTGTTTCAGTCACGTCTGACTCTCCATAGCCCAGTTTTGGGAAAGATACTGGAGTGGTTTGCCATTTCTTTCACCAGCTCATTTTACAGATGAGGAAACTGAAGCAAACAAGGTTAAGTAACTTGCCCAAGGTGACACAACTAATACGAGTCTGAGACTAGATTTGAACCCATGTAAATGATTCTTCCTGATTACAAGCCCAGTACTCTATCCACTGTGTTACCTAGCTGCTCAGTAGATAGTAGATGATTAATTAATGCTTTTTGACTTATTGATTGACCTAAAGTCTAGGTCTAGAATTGTGGGGTCATCCAGCTTCTGACTCTTGAGGTAGTGCAAAGCAAAGTCAGTTATGTCCTAATGAAATAATAGAGCCAAAATATTTTAGTCAGTCAGAAGGGAACTTGAAGGTCTACTATTTCAATCTTTCAAATAGAATGTTTTTATTATTATATATTATTCTACTGAAACAAGTTGGATTCCTTTCTTTATGAACTTATCTAGTTCCTGATTCATAGGGGCATTCCAGACCTTGGGTATTGGTTGCATCAGTACAACAGAAGGAACCAAGTACACATATAAACATGCAAAGAATAAATATTAATATGATAAATGGGCTTATATACAAAGGAGAGAAATACTAAGAAGTAAGAGAGAGAGAGGACATTAACATTTATAAGGATGAAGAAAATCTTCTGGAAGGTGGGAAGGAACCAAATCTTTAGAAAAAGAATCCAGTTCTAAGATAACTACTAAGGTATTTTCTAACTCCAAGATTTTGTAAGTTGGTCCCTAGCGACTTTCTTGAGAAAAGTTAGAAGGTTAAGATTAGATACATAAGTAGATAGATAGAATATTTTTTAAATTTTTGTTACTATATTTAATGGTCCATGTACATTAGTTGGATTCCTAGTTTCTGATTCATGGGGGCATTCCCAGCCTTTGCTCTTGGTTATAACAGCAGAAGTGTTTTGGACCATTTTAGGGAATGGTTAGTAGTCCATGATTAGTAGTCCAGTTGGGCAAGAAGACAGAGTATATGAAAGGGAGTAGTGTAAAATCAGACTGATAATATCTTGAAGTCTGATTGTTGAAGGCCTTGCAAGCTAGTTAAAGGAATTTAGACTCTGTTGTTGTTCAGTCATTTCAGTCATGTCCAATTCTTTGTGACCCCATTTGGGGTTTCCTTGGCAAAGACACTGGAATGATTTGCCATTTCCTTCTCTAGCATATTTTACAGACAAGGAATTGAGGCAAAGAGGGGTAAGTGACTTTCTAGGGTCACACAGGTGGGAAGTATGTAAGGCTGGATTTGAACACAGGAAGATGAGTCTTCCTTACTTCAGGTCTACTGCTCCACCTAGCTGTCCTACTTGATAGCCAATGAGGAGCAACCTTGGAAAGTTTTTCAGTAAAGGTATCAAATGATCAAAAAAAAGGTATGAATCAAGGAATTTAATCTATTACATATATAGCATTATACAGGGGTCCCAAAAGTCTTAGAGCAACCTTTTAAAATGCTTAAAACTGCACTAAGAATTTTGAGAAATCCTGCACAAGAGAAGGAACTAGGAGAGGGAAGTTTGAAGGTTTGTAGACTATTTTAATAGTCTTGGTGAGAAATAATGAGGTCCTGAAGTCAGATAGTGACATTCTTTAGTCAATAATGAAAGAGGTGAAATTTATACAATATGAAGATTCCTTTTGAAATCTTGCTTTTTACCTAAAAATCTTTTAAAGTTGCTGCCTGACACCTAAGTCTGTCGCAGTAAATAACTGCTTTATAGCTAAACCCCACCTTGGTTTAAGTGTATTACAAGTAGAGAGTTGTCAACACACTCTGCACTATCACATTTTCACCTGCTTAGGTGCTATATAATGGTTTGAAATCTGAAGTAGTTTCTGGCAGGCTAAATTTAAAGCAATCTATCTTTACAATGATATTAAAAGAAAAAAATTAAAACCTTTGTGCTGAAGGAAAGGAGAATGTTTTCTCCTTGTCGTGAAGTCACTGGAAAAACGAACATCTTTTGTGTTGCTCCATCTGAAATGTTTCCTATAGCTCCAGTAGCAATCTGCCACTTTTCATTTAATTGTGAAAAAAAATTCAAATAAGGAACACACTTACTGTTGCTTATTATGCAGTGTTAAATGTTTTTGTGCTGGAGGTCAAAGTGATAGTTTTCTCTTAACTTCACTTTTTGATTTCATTCTTGAATGATTTTTGGTTAATCTTAGGCTCTGTCAACTCCCAAAGGCACAGCAGAGAGGAGAATCTGATGATAACAAAATAGGGAGCACTTAGGGTCTTGTGTGAATATTTTCTGACGATGAGGTTGTGAAAATTGTCCAATAAAAAAGGACAAATAGTAACCTGCTTTCAAAAAACCTCAGTATGACCCTATAAAGAATCTGTCAGATTTTCAATCTGAAAATATTTGTGTAACCCCAACATTCCTAGTATATAACCTCATTCATGATGCCTGACCTTTTCCATGAAGCTTGCTTTGACCACTGCAGTTATCACTTGATCTTGTTCTTCCAGTGCCTGTGACTTAATAGTCTGTACCAAGGGATTTAGCACTTGTCTATACACTGTCACATAGTATTTGCAATAGTTTCATGCGTATTAATCTTCTTTCCTTCCATGGCAAAACCTATAAAGGCAGGGGCCATATCATATACTTCTTTATTTTCCTAGGGCCTACAACTGTGCTGTTCTTATGGAAGGTCTTCAATGAAATACTTACTGACTCTCAAATATGGAGGATCTTCCCCCAAATAAAATGAAGAACTTCCTCAAATCACAACTGCCACAAATTTCAATATGACTTGAGATTTTAAATTAAGTTTTCCCAACTGTACCACTGTGCCTAAGATAAATTTGGAATTGGCATCATTTTCTATAATTCTCACTTCTGTATTCTATTTTCTTGAGAAGAATAAAATGATAACATTGTCTGTTAGCCATCTCACTAAATCAAATATTACAAATAATATATTAAACCGTTTTGAGAACTTTCCCCTGTAAAATAGTGATTGTACTTCAATTTTTCATATGACTGCAGAAATTAGCAAATTTCTTTTAAAAAATAAATATTATTTCATACCATAAAAGTCATCTATGGATGTGTGGCCAGCAAATGACCTGTTGAATAATTTGAAGTACTTACTTCTACTTCTGCAAAATTGGGTATTTGTCAAACACAAATGTTGACTTGACAATGGCAATTTATTTGATAACTGCCACAATCTCAAGCAATAGATAATTGTCCTCCACAGATCATCTTAAAAGTTGGTTCGTTACCTATGTCCTCGTCTCCTCTGTTTGATACACACTCTTTGTGAGCAGAGATCGTTTCATTACTGTATTTGAATCCCCAGTGTCTGACACAGGATAGGCACTTAATAAATGTTTATTAATGATTTTTTCCAAGTCAATAATTTTGGATTTGGATGCAATGATATTGAATAAGTTATGGAACAACTCTATAAAAAACTAAGGTTTAGTGCAAAAAAGTCTTCCCTTGGATGATTTGGGCTGATGGATTAGGAGACAGGGCTGAAATGCATTTTGGAAACTGTGTGGTGCTTTTAACGATCCTAAGATGTTGTTATTACAAAAACTTATCTCCTTAACATCAATATTCTCCAGTGATGCTAAATGGCTGGAAATCATGGAAAGCTGTGGTTTCAGATGGTTCAAAATTACAAGTAAACCAGAGAGCAAAGGAAAGATATTTGTTGGCTCTTAATTAATGACCTGAATCATGACTCCCATTGCAAAGTGATATCTTGAATAACATACTTATACATGCCTATTCGCTGAATGGGCATTGTCTCACTCAAAGTGAGAACTCAGAAAGACCTTAGCTTAAAAAGTCCAAGGTCTCCCGCTGATTCCTGGGCCTTCTCCAGTTGTTCCAATCTATATCTGGCAACTAAACCCAGATGGCTGTGGGGGAGAAAGTGAGGCTGGTGACTTTGCACAGTCCTCCCTCACTTAAATCCAGTTCAATTGCAAATCATTATCATCTTCCTGATGTCATGGTCCTTTTCAAGAATGAAGGACAAACCACGTAACAGGACACCAAAAGGGAGGTGGGCCAGTGAGAACAAGGGAAAAAGGACAGTGCGATTGCAATTCTTATAATTGTTTAGAAATGACCCGAAGGAGACTTTAGCTAAGTTGGATGGATCTTCCAAGAAAGATTTATGGAGAGACATGGACAAGAATCTCACGGGGGCATAAGATGTGGCCAAGTTGTATCCTATATCTGCAGAGAAAACATTACAGGATTACAGAATCATTGAAATACATTATCGTATTTTGTTATAATTATTATATTAACATCATGTTAGCATATGACTTGCTAAGAATATGGATATTATTGTTAATAGAAATGACCTTCACTTTCGATCTATAAGGCTTCCGAGCTTTATTAGTGTTTGATGTCAATGAATCCTATATAGGACCGTTAGTTCCTCAACTGGATATCTTGCATGCCATTGGTCAGAGGGATATTGGTCAAGGTAACATAGATGATTTAACAGAAGTCCACCCCCACCACAGCAAACCAGTTCAAAGTGTGTATTCCGATGATGTTGGCCCAGTTGCAGCATCTCGGGGTATGAAAATAGCACAATTTGTTTGCAAAGTGTAATAGTCATTCTTCTAAGAAAAGCTTTTAATCACCCTGAAGAATACTATAGGATAGTATTATTTAACAAAATTCTTCTTTCTCCTTGTACTTTAAAGGCCACTCATCTCAATATGCTGTTAGAAAGTCCTGGAGTCAGCACAAAGTTCAGTTTTATAACTTAAACAAATGAGTCATCTCTTTAGCAGGATGCCCACCCCAGAATAGGTATTATTTCTGAGGTGGATAGATGCACACAGTGGACTTGTTTGTGTCTCTTTTAAAGAACCTGGCATTAGTTCAGCTTCTGACAGAGATGTGTAGATCTTGCTAAAATCACAGAACAAAATTGTGTTCCTTGAAGATAACTCTTATCACATTCTTGGACACTGCAGGGGTATTTTCTTTGTAACTGGAGAGATATTGAACTTCACCCAAAAAACAAGCTTGCTTGGTTAAAGACAGTGGGTAAAGACAAAAGCCCTGGATACTTTTGTCTTCCAAATATCAACTTCCCCATTATCGGGAGTATGATTTTTTTTCCCTTTTAGACAGTCCTTTAGGCAGCAATTGCTTTATCAAAATGATGCAATTATCAGATTTCATTCACTTAATCAGCAAGAATCTCTCCTCTTTTAGTTGTACAAGGCACAAAAATGTGCCCTCCAGAATGATGGAGAGAGAAAACAATCCTTAACTTTATTCAAAGAGAAAAAATTTCTACCCTTACAAATATCTGTGCAAGTCTATTATTCTCAGTTTGTGGATAGCACATTTATACTCCGAGTCATGAATCAGAAGATCAGACTTTTGTTCAAGTGGCCATTATGGCTTATCAGCAACTTTATTTTAGTGTTATTTGGGAATCTTATATTATCTATTCCTTAAGGAGTAAAAATACAAATGTTATCTTACACATTAAACGATACTGAGCCACTAATACTGAACTTTACAGATCAACCAATCAGTCCTTTATACATGCTACTGAAACATTAGGGCACAAAGCAAGTAATTTTTACTGAAATGTCAATGGAAATGTTTCTGCCCAGAAAGGCCATCAGTAAAGAAGGTCATGGAAAATGTGGGGAAACAAAAGACCCCTGGACACCAGTAGGGGTAGAGATGGGGAGGAGAAGGATATCTACAAGGGGTTGAGGGAGTGCTTGGAAAAGGGGTTGGAGAGGTGCTAAAGGCAAACCACTGACTTCACAATTTTGCCTGGGGCCATCCCTGAACATAACAATAATGCTCATTGATGTTTTTGGGAATTAATTTCTAATTTTCTGATGAAAGCGTTGCTTTTGTGTGCACACGGTAGTGAATATCATTCTGAGAAATCAGTTAATATTCCAACCAATGCATTACTCATCTGAGCAATAGTTATCCCAATCACCACAAAGTTGTATGTGGCCATGTTTCAGGGATAGAATTTTTAATCTTCCCATGACTGTTTGTTGTAAGATAGAGGTAGGGACTTAGTGTTAATAATTGAATAGATCTTTGATTTAATTAGGCTATCATCAAGAGGAATTGTTGTAGATTTTATTTAATCAGCCATCTCACAAAAAGTCATTGCCTCTCACTGTACTTCTTAAAACATAGAAGTGAGGGATGGGAGGTCTTGTTTCCTTTTCATATTTCATTAATGCATGAAAATTATATAAAGAATAAGCAACCTCCAACATCTGCTCCCATAGACAAAGATTAGGGTTACTGCCATGAATGGCAACTTTTAAGACAAACACACAGACTCTGTATGCCACTATGCCAAACACAGTTTTGTATCTAGAGCCCAAACACATTTTGTTCTACTCCTAAATGGCAATTACTAATGCAAAAAACGTCGAGCTCCCTCACGGCATTTCAGAAATCTTGATTATTTAATCAGTGTTCTTGATTTGTAAGGCTAGGTGGTTGATGACGACCAAAATGTGTCACGTTGGACATTATCCAGATGGAGTGCCAGTTTTCATTTGAGGTTAAAAAGGTAAAACTCAACAAGAAAGGTTTCCCAGTTTCTTGGACTACATCTCAACTTATATCATATGACAAATAAAACTTGGCAGCCTGGTTTGCACATAATATTAAAACAGAAACTTCACTGAACTGTCAGTTACCAAATGAAGTGATTAACTCTGATGATGATTAAAGTTTTATTCTATGTTTTCATTACTGACAGGATTTTTTTTCTGATTCTCAATATACTTCTCACCTCCTGAGTAAAGATTTCATTACATTCTTTGGAGTTTTATACATATGTTTAAATGGTGATTCAAGAGATTTTACATTTTCATTTGTAAAACTTGGCTGTAATGTTTAAAGAGGTTCTCTATTATATAGCAAAGGTTTCAAAACCATATACATTACACACACACACACACACACACACACACCCCACATTTAATTGGTAGTAGTGGATAGGCAACATGATACAGTGGCTAGTGAGCCACTCAGAGGCAGAAAGACATGGGTTCAAGATCACTTTTAACACCTACTGGCTGTGTGATCCTGGGAAAATCATTTCCCTTCTCATTTCCTTAGGCAACTCATCATGACTATATGTTTTAGAGGAGGTACTGATTTTCATTCGCAGAGGGAATGGGACAAAACAATGGAGTGCTATTTAACAAAAAAATTTTGCTATCTTCTCAATTTTCTCCTCACTTGCTTGTATGAAGATTTAAACTTCCTTTCATCCCATGTAAGTAGGGTGAATATATAGTAGGGTCAGCCTTGGAGTCAGAAAGACTTGTGTTCAAATATTTCTTTTCACGCATGCTAGTTATGTGATTTAACCACTTGGGGCTCCACAGAAAATTTTCTGAGGCTGCAAATTATAGATGAATTTCTGATATGCAAAGACAGAGGCAGCTTCCACACCAGGGGGTCCACAAAATGATGAAATCACAGGTTTAGATTTTTCTCCTACTTCTACTCTCCTAGCCCTTAAAAGAACCAAATGTTGAAAATAAGTGCCTGCCTCTCTAAGTTCTGAGAAGCCACATTAGAGGACAGAACCAGGAAAGAAAGATAGATAATTAGGGTCCTAAGATGTGTGATTTCCAGGTTAAGTAGTATATAGGGTCAAGTAGGACCAGTTAGAGGTTGAGAAAACAGGGAAGGAAGACAGAAACCAGAAAATCTATAGTTTCCAGCTGTCGAGAACAAAACAGAAGTCTAAGGTCCAGAAGGATGTTGAAATGTTTAATGTTTAAAGAGATGGGTAAGTTCTCAGAAGTCAAGAGGGAGACACAGCATTTAGAATCTGGTGGTTGGGCAGAAGAGTCTAGGACAACATAAATAAATAAAAAAGCTTTGATTAAGCACTTACTATAGGCTAAAATGTGTAATGAGGATAAAAAAAAAAGATCTTCTGTGCCCTCCAGGAGTTTACATTCTAATGAGGAGACAACAAATATGAGACTTATTTGATTTAAAAAATTACAGGGATGATGAGCAGAGTCATAGATTGTTGTAACCTTTTAGGAACAAAGAGAGAAGTTTTTTGATTATGGTTTAAGAACTGGAAAGGGGAGGGGGGAGTTGGGCTTGGTGTTTGGACACTTCACCAAGTCTGGAACACAACGTCAATAATTATGAGAGCATTAGAGTGAACTTGATAATTAGATAAAGCTGGTTTCAGCAAGGAGGGAAGGTCTTCTTTTATGTCTCTCATGGGGGGAGGGGAAGAAAGAATTGTCAGTGTGTGGGCAGTTCTTATATTGTGGGACTAAGTAAGGAAGGGATTACAGTCCTCTGGCTGCAGGTGAATTGATATTCGATGGGGCAAAGGTAAGGGAGCTGAAGTTGCTGACAATGATATAAGAGGTGAGAATAGCTCTGTGGTACTGAATTCAGCTGTCCTGGGGATGGTGGTTTAGATATTAAGGAGAAAGCAGCTGATAGTAATAATGCTTTGTTCTCTTAATGCACCTCACACCCAAGGATTTATTGAGCTTTATAAACACTGATTAATTATCCTTGCCCCGGTGAGGTGGGTAAGAGTTATTATGCTCATATTATGGAGAGGGAAACCAAAGCAAAGAGAGATTAAGTGGTTAGCCCAAGGTCACCGAGTAAGTCAGAGGCAGAGCTGGCTCATGGATGCAGAGCTCTCCAGACTTCTACTTCTGTGCTTAGTCTATTAAGCCAAGCAGCTTCTCAAGAATTATTCCCTTTATTTAATAGATGGGGCAACTGAGGCCAGAAATCAGTACTCAAATGGCTCAAGGTTAGAGAGGGTTACTGACAGATTTAAAGGTGTTTCACCTAGAGGATGATGATACCAGGTCCCTCCTGGAGACTAGAAACTTTGGGATGTAAGGATGGCCCAAAGCAGGATAGATATTGTACACGTGTGAAATAAAGGTATATAGATCTATTCAGGGCAAAGAACCACCCATGAAGTAGCTAGAAGGAGCATTAGCTAGAGTGCTGGGCCTGGAGTCAGGATGACCTGAGTTCAAAGTCTTCTTCAGATACTAACTGTACGACCCTGGGCAAGTCATTTAACTTCTGATTCAGTTTTCTCATCTGTAAAATGGGAGTAATACTAGTACCTACCTCCCAGTGTTGTTGTGAGGATTAAAAGAGGTAATATTTGTTAAATATTTCACAAACTTTAAAGTGCTATATAAATGCTAACTCTTCTTCCCTTCTCTTCCTCTTTCTCCTAATCTCATCATCCACAGAGTCCCTGATTTGTAAATCTTAAATTTTTCATTCTGAAAATATATGAGAGAGGGGGTAGGGGAATAATGTTTCTTGGGACAGAGTAAAACTAGAGCAGTAGAATAGGCACCCAAGTTCGTACCAGTATGTGATGATCTTTGCTTAAGCATGAACCACCAGCCCCCAAACACACTCATCAAAGGCTTCTGCTCCTATACTTGCACACAAATGCCTCACTAAACTAAGGAATCAAATGACTCATTCTGTTCACCTCCACCTTTCCCTGACAAAGCAAAGATGGAATGTGCACTATTTTCAAATCAAATAGGCATGATGCGATAAGAGGCACTTCCAAATGCTGAAATTAGATTAGAAGTTAAGACAAAATATGTTTAACTGGCTTTTAAAGAAATTTGGTGGAACGCATTACTATAAACTGTACACTTACCCAACCAAATAAACTTTACCCAGAAAAAATCAATTTTACTCCCCAAACAATGAGAAAAATTACTATAGTCTCAATGTTAAATATTGTCATAAGCATTTTAAAGAAGCATTTCTATAACTCTGTGTGGAAATGGGAGTCAAAGGATGCCTTTGTTACTATGGTAACAAGTCTCTTTCTGAAGAGCCAAGGATGAAGTAGCATACATTTGTCCTGCATATATTTGGCCAATCAATAAACAAAAGACTTAATCTGCATGCATCACATTAGGAAGGTGGACAAGGTGTCTAGTGAACAGACAAGGGGAGAAAAGTTTCAAGAATTCTGGGCTTAATCTTCTAATTTCAAAGACAGTTCCTATATGTCAAATGTGCATAACACAACTAAAAATATCTTATATCAAAATATAGTATAGCACGGTATGGTATGGTATGGTGTGGTGTGGTGTGGTATGGTATGGTATGAAATAGTAGATTACGTTATGGTGAAGTATAATATGTAGTATATAGGGCAGCTAAGTGGCATAGTGAAAAGAATGCCAGGTTTGGAGTCAGGAAAACCTGAGTTCAGATTTGACCTCAGATACTTATTAGTTGTGTGACCCTGGGCAAGTCATTGAGTTGGTAAATGGTAAAATGAGTTGGAAATGGCAAACCGCTCTGGTATCTTTGCCAAGAAAGATAGGGGTCATGAAGAGTTGAACATGACTGAAAAATGACTGAACAGCAATGAATAGAGTAGTACAGTATGCTGACTCCTCAGAAAAGAGGGTTGGTAGATAGTATCCTATACTCTCTTTAAAAAAAAATCTGTATCTGTATTTATCTCTCTAGTCTATATCCTTGTGGCAATTATCTATTGGCCCTCCTTTTTAAGAAGTTCAGTACCTGGTTCAGAATCTTCTTCTTCAACCCAAATCCTGCCCTCATGCCAGGGGACTTCAATACATACATACTGATGCTCCTTCAAACGCTTCAGCTTCCCTGTTCCCTTACTCTTCTCAATTCCCATGACCTACTCTTTCAGTTCAGTGCAGCCACACATAGGGAAGGTCATACTCTTGATCTCACCATCATTCATAATTATTTTTACTTCCATGATAAATTCTGAAATTCCTTTATCTGAAAAAGACATCCTATTATTTCATCTTTTGACCCTCCTCATGACCTTTCATCCATCTATTTATTCCTCATCATTTTCCTATGATATCACTCCTGCTTTGACTCCTCTTCTCTTACAGTCAACCAGTGCAGTGTCTTGTACTGTCATGCTCCTTTGAACTATTGCTATTCATGGCTTTTGACCAAACCCCAACTTTAGATTGCAAAAATCTGACTCTTTCATTCCCAAGCATGGGGGTACAGAAGGGGCAAGAGGGAACAAGCATTTATGTAGCACCTACTCTATACCAGGCACTATATTAAATGCTTGTAAAATAATCACATTTGATACTCACAGCAACCCTGGCAGGCAGGCGCTATTATTATCCCCACTTACAGTTGGAGAAAATGGAAGCAGACAGTGGTTAAGTGACTTTGACAACAACTAGTAAGTATCTGAGGCTGGATTTGAACTTGGGTCTTCCTATCGCTAGGGCTAGTTCTCTAGTCACCATACCACCTAGTTGCATGCCCTGCTGAAAGTTGTTAGAAGAAATCACCTACTTATTCTGACTACGTAAATCCACTACAAATTTATGTTATCTAGTATCAACAGGTATCTCATTGAATATGTTATTCCTCCATAATTAATTCTTTATCCTACTCACCACAGTGGCTTTCCACAAGTTCCCATACCTCCTCTATCCTCTTTTCTTCTCAACTCCTCCCTCAGAAGATGACCTCATGGATACTTTCCTGAGAAAATAGGCCATTATTCTAAGCTCCTTTTTCTTTCCTTCTTTACATCTAAAGATCTCTTGACACTGTCTCATTCTTTCTCCCATTACTCTAGTCTTGCATGAAGAAGTGGTCCTTCCCATCACGCAAGGCTTATCTTCCCTTGAGCCTATTCTCCTTAAATAGATGCCCTATAATCATCACCTCTCTAGTCTTTAATCTCTTTCTTTCTATTGACTCCTTCCCTCCTAATTACAAAAACGTCCAGGTCTCCATTATTCTCTTTTTTATTATGGACTACTTTAAATTAAAAAAAATAATTATACCTTTTTAACATTAATTAAAAAAATTTTTGAGTTTCCAATTCTCTTCTTACCTCCAGCCTGCTCCCCCCATCCATTGAGAGAGAAGCAAGTAATATGATATCAGTTATACATATGAAGTCATGCAAAGCATATTTCCATTTTAGCCATGCTGCAAAAAAAAGCAAGGAAAATCACATGCATGAAAAAAGTATTCTTTAACCTGCACATCAGCTCTCCCTTTGGATGATCCTCTATTCTTTAAAAAAAAGACAAAGATGGGGCAGCTAGGTGACATAGTGAATAGAGCACCTGGCCCTGGAGTCAGGAGGACCTGAGTTCAAATATGACAATTTGTGAAAGGGAGGATTAATATAGGACAATAGGTTAAGGGGATGATAGGATCAAGTGAGGGCTTTGTCTTTTTTTTTTTTTTTACTTTTTTTGGAGGGAGGAAGGAAGGGCAATTGGGATTAAGTGACT
>CM053585.1:278717892-278729452 GCA_028646515.1 Pseudochirops corinnae
CCAAATCTTTGTGACCCAATTTAGTGTTTTCTTGACAAAGAAACTGGACTGATTTGCCATTTTCTTCTTCAACTCATTTTACAGATGAGGAACTGAGGCAAAAAGGGTTAAGTGACTTGCTCAGGGTCACCCAGCTAGTAACTGTCTGAGATGTGATGATACAACAAAGTAAAAGAAGTACTCTAAAATTTTAAGTTTTCACACACAAAAAAAAGTTCATATTCTATAATAAGATTAACATGCTCCTTTAGTTTCAACTAAAGTCCTCTCCCAATTCCTTACTGCCATGTGGAGATGACCCTGGGTTCTCAATGATCATGCCAACTGAGGGCAAATCCTGGCAGATTCTGCCATGCTGGAGAGTCTTCAAGTATAAATTCAGGAAGGGACTCTATGTCTGTCATTATAGGAGCAGCCCAGCTAAACCTGAGAGTCTCATTGCAAGAAGACTGACCACAGGTGATGACTTTGCATCGCTCCTATTGTTGCTGTTGCTGCTTTTCAGAGCAACTTATGAAACCAGTCTATCATAGCAAAGTGGATTTGTATTCTGTACTGGTGAAGAAAATACTCATACTAAAAAAAAAATCATGGATATCTGAAAAACTAAAGTATGAGGTAAGAATATTAACATGCTTTGATTTCAAATGCTGTTAAGACTGACCTATGACACATTTTTCCCAATGAAATTCAACCTGTCTCCACTGTCAGTTCATCAAAGCCACCTCTCCCACCTCAGCAAGCTTTTGCTAAGCCCTTACCATATGCCAGGCATTGTGCTAAGCACTGGGGATGCAAGTACAATAAATGAAACAATCCCTACTCAAAATGACCTTACATTCTAATGAGAAATCAACTGATAAACTAAATTAAAACTAAAATATGACTGACTGTGCACACACCTGTAATCCCTGCTGGTGGTGGAGCTCTTTTTTTTTTTTTCTTTCTTTTTGGAGGAGGGAAGGCAGGGCAATTGGGGTCAAGTCACTTGCCCAAGGTCATACGGCTAGTTTTTTGTGTTAAGTGTTTGAGGTCATATTTGAACTCAGGTCCTCCTGACTCCAGGGCCAGTGCTGTATTCACAGTGCCACCTGGCCACCCCTGGTAGAACTCTTGAATTCAGGAGTTCTAACCAAGTGGCAGTGGGCTAAGCTGATCAGGGGTCCACGTAAAATTCATCACTAGTATGATGTATGATGACTTCTTGGGAGGGTGTAGAAGGACCCACAAGGCTCCCTAAGCATATTGGAGAACTAGCTCAGGTCAAAAACAGAAAAGGTCAAATACACCATGCCAATCAATAGTGGGATTGCATTGGTGAGTGACCATTTTATTCAAATGTGGGAAAAATAAGGAGACCCAGTATCTAATAAAAAAATAAAAAAAATGTATGAATGACCACATTGCTTAATATAGTCTTCAAACTTGTTCAAATTATTAACTCGAAGGAATACATCCATTGGTAGAATGCCAGGGACTGTGGTATCAAGATGGGGAAGGTATTTTGGCTCACATCACAATGTATAGATAACCCAGTTATTTGCAAATAATTATACTTAGAGTTTTAAGTAAAACTTTATGCCTTGCACACAAATGATATTCAAATTATGCAGAAGCTCCTAATCAGAGGGGACATACATGCATCTCTGCTTTGCCACTAGGAAAGGGAGGAGAGGATTGTGAATGCACTTTTTCTTCTGAGTATGTTAAGCAACAGTGGCCACCAAAGAAAATTCCCAATGTAGTCTCCACGGTTGACAGGACTAATATCTATCAGGGTTACCTCCCCCCACCCCCCATTTCATCCCACCCCTTTCACCTGGATTAAACTAGTTTTCTTTAAAAGGTGACAGAGTTGCGCTAGGACCTGATTGGTGCTTGTGTCTCCCTTGATAAAGCTTTCTGGTATCCTCTGGCCATACTGACAGGGTTTACTGGTTACCTAAAGGCATAAAAAGTGACACCAATTTCAAATCTAGCCTCTCAAACTTGGTGATATCCTGAGATCCTGGGAGTCACCACAACGTGCTCTGATAAATATGCCTACAGAGATTGCTTCTACCAAAGCTAAGTACTACCGTATCCTGGCTGAAATCTTTTTCTGTGCTATAGTTAAGTAAACTGCTTTTTGTCAAGTGGTCAATGCCTCATTTTGCCCTGGGATCAAATCTGAACTGAGAGGGCACTATCATTAAACCCCTCTTTACCAACGGTTTCCATCAATCACATCCAGTTATACTTCTCTTTGATGTTTTTCTGTCTTCTTGTGTCCTGAGCAAAGAGAGCTTATTTTTCTTACCTCCAAATCCATAATAGACCCTTTCATCAGTTCATCCAAATTAATCAGGTTTTAAGTTACAATATGTACATCTTATATAGATGATAAATTTAGAGCTAGACAGGTACACGGGGATCAATTCTCTTATTTTATAGATGAAACTGAGGTAGAGAGCTTAAATGATCTTATTCAAGGTCATAAAGGTAGTAAAGAGTGGATACAAGTCCTAATATGCTGTCATTATTACAAAAACTTCACTCTTCTTTTATGACATATCTGTTTAAAGATTATTCCTACCATCCCTCTCTTGCAATTTGTAACATTGTGCAACCCACTTAGGTCTTGGGAATCCTATCTTTCTGCATTGCATCAATGGACAGCCAGGAGAAAAGGGAAAATACAGGCAACAAAATGGAGCTTATGTTTAAAGCCTTTACTGTGTATTCGCTCCTTTCTGAGGAAAATTCTTTCAAATTGCACAATGCAAAATTATTCTCAACTACAATTTCAGTAAATTTCAATACAATTTGTGACTATACAATTAAATTTTAGCAACTGGACCATAATTTTTAGAGTAATTTTTTTAGAGTTTTAATGAGACTTTAATTAGAATTAGAAGTAAAAGGCAATTTGCAGGATGGGTTAGTTGGCAAGTGGGATCTTTCCACCTATCTAACCTATCATGTTATGTGAACTGATTCTGTCAGTTTTAGCTGAATTCACAGTGGGTAGCAGTCTGCATTGTAAACTACCTTTATAAGGTGTTTTTGTTGACAGTGCCTACTCAGAAATGAGTATTTAGCATCTGGCAAAACTGTTTTTCACTTTATACATTTCCTCAGGTAAAATTTTTTTTAAAAAAGCATTCTCCAAATTTCAAACCCATTTGAGCAGAATATAAAGCTCCCATTTGTGGTATCTATATATAGAGGGTTTCTCCTGCAAACCTGACATAACCTAGTCATTTTTAAATGCATTCTAGTAATATAATGGGAACAATCAGCATATGGGGTACAACTCATAAACTACATAAGTAGGAGTGCAAAGATTCCATGAAAGGTGGAGTACTGAGTATTATGGAGCAAAATTCTAAATGTGAGTTCAATTGATTCTGGGATTTTTTTTAAATCAAGGAAACTGCTCACAGCATGGGGGAAAGAGTTGTAGGGAAGATGTTTCTAAAGAGGCCAAGAGGAGCACCTTCATTCAGGAGCCTAGAAGAGAGATGTTCTCCTTACTGTCTTTCTTAAGGCCCTACACTTCTCTCTGGCACAAGTACAAGTTCATAGGAACCTCTAAAATTAAGTTTAGTCCCTACCTTTTTCTCCCAGTTTTTCCACATTCCATACATCCACACTGGAGGTATCTTTAAATTTTTCTCAGCTGCCACATTAGTTGGCAATATAGATAACTATAAAATTAGTTTTTTTTCCTTCCCCTAAAGGGATTTTGGGTAATGAAGATAGGAACATTTCATATTTGTATCTTTCATTTGAGAAACTTAAAGGTTTTAATTCAAAAATTTCCAACTTAATTAAGATTTCTTTGAAAATATTAAATATGTTTATAAATGGAAGCAACTATCAGAGACTGTCCAGGAATGTCATACATAGCATATTTGTTCCATTTCTCCAAAGGGTCATGTAGGGAATGAGTCACTTGGTTTATGCCCAACATGTAAAAATAAAATGGACCCCCAGGGAAATAACATTGACTTATTTCTAGATTAATATAGAGTTTGGAGATGTGTATGTTCATTTTATATGTACTTTAAGTATCACTATATTTTTTGTATGATTTCTGATTATGAGGAAACATAGAGCTTTCTAAAGGCCAGGACAGAACAGATGATTTAAAGTACCTAATCATAGTTTTCCTCCCTCTTTCAAAATCAGAACTGCTTGGTTCACTTTATTGTTACAAATATATTTTAGATAACATTTCCTACAAGAAAGTTTGGTGACTCTCGTAAACACATATGTTACATGATATATTTTCAAATGTACGTATACTACTTATTTTCAGAGTTTTTTTGACCAAATCAATATTATAGGTATAGTTACTGACAGAAATGATCAGAACCCTAAACAAATACATATACACGGATATATGACACATATGTGTATATGACACACCAATATATATTTTATATATGCATATATAACATATATTATATATGTATGTCTATGTATTGACATCTCTGAAAGCTTGGATTCTAATCAAAGAACCTCTACATGATATCAAATATTTGAATGAGAACTGAAAACGTCACTCGGTTTTGGTTTTTTGTTTTGTTTTGTTTTGTTTTTTTTTTTAGCAATATGACACTAAATTTCTTACTGCTTGGAAACTTAGCTTTTCAAATGAATTACCCAGTTTAGCATTTTCCATTTTGACATAGCTCAAGAAAGGTCTTTTCTAATGTATGTACTATTAGGTTACTGAAGCTATGCTTTCCACTGAAGTACATAGTTCTTAATCACATCAGTTTTTAGAAGATCATGTTAATTGTACTCTCTAACTCTTTTTATACTTTGATGTTTTCATGGTTCTGTGAACTAATCAGTCTGGAAGTTCCATACATTGCTGCAGAAAATGACCCATGCGTGCTGGCCCTTCCAATGGGACTCGGCCATGAATTCCCATAAACCCTTCCCAGAGGGGTCATTCAGCATGTGGGAGTCTCCATCAGAAGAGAGATTAGAGTGGAGCACATGAACATTCTGTTGCCTTGCTTTCTCCATTGTGTTCAATCCGCCTTTCATTTTTTTCTGTCATACTTATTGTCATTTTTTTACATAATCTCTCTAGCACAATTCTATGTCAACACCTGCTCACATTTACCATATATCTCTTCATTGCCCTTTGATTGCTCCTTTACCTTAATTCTTTAGAGATTGTGGCGTGGGAATACATGACTTACAGCCATGCAGCATCACTAGAAAAATATTGTTTATTATATTACAAAAAAAATCTCTTGTCTAGAGAATCCTGAATAGTGGAACAATCCAGAGACCTTCAAGTCCAAGTCATAGAATCATATATTTAGAACTGGAAGGGACCATAGAGATCAATGAATCCAACTTTTTTTTTTCTTTTTATAGATGAGGAAAAAGAGACTGACAGAAGTTAAGTGAATTTCCCAGAGTCACACTAGTGTCTGAGGCAAGCTCAGCATTCTATCTCCTATGCTTCTCTTAGAAGTCCACAGTGATTTTGGTGATCCTGACCTAAATATAAACATCATGAAGCTGATTTTAAAGAATATAGTCAAGAACTGCACTATACACATGAATGGATTTCTTGAACTGATATGAATCTTAATTTACATCCATTGGTCAGACCCCAAATAGCTTATCTGTATTTCCCATTAGAAGACTGAATAGTGGCCCTATAAAACCAGAGAAAATTATAGTTGTTCAGACCCAGAAATCATCTATTCCAACCTTCTCACTTCATCAGTGAGGAAAATAAGCACCACAGAGACAAAATCACTTATCCAAGATCATGGAGCAAGGTGGCAGTGACCAGAGTGGGATTCCAGGGGCTTTGCTCCAGGGCACTGAAATTTTGTGGGTGTTGGCAGCACTTATGCTCTTCCAGCAGTGTAGATACAGCTGAGGTTGGCATCTAGCTAACAAACATAATTAGTTAAAATAGGAAGCTACCATATGGCAAGCCTCTTCCATATGACAGTCACATTTAGGCTAAGTTCCTCCACAATCTGGCTTCAACCTATTTTCTTGACACCTTAATGTCTTCCCAGTAGTGCCCATGTAGTACACTGGCGTTCTCACATATGGGGTCTTATGTCTTGGAATCTTTCTTCACCCTATCAACTGAATTTGTCAAAAAAAGATTATTGGATGGGGTGTTTTGTAACATTTCCACATCTCTAAAACTACTTAGTAGCTATAATAATGTTAGTGGAAGAGCTAGCAATGTAACCCGGGTCTCAACTCATTTGGCTAATATTTTATTTTTCCAATATGCAACACATAACAAATGTTCATAAGGGAGATTATTAGTACAGTGCTTTCAGAATTGTTAAAAAATAAATGATGTCAGCACAGTATTTTGTTGTGTGACAATTCCTTGAGAACTAGTTTTCTATGGTATGTAGTAGATGTGTAATAACATTCTATTAATGGAGTTATTTGCTTAGCCATTATTTTGTATTTAATTATCTGTATACGATTATTTCCCACCCCAATCCCACCCTATGACTTGTAAAATGTAAGGTCTTTGAGGTCAGATTCTATTTAGAATGTTTTCTTCTATAATATTTCACAGTAGCATTAAGAACACCATGATAGTTCCACAAATTATAGTACATGATTGTGATGGAATACTACTGTGCTATAAGAAATGATGAGCTCAATGATTTTAGAAAAACATTGAAAGATTTGCTCAAAATAATGGAGAGTGAAATGAGCAGAACCAAGAGAACATCACATACAGTAACAGTAATATTATTTTAAGAACAACTTTGAATGGTTGAGTTATTTTATCTATTATAAATACCCAAATTAACCATAAAAGACATATGAAGAAAGATACTATCTGTATCCAGAGAAAAAAAACCTGATAAATAGAAGCATGTATAGAATAATTTTACACACATGTATGTGTGTGTGTGTATATCTATTTGTGTCTAATGGCAGCCATCTCTAGGATGGGGGTGGAAGGGAGGGAAGAACAAAAATAAATTTACAAGATAATTTTGTTATGTTTTTGATAGGAATAGCAAGTTACGCATAGTAGAATTGAAGTTTCATGTACAATCATTTTTTATTGTACTATGTTATGGAAATGTTATTCCATCAATTAAAAATACAATTAAAATAAAATAGAGAGAGTTATATAACAGTAAGGCTGAAAAGGTAAATGACTTTTCTATAGAAAGAATTTTTCTTTTTTTTGCTTTTTGGAGAGGGGAAGGCAGGGCAATTGGAGTTAAGTGACTTGCCCAAGGTCACACAGCTAGTTTTGTGTTAAATGTCTGAGGCTGAATTTGAACTCAGGTCCTCCTGACTCCAAAGCTGGTGTTCTATTCACTGTGCCACCTAGTTGCCCATATACCACATAGCTGCCTGGAAATTTTTTTAAGAAGAGACTTGAAAAATGGATTTTCTTGGTTGTAACTTTTCACTTTATAAGCGATTCTTTGCCTTAAAAGGAAATTCTTTCCTTTTTGGAGGACTCATGTCTGATTTTTTAAAATGTTGATTTACTACTATCATGATTTATACTAGTAATTTGGGAACATTTTTGTTGGTTTAATTTAAAAAAAATATAAAGCATTTTGTAAATGACTGTGAATATTACTTATGTTTTGTCTGAAGCCTACCATTCCAAATGTGAAGCATGGATTGTGAGCCCTAAGGCCACTTACATTTTTTTCTTTCTTTTTTACATTCTACATTTGGAACAGATGGTATAAAATACAATAATGGAATCATAGAATTGTCAAATTGGAAGGAAACTTAGAGATAAACTACTCCAACCTCCTTCATTTTACTAATGAGGAAATCCAAGCCTAGAGAGATTGAATGACTTGTTGAATTCAACATTAAAGATAGGACTAGAAACCAAGTCTCCTGACCAAGTTTTATGGTTTTTGTATAGTGCAATTGTATTCCCTAAACTTATCAGGTCATTCATTTACATTAGGACATTCACTTTGCTGTGGAATTCTGGCTAGAACCTTCCTCATGTGAAAGGGGAAAATTGGGAAAAACCAAAGCTATTTAGTTATAATGAAGATAAAGATGACTGGAGGAAGACCATCAATTCAAATGTGGGGCCTTTAAATGATAAGAAATACCACTTACTGAATGGATCTGTTAAAATATCTAGCCCTATCCATGCATTTTGGTAGATTTGTTTACAAAGTGGGAAGAATGAGACGCTGTTGAGGAATGAAAAATAAAACCTACATTTCTTGGGAAGGAGACATCCGTCTTTTTCTATTTGTAAATGCTGACGAGCAGAGTTTAAGGAGGGCTAATGTCGCTCATTCATCTTAATTAAAGAGTTAATTGCTCGTGTATCCTGATTTAGTTAGCTGATCCTGGTAGCATGAAAAACTCTTGCTTCTATGTATTTTATTGACCAGCATAATGACATCATCAGTAAGTCTCAGGATTTATTCATGCTTCAACCTATCCTCATAATGTTAATAGCCTTGTACATGATAAAACTTTCAAGATGAAAGGAGTCCTTTAGCATAGCACGGAATACAAAAAGGTCTGTACAGGAAGCTGTTAACCGTCTCAGTCACTGAAGCATTACTTCCCAGTCCAGAGTCATGGACGTGGTAAAAAGTAATTTTAAATACTAGTTGCATGAAAACATATGTGTGGTAATGTGACCAGTTTTCATTCAATATTAAAAGCTCAAGTCACAGTCAGGTGAGCATATGGCATTGGAATCGCTGGCCAATGTTGACAGCATGTCCTACTGCTCTGAAGATAAAACTGGCTTAGGAACATAAGTTGCAAATAAAGGCAAACACTAACTGACCACAGCTCACCAATAGCAATCTTGTTGGAATTGCTTCATGGAACTTTTTCAACTTTGAAACTAGAATTTACCTCAGGGTTCTAACCAGTTCAACGCAAACATACTATGCTGGAAGACAAGGGTAAAGTGGTTACATAGCTAATTTTAGGCACACTGCTCTTTCCTAATACATTTTTTTTAAACATGGAAAAAAAAAAGAAGAAATCAAAGAACAGCAGGGAAAAACATACTGTCTTCAGGGCATACAGAGGCAAAACACTGGAATGATACTTTGGAGTTAATGGACCTTTTTGTGTCTCTTCTAACTCAGAGCTATAAGCAGTCCCAGCTAAAGTTAATTAAAATTGGAGCCTGTCATATCTAGCAAAGCTTGTCCTAGAAGCATCTCAAGTGTTAATTGCTACTGACGACATATTAAACTTGATTATAAGGTCATGGAGAATACACTGTTATTGTACTGAAGGAAGGCATGCTGAAATTGATGGATATATGTAGAGGTTCTATTGTTGTTCAGTCATTTCAGCTGTGTGCAATTCTTCATGACCCCATTTGGGGTTTTCTTGGCAGAGATACTGGGGTGGTTTGCCATTTCCTTCTCCAACTCATTTTACAGTTGAGGAAACTGAGGTAAGGAGGGTTAAGTGACTTGCCCAGGGTCACACATCTGGTAGGCACCTGAGGCCAAATTTGAACTCAGGAAGACGTCTTCCTAACTCCAGGCCTGGCACTCTATCCACTGTGCCACCTAGTGGCCCGCCACTCAACTGAAAATACACCCTTCTATGCATGGACCTGATCCCACTGCTGGGGAGTGAGATTTTTGACCTGCTTTGTTTCTGACCTTGGTCAATTTGCCTCTTCCGAGCCTGGTGACTCCACTTGTCCAGGACTAACCACATTGGTGCTGGAACTTAATGCATATACCGGATCAACTCTAGCCCTGCTTTGGCACAGAATTTATAAATTCAAATAATCTACTTGTTTCAGTCACCCTCAGTAGCAGGGATTATAGTTCATTCTTATGTACTCTTTAGAAAATTCTAAACAACAACAACCAAATAAAACCTATTACTCATATAGGACTTTGAGGTCTATAATGTGTTTTGGAGATATTATCTCATTTGATCCTATAACAACCCAGGGAAGTATATTGCCAATGTACTACCCATAGCAGCTGCTATGAATATGCAGACGTATTTCCAGGGTTGAATTGCAAAATATAACAAACTCTCTTCCTCAAAGATGAAACCAAGATATTTATTCATATACTAGAAAGCCAAATCCACCATGGTAATAAAGAAGTTGATACACATTGCCAATGCAGGAAGCACCTCCATCCCCAAGCCTCCCCTACGTCAGACCTCCCCACAAACAAGCTCCCTTAGGCAAAATGCCCCTCTCTCACGCCAGCCACTCTGCCTCCTCTCTCTCTGCTCCAGCTCACTCTCCTACTTCGTGCTCCAGCCACTTGGCAAGCTCGTTCCACTGCAGGCTCCATGTGACTCAGGCTCAAAACAGGTCACATAGGCCTATTAGTGGGCAAGAAAGATCTTCCCATTCCATTAACAATACAGGAGGTAAGTGTTATTACTATCCCCATTTTACAGATGAAGAGAAAGAAAGAGGTTATGTGAGCTGTTCAGGGTGCTGAATCCAGGTCTATTAACTGCTCTATTAAGGGCCCTCCCCACAGCTGCCTCTCTATGAACATTCTCCCGAGTTTACATGGCTTTTCTTTGATAGTGTTTTTATTGTTCAGTTATTTCAGTTGTGTCCAACTCTCCATTACCCCCATTTGGGCTATATTTTACAAGATATATATAATATATTCAAATCAACCTACCAAGGCCAACCAAAGACATGTAAGTATAAAACACTCTTTAAAAAAATAAAGAATAGGGAGAGGACAAGGACTATGTGTGATTTAGTTGGTATAAGGAACTCCTGGATGAAGGAATTACAACTATAAATACAGGTTGGTACTCTTAGCAATTTATTAATGATCTTAGAGCAGGAATGGGAAAACTGCAAACTTCTAGGTCTTTGGGTGCAGTCTTTTGACTGAGTCCAAGTTTTACAGAACAAATTTTTTTATTAAGGAGATTTGTTCTGTGAGGTTTAGATTTAATCAAAGGGCCTCACTTAAGGACCTGGAGGGCCACATGTGGCCTTGAGTCTGCAAGTTCCCCACTCCGTTTTAGAGAGTCATCTAAACCATTAAGTTGAGATTTGAACCAAAGTTTTCCTATCTTAGAGCCTAATTATCTATCCACTGCACCATTCTGCCTCTCTTACTAGTTTCATTAATTATTAAAGAAATGCAAATTAAAGCAACTCCGAGGTTCTACCTCACAGACATTATCTAATAGCAATGTAGGGAAAAAAAAGGGAGAACGATAAATGCTGGAAGTACTATGGAAAATAGATATATTAATGCACCTCTAATGCAACTGCGAACTGCTCTAAATATTCTGTATTCTGAATAAACTCCAAAAGTTTTTAAAACTGTGCACACCCTTTGACTCAGTGATATTATTATTTGGTCTATTCCCCCAAAATAAAACTGAAAACTCAGAGGTACACATTAGTCGAGAAATGGTTGAACAAATGATGTATGAATAAAATACTATAAGAAATAATGAAGGGTCAATTTAAGAGAAAAATGGCAAACTTGTATAAACTCATGTAGAATGAAATGGAACAAACTAGTAGAATTATTTATGCCATAAAAGTGATATTGTAAAAAACAACAACTTT
>CM053585.1:278729952-278749513 GCA_028646515.1 Pseudochirops corinnae
CTTTTTAAACAAAACCAACTTCTGGTTTTGTTTATTAGTTCAATGGTTTTCTTACCATTTATTAGTTTTATTAACTTCTCCTTTGATTTTCAGGATTTTGATTTTGGTGTTTAAATAAGGATTTTTAATTTGTTTTTTTCCCCAATTTTTTTTTATTTAATGTCCAATTAATTGATCTATCCTTTCTCTATTTTACTGATGTAAGTATTTAGAGGTATAAATTTCTCCCTCCCAAGTACTGCTTTGCTTTCATCTCAAATTTTGATATGATGTCTTACTGTTATTCTTTTTAATAAAATTATTGTTTCTATGATTTGTTCTTTGACCTACTTATTTTTTTGGTTTAAATTATTTAGTTTCCCATTCATTTTAATCTATTTTTTCCATGACCCTTTATTGAACATAATTTTTATTTCATTATGATATGAAAAAGATGCATATGATATTTCTACTTTTATGCATTTGGTTGAGATGTTTTTATGCCCTAATACATGGCCAATTTTTGTGTAGGTGTTATGTACCACTGAGAATAAAGTATATTCATTTCTATTCTCATTCAATTTTCTCCAGAAGTCTGTCACATTTAACTTTTCTAAATTTTGTTCATCCCCTTAACTTCTTTCTTGTTTATTTTTTGGTTAGACTCATATAGTTCAGAAAGAGGAAAGTTGAGGTCCCCAGCCAGTATGGTTTTGCTGTCTATTTCCTCCTGTAACTCATTAACTTTTCCTTTAAGAGTTTGGAATAGCTATACTATTTTCTGGTAGTCCCTGCTTCCAATTTAGTCACTGTTGAGGCCTGTGTTGGATTGTGCTCTGCTCTCACCCCAGTGAGACATATGCTTCCTCTTAACCTTCAAAGCTGTCTTGGGCTGAAAATTTGTTTCACTCCATCCTTTTGTTGATTCTGCCACTCCAGGATCCATTTTCAGATATTATTTTAAAGTTTTTTTGGGGGAAATTTGGGGAAACTCAGGTGAGTCCTTGCCTTTAGTCTACTATCTTGGCTCTGCTTCCCAAATCACCAATATTAAGGCAGATAACAATTTAAAAACAATTCTGAAGTTTTATTTCACACTTAGAAAATTGGCAAAGATGACAAGAAAATGGAAATAGTCAGTGTTGACTGTGAGAAGACATGCATAGTAGGTGTTATGAGAGATAGTTACGTGGTGCAATACACAGAAGGCTAACCTTGGAGTCAGGAAAACCTGAGTCCAAAGCCTATCTCAAACACTAGGTGTATGACTTTGGACAAGTCACTTAACATCTCTATTTCTCAGCTTCTTCATCTGTAAAATGTAGTTAATATTATCACCTCCTTGGGTTGTTGTGGAGATTAAATAATAAGATAACATATGTAAAATACTTTGTAAATATTAAAACATATCATCGTCATCATTATAGAAAGTATAAAGTAGGCTGCTAGACCTTGGGTCAGGAAGAACTGAATTCAAATCTGGCCTCAGAAATTTACCAGCTGTTTAATCCTGGGCAAGTCACTTAACCATACTTGAATCAGTTTCTCATCTGTAAAATGAGCTGGGGAAGGAAGTGGCTAACCACTAAGTATCTTTACCAAGAAAACCCCAAACGAACTTACACAGAGTCAAATACGACTAAAATGACTGGACAACAGCAACAAGGTATACATAGGTTCAACTATTATGGAAAATATTTGAAATTATGTTAAAAAAAAACTACTAATGTCCATAGTGTTTGACTGAAAGATCTCTCTTCTAGGCATATGAATCCTAGGTTGTCAACAATAGAAAAAACTATAGATACCAACATATTTATAGCAGCACTTTTTTTGTTTGTTTGTTTTTGGAGGGGGGGAAGGCGAGGCAACTGGGTTAAGTGACTCACCCAAAGTCACATAGCTAGTAAGTGCATCAAGTGTCTGAGACCAGATTTGAACTTGGGTCTTCCTGACACCACGGCCAGTGCTCTACTCACACTACCCCACCTAGCTGTCCCTATAGCAGCACTTTCTGTGGCAGAAAAAAAAAGGAAATAAAATAGATCACCATGAATTTGCAAGTGGTCAAACAAATTATACTGTGAATTTATCATGGTATGAACAAATTATATGTGAATGTAATAGAATGTTACCATATTCTAGGAAGACACATGAATTGATGCAGGCTGAAGTAAGTAGAACCAGGAAATCAATATACACAACTACAACCACGTAAAGGAAAGAACAAACCTCACTGGCCCCCAAATGAATGCTGTGCAACTATAATGGTCAAGCTTTATCCTAAAGAAAATGTACCCTCTTCTCCTCTTTGCAGAAGTAGGAGGCTAAGGGTATAGCCTGTTGTATACATGTATTGTGAGATTTGGCTGATGTGTTGGTTAGTTTTGCTGAGCTGTTCTTTTTCTCTTTCTTTTTTAAAAATTCCTTGTTACAAGTAGATAGAGGGATGGAAGATATATACAAACAGGCACATATATCTGTATCTATATACTTGTATATATAGCCTAGGTACTATATATACACATATTTATACATACATATACATACACACTATATATGTATATGTACGTATGTACCACCCCCCCTCTACATATATATATGTGTATATATATATATATATATATATATATACATATATGATATAAAAACAAAAGTCATCTGTGGTTTTTTGGAAAAGAGTAATACCACAATACAAAATAATCCTTGTGTAACATGAAGATAAGTGGTAGATTATTGGTATTAAATGCAGCAGAAATGCAAAGGAGTATTGGGGATACAAACCAGACAGAATGAGTTTGGAGAGTCAATGCATGGTGAGGATGTAGAAGCAGCAGTAATAGATCTCTCTCGCTAACGGTTTAGTTGTCAAGGATGGGTGAAAGGTACTCTAGTTTTGGGGAACCACAGGACCAAGGAAAAATTCTGGTTTATTTTAGGAGAAGAGTGAATTCCCATGTTTGAAGGTGGAGGAGTCAATAAAAAGGGAGGAAACAGATAATAAAGAAGAGTGTGGGAAAATCAATGGAACAAGATTCTGGAGGAGACAAGAACAAATGGGGTGAAAGGTACAAATGGCAGAAAGGTTAGTCTAGATTATTCAGAGGGTCACCCCTCCCCCCGAATCTCTTTTGAAGAAATTAGTCAATAAACATTTATAAAATGCTTGCTATGTGTCAGGTACTGTCTAAGTGCTAAAGATATAAAGGAAGGTCAATCACAGTCTTTTGGGGAATTAGGGGAGGAGAGAGAAGTTTAAGGGAGGGGAGAAGGAGGAACCCACCTGGCTGGTCATTTGGATTTCATCATTGCCTCTGAAACTTATGTTCTTGCACGATCTCATCAACTCTGAACTACCTGTGAGCATGTTTTTTGCCCCTTTGGGCCCCTCTGTCCCTCATGGGCAGGATTTGAGGGTGAACATCAAAGAGCTCCCAGACCCTCCATTTAAGAAGGAAATCCAAACACCTCAGATTTTCCCACCCAGCTTCTAGGTCCTTATCATGCCCTCTTCACTGGTTATCTTTCCTTCTTCTCTATCCCCCTTTTCAATATTTTTTAATGGATCATCTTTCTCCATTATGAGCTCCTTGAGGGCAGAGACTGTCCTTTGCCTTTCTCTGTATTCCCAGTGCTTAGCACCTGTATTAGCAAATACCCTCAAATGCCCAGGATAGTCTGCTAGCACAGTTCTTTTGATCTGCTTTATAAAGGAAAGGAAGCTTTAACGGGGTTAAAAATCCTACTTTAATTACAGAGAAAAAGTGAATATAGAAAATACAAGCAGAGAAATTAGTACAAAGACCAACAGACAGGGCTGCACCTGTCTGAACATTGTAATACTGCTACCCATTTTACATACATCATTGGATTGAGGGAGCACAGAAATCTGAGTGGCTGGGGTCTCTGAACATACATATGTCTACCCAGTCTCAATCAGGAAAACAAAAGATCCTTCTCCTGAGCGAACCCCCAAAGCAAAATGCCAACCTCCAAGAACATGTAAGAAAGACTTGGCCCCTGATTGCCTCAGAGCAAGTAGGCACAAAACCCATGTGACTCAGCACAGCTGTGAATTATAAGGGTTCAAAGGATTTCAATCCTTCAGATGTTCACAATTTAGCATGAGCCTGGAAAACTGAACTCCACAAAAGAAAACAACAAAAATCCCACCTTGCTTGCACTTACAGCACTATGCACTATGCACTATGGTTACTGACTAATGGATTGAAGGTAAAATCAGATAGGCAATCAAATCTTGCCACTAAAGCAAGTGTTCTACTCAGAGATATGATGGTACTTGTGGAATTGGGGCCTTGATGAGAGACAGTCTGGAAACCTTCTTTTGGGGGTGTGATTAGAAAGTCAAATGAATATAAAAATTAGCAAGTCCAGACATAGAGTTAGAGAGGAAAAACAGAAATCTGGTTTTAGACATGCTAAGTTTGAAGTCACAGTGAGACATCCTAATAGAAATATTCTCCAGATACCTAGAGATGATGGTCTAGCATTCACTGGTGGTTAGGGTGGGAAAATACAGATTTGGGAGCCACTTGCTAGAGAGGCAAATAGTTTTGGATGCCATCTTAAAGTTATTGCCTCTTTTCTTCATGCCACTTTTTGTGTGGAGACATGGCTTATGAAAGTGAATATCACACTTACGTCATAGTCTTAACCCTCTAGCTAATTTTAGCTAAGATTACTGAGAACTTTATCTGCAGAGGGCACCTATAAGGACTATGGAATTGTGTCTTTATCTTCATCATTAAGACTACCATGAAGTTAAGTAAACTCCTGGCTCATTAGGTTTCTTATATCAGTTCTCAAGGCTCCTTTTATTCTAAAAGGGTTTTTTCAGACTTTTCTTAATCATGACTTTCTCCACTTTTTAAAGATATCATCCAAGAAATGTTTTATCAAGCTTTAAGAATTGCAAGGCAAAAATCTGCATGACACTTACTGCTATAAATCTTCATTTCCTTTGTTACCTCTATTTTTTTCCCCCTTTCTCTCAGGACAAGTATGTATTCAAATTACAATTATAAAATAATGAACATTTAAGAGGGAGAGTTAAAATATTCTTGAACATGAAGAAATGGGCAAGAAAGGGCACTTCCATTTCTGAAAACTATTACAAATGAAAAATAATAAGTCTGGAAATACTCAGAATTTTATATAAAATTAATTATATTGATAATTATAAGCTTTATAATGAACTGCATGGTATCTGTGGTACATAACCCTTTGCATTTATATTTGTAAAATATCACTCAATCTAAAATGAATTAGTAGAGGAAGTGATTTATTATAAAATTTTCCCTTGTGCTTAACCAAGACCACTTTTCTTTAAGTGCAGTGACTTTATGTGTCTAAATATTATTTTAAAACAGATTTTCCTTTCCTTTAAAGCAGTCATTTTAAAGTAAAAAAAAATTCTCACATACAGCACAGGCACATATAGCCCTGAAAATGTCTGGCTGGAATAAGAATGCTGCTTTCTCCAGCACTTGCTAATAATCATGTGCAGAAAGCAGAGCAGAGCACACAAGTTATAATTCTTTAACTACTATATCTGGTAATAAAGAGTTCTGATATGATCATACAGAAATACCAGAATGAAATCACCAAAGAAGCTGATGGGGACAAGAGGACATAATGAAAGGTAGGGGCAAAACAGGCCACTAAGAATACCATCAAACACCAAGTAGTGGTATTGTAACTTAAAAGGAATATGACCATAAAAAAAAATGTAGATGATACCAGAGCAAAAAAAATAAAATAAAATAAAGATCCAAAGCTGACAACCAAAACAATAATTTTTTGTTGTCATTGTTGTGATTGTTATTGGGGGTTGGTGGGATGGGGCCTGTCATGAATGCAGGGAAAGTCTCATTTCAAAGAGCTGAAATATTCTAGGGGTGGGATGGGAAGGGAATGTGGAACTAAAGAAAAATTCAAAAGAAAAGAGACCAGAGAACGAAAGTGGAAAGACAATTCAATATAAAAACAATTGACAAAGCAGACAGAGAAATATTGCATTGACAAGAGAAATTGATTCTCCCAATCAGAATGATAAAACCAAAGAAAGAGCTGAAGTAGCTTTGTTTCTACAGCTGTTGGAAACAAAGTGAGACAAAGAAAAATCTGAAACAAATACACATGTGAAAAGTACTATTCAGAACAAACTTTGGCTAAGCATATCATACTGGTTGTTAAAAGGTATAAACTGGGCAGAAAATGCACACTTCCTCTAATTGATCCTCAAAGAAACTAGATCTAACTGTCCATTTAAAGAGTTGTTTTTAAAAATTCCAAAAGGTTAGTGATCAAAGGAGCAAATGGAAGTTAAAGCGCATTGCAAATTTGAAAGCACTATGTAAATGAAAGGGGGCATTATTATCATTAGGGCAGTTAGGTAGGGCCTGGAGTCAGGAAGACCTGAGTTCAAATCCAGCCACAGACATGTACTAGTTGTGTGACTTTGGGCAAGTCACTTAACCCTATTTGCCTCAGTTTTTTTTTTTTTGTATTTATTTGTAAAATAAACCGGAGAAAGCAATGGAAACTACTTCAGTATCTTTGGTAAGCAATTCCCAAAATGGGGTCATGAAGAATTATATCCATATGAAATGACTGAACAGCAAATCATCATTGTCATCGTCATCATCATAAAACACTGTGTTGAGTTTTGGCAATGGCATATTTTAGAATTTATTTATTTTATTATATATATATATATATATATTTACATATATATAATAAAATTATTTATTTTAAAGAGAAGGGAAACAATTCAACATTTGGAAGATACTAAAATGCATGTATTTTTTAAAGGCATGGAAAATTTATTGTAATTATATTCAATGAAATAATGACACATGAACTATTATGAAATAGTTCTGGTAGGTATAAAATAGGTCTGGTAGAATTAGAATTGGTAAGCCTATTCTAAATCCTAAAGAGATGATTAGTTAAGGTCCCCCACAAACATATTTCTAGCTGCCTAATTTTATTGGTGGTAAGCCTGTACTTATGATACTTCACAGTTCACAAGTAAAATCAAAAAGTAGGAAAAAAATGTCGAGTATAAAGGAAAGAGAAAAGAACTGGGAATTGAGGTATCTGACCTCTAATTTCTTTTTTTTTGCCATTAACTATATGCTATTTTAGTTGTATCATTTTACTCATGGTATAATGAAAAGAGTCTCTGGAGTCAAAAGATCTGTGTGGAAATCCTGTCTCAGTCACCACCTACATGACTTTGATTAAGTCTCTTAACCTCTTTCAAGATCCTTATTTGCAAAATGCTGGAGTTGGATTGGATGGCCTCTGAGGTCCCTTCCAGATCTAGATATTTAAGCCTATTTATCTTTAGTGACTTTCTTTATTCACAGGACATAGGTTTAATTGGTCCTAAGAAAAAAAAATCAACAAAACAAAATAATGACCCAGCTTCATGTATGCAACTGGAAACATATTGTAAAGGTACATGTCAAATTGTTTCCTTGTCCTTTGCAAAAAGAGGGAACTTGCTCAGATGTTTTCTAAGATCTCTTCTAACTCTGAAATTCTGTGATTCTGTAGCTACCTATTTCCCTGACCTGTTTCTCCTTAACATTCTTTCCATTTGTTGACCTTTTTCTTAGACAGTTCTATACACTATGTTACAGCTTCATGCCACTTCATGATTCAAGGAGCCAGTTCCCATAGAAATGAAGCTCTGATGGACCAAGCCCCCATTTGAGGCTGGATCCATTTATTACTTACTATATAATAAAACCACCACAGCCACTCTTATTTTGGCAGAGAAGTAATATTCCTGCCTATGTACTATGTTAATAGTTTTATTTGAAGTCTATCATAACCATTTGTAGCATCTTAGTTTGACTACTTAAAATTCAACTTTTTTCCCCTGTGTAACTTTTGTGGGAAGCCTTAAAATTCTGGCTTTCTCCCTGTCCCATGCTCACTCCCAAATCTAATGTAACAAAAATTTTTTAAAGATTATTCCCGACATATATATTAGAACCCATACCGGGAAGGCCACCCTCCCTGATATAACATTCGCTTTTTAAAGTTGTCAAGGTTTAGCTGTATAAAAAAGCAAACAAACAAATGACCAATCAGCTCCTTCCAAATCTTTAATGCAAAATCAAGAGTGAGGCTTTAATGAAAAACCAAATGAGAAGGGAGGCTTCCTTCCCTCCCCCTGCCTACCAAGAATAATGCAGTCTTAAATTGTACTGCTATGTGCCTCCACAGATCTGGGAGCTCTGTCACTATGCAGAGGCATCATGGTTTAGTGGAGAGAATCATACTTGAAGTCAGAAAGTCCTGAGTTCAAGTTCCACCTCTGACATATACTGGTTGTACAACCCTTGTCAAATCATTTAATCTCACTGTCCCAGGAAACTCTAAATCTACAAGTGGCAGAACAGTTGCTAATCTAAACTTGTAGAGGGAATTTCCTCAATGGAAGTGCCCCATACCAGTGTAGTCACATGCCTGCCCAAAATGAAGAGAAATCTAGCTACATATTGAACTGTTACTGGCCTTCCACACATTTAGGAACTCATCATCAATGTGGAATTATGAAGACATATCATAGCCTGAGGAGGAACATAACAGGTGGTTTCCTTTCAAAACACTTTTCTCTCATCTTGGAATCCAGTCAGCTATGATATATTCTTCAATAAATCCCACTTGGATTCCCAAGTTATGTGCTGTCTTCTTCTCTCACTTTTTACTGCTGAATTGATATTACTTCCCACATGAATTTTTACAGAATATTTGCTGACAAATGTTAGGAAATAATCAAGAGATACCAATCATTGATAAAGTCTCCAAATTAGTCTTTACAAGCTAGGCCACCATACCCCACGTTTAGTAACACTAGAAAACATTAAAATTCTTTGGGACACTGCAACTCCATATGCATAACTAGTTCAGATGTTTTACCTAAAATGGTCAGTTATTAGACCTGATCAATTAATAGCCAATAATTAGATAATTAAAAAACTGTCAAAAGTTAATAGTTTAAATTCATAATCATTGAAATGACACCTGGTTTGAATGTCTTGATAGATATCACTGAGAGCCTTCTACCCCTCTAGACTCACTATTACAGGGGTAGGAACAGGGAATAGACCTTTGATATAGGGAATTCCCAAATGAGATCTCCCTCTACTAAAGGAAGTAAGTAATATCTCTGAAAGTTTTAGTTCTTAGAGTCATATAGAGCACTGAGAAGTTAAATGACTTCTCCAGGGTCACACAACTGGTATAAATTAGAGACAGGACTTGAACCCAGGTCTTCCTGTCTCTGATCCCAATTGTCTATCTACACTCTCTCTTAGAAGTAGAACAGTGGATTTTAAAAGGCAGAAGACAATTTCACTCATTGAGATAATTAACTCAGCAATTTTCCCTCCACAGAATCTCAGAGTTAAGAGGAACATCAGAGATCACTTACTACATCCCCCTGCCTCATCAGCAATCTCTTTCTACAAAACTTCTGATAAGTTGGCAATTCAAATACTAATTTAAAACCCTGAATGATGGGATCCAATGACCTCACAAATAGCTTATTCTAATTTAGGAGAACTTTAATTTTGGGGACATCTTACCTTATATTTAACCAAAATTCATCTCTTTGCAATTCCTAATCATTGCTCCTAGTTTTAACCTACAGGATGAATAAACCAATTCTCATGTGTTTTCAATACCATATTCCTCCAAATATTTAAAATGGCTATCATGTCTCTCCCAAGTCTTCTATTTTTTAAGCTAAAAACTCCAAGTTCCTACAAATAGTCTGACTATGGAGTTTTTTTTTAAAGATACATTCTTATTTTTAAAAATTGAACGCTTTTACATATACCTATACTTGTGTCTAATGATAGCCACTTCTAAGTTGGGGGAAAGGGAAGAAAAAAAGGAAAAAAAGGAATTTACACGATAACTTTATTATATATTTAAAAGGAATAGCAAGCTATACACAATAGATTTGCAATTTTATGTACAAATCCTTTTTTTCTATTCTACTATGTATAGTAATGCTTGTTTATTAAGTTCAGAATAAAATATAAAATTTTGAATAAATTGTGACATTGCCTATTTCCAGTTCTAAAACACCTCTCCTGTTCCATGTGACTTTTCAAAGAATTATGACATTTATTTAGTCATAACATCAATTCCTTTTATTATCCTGGGAAATAATTTGTTTGGGTCTGCTAACGTAATAGCTCAGTATATCTAGGTGTTCTTTTACCATAACTTTACTTATTGGTGGTTTTCTTCTTGGTAGAAAAATTGGAAGCAAAAAAAAAGTTGAAAAATTCTGCCCTCTTTTCATCATCTATTATTACCATCCTATCCACTCCAAGCTGCATTCCTATCTCTTCTTTGATCTTCCTTTTGGTTTCAACATAGTTTTTAAAAAAGCATTTTTTGTTCTCCTTCGTTTCTGAATTAGACTTGGAATTGAAGGAGAGGAAGAGAGTGGGTTGGATTGCTACTTGGAAAATGAATAGTGCTTTTAACGACCCCCCCCAACTCCTTCTCAAAAAAAGTCCCTACTTTTTAACATCAATATTCTTTTCATTATGCTTTATGCCTGCAAGTCATGGGATGACACAAATTCCAAAGAATTCGAATTTCTGATCACCAAAGGAGCAAGACAGAGGCACATGGTAGGTCTAAGTAGGATACACCATATTACCAACGAAAAACTAGAAGAAAAAGGGGGGTATATGCATATACACATGGATAATCAGAGAGATATATACCTAGAAATAGTAGCAGGCTAATCATATAGCAAGAGATGTTTCATTTTCTTCTTTTATTGGTTGGGAGGCCAGTCTGAAAGGTGAGATTAAGATCATAGAATGAGAGTGTGGAACTTGGAAGCTTTTTGCAATGTGTTTTAACCCTTGACTTGATAACAGAGAATGCTTGAGAGTGAGTATTGGACTAAAGGTTGATATCATATTTGATATATGGACTAAAATATGAAAGGAAAAAGGGTTGAGTATGAATGTTAGGATACTTTGTACCGATGCACACTGAGAGAAAAGAGAACAGAATGAGAGGTACAGGCCAGTGTTATAGTAAGTATGCATTGCGGGATTGACCTTGCAGATGAAAGTGAGAGTGGTGAAGTATGAAGGTTGGGAGATCTCAACTCAATACTACCTGTGATGGAGATCTTTCCCTCATATAAGCATGGGGCTAGGAGTATGCTAGGAGAGGTTTCATGGATGACTGGATTGTTGATACTGATAGGTCCCAATTAGTGCAAATAATGAATTTTGTGAAGAGGTCCCATTATTAAAATTTAAATTGCATATTTATTAGGCTGAAATAAATTAACATATTTTACTTATAATTATACATCAAATCATGTAATTCAAATAATGCAACCACTTCATGTGATTCGTTATTCCCACTAATCGAAAACTAACTGTATAGTATTCTCTACAAATTTCTCTCTCTGTCTCTCTCTCTGTGTTATGAGGGTTTTCTTTTGTTGTTTTTGTTACTGTTTGGGAAAGGCAAGAGGGAGGGAAAGAAAATAAATGCCTGCTAGTTGGAAAAATACAAAGTAAAACAAACAACAACAACAAAAAAATGGCCTATGCCAGTATTGATGGTATCCTTTTTGAACAATATGTTACCTTTAATCCTACATGACTGAGAATCATAGAATTTTGAGATCTTAAAAGAATTACAATTGTATGTGGCTTAAAAGCATGGACACATGCAAAGTGGTATAAGGAATCTGAACCATATTACCTGATAGAGCATTTGGTAAGTATTTACTGTGTGCTAGGTAATGTTCTAAGCACTGTATAAAACAATAAGAAACATAAATAATTAAGATAGTCCCTATTTTCAAGGGGCTTACACTCTTATGGAAGAGGACAGCACATAAATGAATGAAGTAAAGGTGATGGGGTAAGGTATAAGTTGATAGCAGAGAAGTGCTGTGGAGGTTTGGATTCCAGCACGATAAGAGTAAAGCTGCCCTATCAAAGATTAGGGTGAAAGACATGAAGGGACTTGTCCAAAGTCCCCCAAATAATACATATCCAAGGGAGGTTTTGAATCATCATCTTCTGAATCTAACTCTTGCACTCTTCACAAAGCAGTCAAGAAGATGAAAGCTAGAGTGGAAATGGAATCTTATCCTAATGATGGTGGTGAACCAAAGCCTTGCGTGAAATTGAATTTATGGGGAAAATATTTCATTTAGTTATTTCGAATTTTATTTCAACATGTTTGTAGATTGAGGTCTCTGATTTTCTATAAAGTTTACTGAAACTGTTATGATACTATTGTCATGAAGGAATTTAATACTATTAATAGTCTACTTATGCATGATGCATTACAATTACAAAACACTTTTCCAAGCATTACCTCATTGAATCTTCACAGCAAAATTCATAGGATGTTAGGCCAACATTTTACAGATGAAGAAACTGAGATGTCAAAAGAAGAAACTTATGCAGGGTCATCTGTGAATTCCAGTTTAGTGGAAAGACTATTCTACTCGATGTCAGAAGACAGAAGCTCGAATCCTGCCTTGATTGTTAACCAATTGTGGCACAGAAAGCAAATCATTTACTCTCTCTTGTGCCTCAGTTTCCTCATTTATAAAACAGAGATAATGATACTTATACTCCTGCTTAAGAAGAGTTTCAAAAGGAAAGCTTTTAAAGAAATGTTAAAATTATTATATTAATGTGAAATGTTATTATTCCCCTTTGCTCATCATGTCCTATTTTGATGCCTCATTGAGGTGTGAAGGCTCTCCAAGTATCTATCAGCAAAGTTGGAAAGATTCTGAGAAAACTGACTGAGAAATGGTTCTCATCCAACGTCCAGCCTTGCTAAGTTTGGAGAGGCATATCACCAGAAGGTTGGCCACCAGGTTGATGATTAATTTGTTTTTGGATACAGCAACTCAAGTCATGAATTCCATCTATTAAAGTGTTGGAGATGTTACAGTCTGCATCAATGAAGAATACTTACACTGACAAAGTCACATTATTGTAACTTTATGTAAGTTGAGGTGTAAATGGGAAAGGTTCAATGACTTGTCCAAGCTTACTCAGCTCGTAAGAGATGAAATAGGTGTAATAGGAATAGGATGAAAAGTGGGATGAAAGAGGAAGAAAATTCTGGTGTTCTTACTCTAAGATGCCCTGCTTAATTTCTCTGTCTCCCTCTTTCTCTCTCTCTGTGTATCTCTCTCTCTGCCTCTCTCTTTCTCTCCACATGTATACCCACATATATATATCCTAAAATATGTATCTATATACACATATATTTGCATGCATATATGTATGTATGTATAATATAATATATTCTTCTGTAACAAAAACACATGCAAAAACACTCAATAGAATTACTTCATCTGATAATATATGCAACATCTTGTTCTACGTATCCTCCGCCTCTGTTCTAGGTGGAAGAGGAAATATTTCATTATTGGTTCTCTGGGATGATTACCGACTTTTCTATTGCTCAGCTTAGTTTCCCTTTACTGATCTCTTCATTTTTGTAGTCCAATATTGTTATTGTTCTTATTTATGTTTTTCTTTTTTCTGTTTGTTTATTTTTTATTTTGAACTTAAACATCATATTGACTTCAGACTACAAAAAAGGATTTTTTAATGAAAATATGAATCTCAATTTCCTACCATTTATTTTTGAATATATGTTTGTGTATAATAAATTCCACCCATTACTTTGAAAATTGTCCACCTTATTTTTGTTTCCTTCTGAACTTCTCTTCATTTAAAAAAATGTTTCAATTGCCCATTTTGGGAGTGTGGGGGCAGGGAACCACCACGGCAAACCCAAGCTCTTCCCTAATTTCATCCTCAATTTAAAACAAAAGAAAAAAGAAAAACTTCTTGTAATAAATAAGTAAAGTCATGCAAGCCAAATGAACACAGTAGCTATTTGTAAAAAAAAGTATGTTTCTTTCTTCATCTTCAATTCATCACCTCTTTTTCAAAAGATGGGCAGCTTGCTTCCTCTTCAGTCCTCTGCAATCATCTTGGTTACTGTATTGTTCAGAGTTCTCAGGTTCTTCAGAGTTGTTTTTCTTCACAATGTTATTGGCCTTCAAAATCTTCTGGTTCTACTCATTTGATTCTATAATTCTATAATATTCCTATTAAAAGAACGAAGAGTCTCTGAAAAGATCTCTTTTGTCATTTCTTACGGCACAATAATATTTTGTGTGACTTTGGTGGGTCACTTTACTTCTCTGGATCTCAGTTTCTCATCCACAAAATAGGGATGGGAGGCTTAGGCTAGAATTTTGTTGCTGATATTCCTTTTGGCTCTGGATATATGAACTATGAGCAATGGTATTACATGATTACAGCTATTCTCTACATAAAGTGTTTATTTTTGATATTTAATGCACAATAGTTTCCCCTTTCAAAAGTTCTTTTTTTTTAAATTCTAGCTTCATTGATTTAATTTACATAAAATATTTTTAGTTTCATGTAACCTAAATTGTCTGTTTTGTCTTTTGAGATCTTTTCTTTCCCAGACCCATACACTTTCTGCTTACACTATGTTGCTAGGGCTTCTAAAATTAATGTTTAGGTTTTTCAGCATCAAGTAGACTATTTAAATCTCAGAATCAGAAGAAGGCTCTTCGAAATTGAATATAGGAAAAAAAAAAGGAATTGGAAAGTTCCACCCATGATGCTGAATCAGATAGCACAGAAAGATGAACATACATCTTTCCTTTCCCATGTGTGACACAATGCAATCTTATAGAACAATTTTTTTCAAAAGAATTATAGTTTTAAGTCTTTCTTTCACTGATAATGGTATATGGTACTGAATGCTTTGTTAGCACTTCCATTTTAAACAGGTAAACCTGATTCCCAGGAATTTTCTGTCAGAACAACAAAATTGATATTAAGAGTCACAATCATTTGCATAAAAATATTAATATAAAAAAAGAAAATCCATTAAAATGAAGAGACTAACAAAATAAGAACTTATGATTGAGGATGGGCATAATTTATTTGTGGATGTGCAGCCATGAGTTATTTGGCCCTTCTACACAAATGAGATAACTGTCATATCCCATCATATCCCACTATCATGAATTATATATAACAACATTGGGTGAAATATGAAATTCTAAAAATACACTGAAAGGCTGGAGTCATCTTAATGGTTTATTATGATAGGTGTTCCTGGTTTTGAAATATCTTCTTTCATAAGAGACAAATGGGCATGACATTATTTTAGAAAGTCCACATCTTTTAAAAAGATAGATGAAAAGCTCTTTGAGACAGCTGTGCTATTTTATTAGGAGAACAACACTTTCTTCCTAAATATTCCTTATGGATGTTGCATGGAATAGTCAGGTGATGCTTGGGACCTTTTTACTTTTTTCCTAACATAAAAACCATGGAAATATTACCTGGAAAGCTGGCAGGATTTCACCATCAATTGTGAAGATGGTAGAGCAGTTAAGGACCACAAAAATATGGCAACTTACAAACAAAGTAAATTACCCCAGAAATGTTTTTCATTCACTGAGGTAGCAACTTTTCTAGATTTCACATGGATCTAGGCATAAGCATGACTTAAAATAGAAACTTGTTATATTAAAAGAAAATATTGTTCCATTTCTCTTTTTAACTTGCCTAATTTAGTTTCATACTACCACTCATACCACTTGCAAGCTTTTCCTATTTTGAGGACCTTCTGGTTTTATTCTCTTTTTCTTTTTCACATTTTTCAAATGTCTTGGAGAAAGGTGGGGTAGGCAGAATCCTAAATACATAATGGATACACAAGGGCACTGTGGGACATGATCACTGAACCTGTCAACACGTCACTCATAATCACATTTTCTTCTGCTCAACTGTGCACACCTGGGGAAGATATAAAATTCAGACTCCTACATTCTAATACCTCATTCTGTTTGGGTAGTGAACATCTGGCCAATTAATTTTCAGTTGTTTGGGGGGTTGGATTACCAATTACAGTATTCATGGCTTCTGGTTTTCATTACCTTTCCATTCCCAGTATTAGATTCTGGATAACTGTTGACATGGAAACTTGTATAACTTGAGTTCTAGAGAAGAGGGTAAAGGGGAAACACTTGTTGTCTTAAGTCATAAGAAGTCATACTATATTTGCATGTAATGTGATATACTCTTCTCCAAAGCTCTTCTTCAAATATCTAAAGGGCTTGCTCAAAATCTAAGGCAAATTGTTCATTTAAAACCTACTCCAGCATCAACAGCATATAATTGTCATTATGCATTTCTGCTGGCCATAGGGATATATGTCATTCTTTGAAAGACTTTCATCCTGAATTCTCCTTTTTTTAACAAGGAAGAAGAAATATAGTCTTCAAGGTAGGGACCAAGAATTCTCAATCCTTATCCTAAAAAGGACAGATGATTCTGTTATGAAGTTACTAGCCCTTCTTTTGTGGGATTGAGACATTTTTTCCACTTTATAACTCTTCACAAGAGTATCTGTTTTGGCCTTAATCAAAATCAGAAGTCTAAAGATAGAAGATGGTCATATCGTTGGCCACTCTTCTGTGTGTCTGTGTTCCATGTAGCTACCATTTGGCTGCTAAATATATGTCTCTGACAGTTCTATAGTGAACTCAGCAGTGTTCAGGCTATTATTTAAGGGTTTCTTAAGAATAAATATCAAATAATCTGAAAAGGCATCTTAGAGGGTCAGAGTGCAGCCATTCCTTATGGTTGCTAGCTGCAGGGAATAGAATGAACACTTCTTTTTCCACAGAATCCAGAGCTCCACTCCTTCTGCTAATGGAGAATCTGCACATTTATCAACACTGTTATGGCTCCCATCTCCAACATGTGTGATCAACATCCAACACTTAGGGCCACATAGGAGCAACAAAGATATAGTAGTTCAAACACATTTTGGCAGAAAGATACTCAGAACATATTTTTTTTTTGAGACTAAACCTGGGATTCCATTGATGTAGATGACTTCAAATAGGAAACTCTCTTTACCAACGCAGACTGGCATTTGTTGATAACTTATAGTTTAGAGAACTATAACACATGTATTTAATATCATGAAAGAATCATGCCATCTATGATATTTCAGCCTAGTCAAAAATGTTCCTTAAGACATTCCAGTTATAAATGCTGTTATACATGTGAATATTTATTCTCCAATAAAATTCTTTCATTTCCTTTGCTATTATTTTCAGCCCATACATTGTACTTACACACGCATCTTAATGCACATTTTCTATAGAAACAGTCCACTTGCAAACTGGCAGGCAAGGCCAGTCCAAATGAAAGCAAAGCTTTGGTTCAAGTGTTTAAATAACTGTGAAGATAATTAGAAAAAAAGATTTAGGTAGTTTAAAAGAGTGAGTTCAAATGTAACTAGGTTAATAATACATTCATTGTTTTCTGAGGTCAGTGAAAGCTTTACTTGCTTGTTTAAAAAAAAAATTCACGAAGTCAATAAAAAGTATTTTTTTTAGTTACCTTTTTGATTTTAGGCACCAAATCAAATTTTTATCTATACTTGGGTCTTTTCTGCCAGCATGAAAAAGACTGGTTGCTGAATATATGCCGACTTTTGTATATGGATCTTAATGGCCATATTTTTTGAAGTTTTAAAGCATCCATGCATCAGGTTAAATTATAGTGCCTCTCTTCCTCCTCTGACATATTCCAGTCTTTTTGATTTTATGCCTCTTTCTTTGCTACAGTAAACTGATTCCTTTAAAACATCCAGGTGCAAATGAATTAATGGTCTTGTATTGTGAGTGAGAGTGATGTGGTCCCTCCCTCGCCTTCTCCACATCGAGGTCCTTTCCCCTTCTGAGAAACCCACATATCAATTAAACTCACCTGCTAATTAAAAGCTTGTTTGGAAAATTCCTTGCTAGGTAGAAGCAAGGAAAGTGTAAAGGTGTCTAAAAATAGAGGCTTTGAATGTCAATTACTTACTTCCTCGTTGGTTCCTGGTTTCTTGCATTGAATTGGGCACTAGTAAAGAGCTAGGAGAGGGGGCAGGGAAGAGAAATGGTAAGTATGCTTTTAAAGTGTATTTCCTTGGAGATATTTAGATGGTTCTGCTACCTTTGCTCTTCGGCTGAAAGACCGGCACCCATACAAGTAAAAATACACACCCACACATTTGCACTTCTTATTCATAAGGGTCAATCAAAGACTATTTCTCAAAACTCACATAGAAATATATTTTATCATGTTCCTTATAAAGATAGCAAATAAGTAGATGACACATTGACTGCCAACAATTAAAACCAAACTCTTTGCAAGTATAAAGACAGCAGACAAATCAAGACTGGCAAAGAAAGCCTCCTGTAGTTGCCTCACTAGCATTATTGGTACAGTCATGGAATTTAAATAAATTCTTAAGATCGGTCAGGTTGGTAAAAATATTAATATGAATATTACTACTCTTGGGGCGGCTAGGTGGCACAGTGAATAGAGCACCGACCCTGGAGTCAGGAGGACCTGAGTTCAAATTCAGTCTCAGACACTTAACACAAAAAATTAGCCATGTGACCTTGGGCAAGTCACTTAACCCCAATTGCCCTACCTTCCCCCTCCAAAAAGCAAAACCAAAAATATTACTACTCTATACTAATAGAATAATACCAATATTATTCTTACTGTATTAATATAATTGATACTAGAATACTAGTATTATATAACAGAATAATACTGGCATTATTAATAATAGCAATATGACTATCATTAATACTAGAAGTAATGATAGTAGCAACAATAATAGTATTATCACCAACGTGACCAAGTAAAAGAATTTTACAGTATTATTATTACTACTACTACCATTGCTATTACTAGTGATAATAGGAATAATAATAGTGGTAATAGTAATAGCATTAGTTTTGTCTGGTGCTGCAGATGTCCCAAAGATGCTTTCAATGAGCCTACAATACTTTTATTCAATTATAAAAAGTGGCTATTTTATCTACTTATGCAATGGCCTGGAGAATGTTAAACATGAAAAAAAACAGCATTTCTATTTGAATTTCATCAGACATAAAATAAGAAAAAGAATAAACCAAGACAAAAAGAATAACATACACATAGTGGTAAAATATTTTATTATTTGTTAATATTGTTTGAACCTGGTTTTATGTGTCCAAAACTGTCCAACTCACAGAGAAACTCCTGGGAAGCCAGATGGTTAGATCCCAACCGATTTGGGCTTCTTTTGGGTCCATTCAGGTCTTATTTTAGGTTCCATCCAAAACTTGTGTTTTGAGTTCCCCAAATTAGATGCACTAGCTGCTGATATGCATCTCAAACTGCCCTATCTCTGCAGACTACCTACTGCCTAGGTGAGGGTTAGTCCAGTAAATGCCTTTACGTCCTTTTCTGGACTCTATATAATGTAAACCTTGTAGAGACCTGAGGTAGGTGGCACCCCTTCTTCTGATTTTCTCCTCTACCAAATGACTAAATAGATTTCTTTCTAAAACTATTTCATATTTTGTTTTGGGGGTTTCTCTTTATGACTATATGTGTATATATAA
>CM053585.1:278750013-278781932 GCA_028646515.1 Pseudochirops corinnae
AGTGATTGTGGAACTGAATCTTGTAAATTAAAAGTAAATGAATAAATAAAAAATAAATTTAAAAAAAAAATACTCATATGTGGGCATATCTGCATGTGGGCGGACCTGCCTGGAGATGGATAGAGGAGTGGTGTCTCGGTTCCTAAGATCATCGGAAATATGGGTTTTCCAATGGTCTGAGGCGACCCCTGTGACTCCTGTGAAAGGGTCATTTGACCCCCCCAAATGGGTCGCAACCCACAGGTTGAGAACTACTGATGTAGACTCTTTGATGACTTTTTAAGAGTTACATGTATCATCTTCCCATATAGAGTACGAACAATTTAACTTTATTGAATCCCTTATGATTTCTCTTTCACATTTACCTCTTAACACTTTTTTTGAGTCCTATGTTTGAATGTCTCTGGTCTCTTCTTTTGGAATGTTTAGAAGTCACCCATTTCCTTAAATATCTATTTTTCCCCTGAAGGATTACAGTCAGTTTTGCTGGGTAGTAATTCTAGCTCCTTTGCCTTACAGAATATTATATCACAAGCCCTCGATTCCTTTAGTGTGGAAGCTGGTAAATCTCAGGTTATCCTGACTGGCTCCATATTGAATTGTTTCTTCCTCAATTCTTGCAATAATTTTTTCCTTGACCTGGGAGCTCTGGAATTTGGTTATAATATTTCTAGGAGTTTTCATTTTTATATCTCTATCAGAAATTGATCAGTGGATTCTTTTGATTTCTTTTTTATCCTCTTGATCTAAGACATTGGAAACTTTGCCTTGATAATTTCCTTTTTTTTTTTCTTTTTTGTCTTTTTGGAGGGGGAAAGACAGGGCAATTGGAGTTAAGTGACTTGCCCAAGGTCACACAGCTAGTGTTAAGTGTCTGAGGGCAGATTTGAACTCAGGTCCATCTGATTCCAGGGCTAGTGCTCTATTCACTGCACCACCTAGCTCCCCTCCCCCCCTTTGATAATTTCTTAAAACATGATGCTGAGCCATTTTTTTTTTAACATGGCTTTCAGGTAGTCCAATAATTCTTAACTTGTCCTTCCTCAATTTATTTTCCAGGTCCATTGTTTTTCTGATAAGATAGTTCACATTTTCCCCTATTTTTTCCATTTTTTAAACTTGGTTTTATTATTTCTTGATGTCTCATGGAGTCATTAGCACTCATTTGACCAATTCTAATTTTTAAAGAATTGTTTTCTTCAATAAGCTTTTGTAGTTGTTGTTTGGTTTGGTTTTTTTTCCCCATTTGGTCAATTCTGCTTTCTAGGGAGTTCTTTTCTTTAGGTAATTTTTGTACCTCTTTTACCATTTAGGTTAATTTTGTTTTTAATGTGTTTTTTCTTCAGTATTTTTTGAGTCTCATTTACCAAGGTATTAATTCTCTTTTCATAAGTTTTTTTGCATTGCTCTCACTTCTTTTCCCAATTTTTCATCTTCTGCTCTTTTCTCTTTCTTTGACTCTTCCAGGAATTTTTTTGTTGGGCTCGTGTCCAATTAGTATTTTTTCCTTTGAGTCTTTGGTTGTGGCTGTTTTCATGTTTTTATCTTCCTCTGAGTTTGTGTCTCGGTCTTCCCTGCCATTATAGTAACTTTTCATGGTCAAGTTCTTTTGTTGTTGTTGTTGTTTCCTTATTTTTCCAACCTTTCTCTTGACTTTTAACTTTATATTAAAGTTGGGTTCTACTCGCCTGTGGATGTGGATGCAGTGTCTCAAGCTTCAGGCTTTTTTGTGCTACTGTTTTGAGAGATAGTTCTTGGGGTTCTGCAAGTTTTCAGTGCTTTCAGGGTGGTGTGATCTAGAGAGAAGTATGGTCACTATTCTCCTAGTCTTCACTCTAGTCTTTACCCAGGAAAGGCCCCTACCCAACTGTAGCGGCAAGCCCTAGTAACCCTCAGGGCCCTGAAAATGCGACCAAGACCCCTCTTCTCCTGCAGCCACAAGGGCTAGTGCTCCTCTTTGCCTTAGCACTGCAACCAGGACTCCTGGTTCCTTGCAAATGACCACAATTACTCCTTCCCACCCTGAAATTGCAACCTAGAATTGTACATGAGCAATGCAAGAGGCTGCTGTGCCAAGTGTCAACTCATAGTCCCCACATTCTCTTTCTGACCAGTTTTCTGAGCTCCAACCATCTCTGGGCTGAGAACTCCAGAAAACACTGATGCAGCTGTTATACCTACCAGTGGGGCTGCTACCTTTTTTGCTCTAGACCCCCTACCCTGGTGTCACAGACCTCTCATGCTGAACTCCTAAGTTATCTTAGGTTGGAAAAACTTTTGTTGGCTCTACTACTCCAGAATTTGATTTGAGGCATTATTTTAAAGTTGTTACAGGAAAAATTTGGAGAGAGTTCAGTTGAGTGCTACCTTTACTCCATCTTGGCTTCACCAATCCTTTGGATGTTTGGTTGGTTACTGTATTCATTAGAAATCTTAAGTCATTCAAAGTTGTTTATCTTTACAATGTTGTTATGTAAATTGTCCTCTTGGTTCTTGCTCACTTGATTCTGCATACAAGTCTTTCCAGTTTTTTCTAACTTTGTCATTTCTTATGTTACAATATTATTCAATTACACTCAAGTGCCATTGTTCAGCCATTCCCAACTTGATATACAATCTTTTTTGTTTCCAGTTTTTTACCACTATAAAGAACTGCTGGAAATGTGTGTGTGTGTGTGTGTGTGTGTGTGTGAGAGAGAGAGAGAGAGAGAGAGAGAGAGAGAGAGAGAGAGAGAGAAAGAGAGAGAGAGAGAGAGAGAGTTCTTTTCCTCTTTCTTTGATGGCATTGATAGTATAGTCTAGGAGAGGAGAGGACAATTTGCTAGTATAGATTATACTAGTATAGACTTAGTAGTTATATTGTTGGGTATATTTTACTTTTTGTCATCAATATATTTTGGATAAAAGCATGGATAGTAGGGTTATCAAATTTGGGATGGCACATCTAGAAGAGGTTGCTATTACATTGAGCTACAGAGTCAGAATTATTTTTAAAAGATCTTGATAAATAGAATGATGGACCAAATCTAATGGGATGAATTTTAATAAAGATGAATATCTTGTGTTCTACTCCTCTGAAGAAAGTAAACATCTCACTTATGGAAGTAGTTTCTCAGTTCTTTGGCCATTTAATGCAATGAGATTTCCCCAATCAATAAAAAAAACACAGCAAACAAACAGGCAAAACCATTTTCCCAGCCTTTAACTCAGGTCATTCAGATAGGCTGTTGTTGATAGCCAGATCCTCTGCATGCTCTGATCTTCAGGAGAGAGAGAGAGAGACAGAGACAGAGAGAGACAGAGACAGAGAGACAGAGACAGAGAGAGAGAGAGACAGAGAGAGAGAGAGACAGAGAGAGAGAGAGACAGAGAGAGACTTTTTTCATGGAGACATCCTAATGAGATGGCCTCTGCCCAAGAAAGCCTTTTGCCTCTGGTAATGAAATGAGTCCTAGTGATGGTTAATAGATTAATTTCAATACTAAAAGCATTGCAGAAATGAACAATTGGTTGTGCAGAGAATTTGTTTTCCATACCAAATTCCAAAATGTGTTGTTCACAGTTGATCTTACAGGTCATACTTACCCATAGGTTCAAGAAATTAACTTCACAAGTACTAAATAGAGGATGCGTGTGTGGCAGGGTAGCAGTTCATTTGAAAAACATCTTAGAGTTTCGATGGATTAGAAGTTTAAATTAGAGTGATTGATAGCATACAACAACAAAGAGAATTTTCACCTCTTTAAAATAGACATAATGAGGGCAGCTAGGTGGTGCAGTGAATAGAGCACTGGCCCTGGAGTCAGGCGGACCTGAGTTCAAATCCAGCCTCAGACACTTGAAACACTAGCTGTGTGACCTTGGGCAAGTCACTTAACCCCAACTGCCTTGCCTTCTTGCCTCCAAAAATTAAAAAAAAAAATCAATAAAATAGGCATATGTCAAGGACTAGATAGGTTATTGTTCTCTTGTTTTTCTTCCCTTGTCAGATCATATCTGAAATATTATCTTCAATCCTGAATGTTAGGAAGAACATTGATAAATTGTAGAGTTTCCACAAGGTATTAAAAGACAGGGTCATTCCATGTGATGTTTGATTGAAGGTCCAGGAGATGTTTAGCCTAGAAAATAGAAGACTTAGGAGTGGGCGCAATAACTGTCTTTCATTATTTAAAGGGTTGTCATCTGAAAGAGGATTAGACTTGTTCTGCTCAACCCTTAGGGGAAGTACTAGGTATAATGTGCAAAAGTTGCAGAGATTTAGACTTAAACTGGATGTAAGGGGTAGGGAGGAAGCTTCCCAATGGTAAGAGCTATCTAAAAATAAAATGAGTTTCTTCTGGCAGTAGTTGTCCCCACTCCCAGCTTGGAATTCCCAGTACCTAAAGTAGTATGCATTTAACTTTATTTTTTTTTTTTGGAGGGGGGGGTTGGGGTTAAGTGACTTGCCCAAGGTCACACGGCTAGTTTTTGTGTTTTAAGTGTCTAAAGTCATATTTGAACTCAGGTCCTCCTGATTCCAGGGCTGGTGCTCTATTCACTGCTTCAACTAGCCACCCCTAATATTTTTAACTTTAAGTACTCTTCAAAGTTATCACTCCTAAACCACTTATTTGTTTGTTTGCTTGTTTGTTTTTGCACAGGGTTGATGGAGTGTACTAAACCTTTGATTTCATTGGTATAGGGAATTATTAGTGAAGAAACTCCCTCTATTGATGCACATCAACACCTGCTGTGTAATTTACATCCACAGAATGTTAATCTCAAGAAACCTTTGCTTTACTTCTTGTTCTTTATTCCGTTACTTTGTAAAGTTAATCTAGAGAAAAATCAACATTTTTGTAAGCCATCTATTGTTTAACTTGATGCAAACTGAACTGGAGGCTAGTGAAATAACTCCTCAAGTGCATCACAGAGCTAAGAAATTTTGTGCTAGGCTTTATACATGGAGTATTTTCCTCACAGTGTCAAGAGCATTTGCTTCCCAAAGTGAAACAGTCCTATGAAACCAGACCTTCAGTAATAACTTCCATTATACATTGGCTTCTTTCAAAAATGTTCTTCCTCTGCTAAAGGAGAAGGTTGCACGATGCACAAAATATTATGGGGAAGGCATCTCAGCTATCAAATGGCAATAGGAAACCCCTGATGAAAAGTATTTCCATCACAAAGTGTTCTCTTTTCAAGAAGTCTTCGAAGTTGGTCATCGGACTGCACATACCAAAAATCCTCCTGCTTTGTTTCTTTCTTTTTTTAATTAATCATTTGAACATTTGGGGGTCTTCAAATGTTTACTGGGTGATTACAAACACACTGAAGTACTGAAAGAAAACTCCTGAGACTACATATTCACCCTCATCATCTGTTTATACTTTATTTTGACGCACCATCAATTGGAATTTTTAATTCAAACTATTCTCAAATGTTGCAGCATTTTTACACAGTATATTATCAAAGTATCAAGTTCTTTGATAAGGGTAATTAAACATGCCAAGTTTGTTTCCATAGCCCTATGTCTGCAATTGCTCATCCTCTCATTATGTTACTGTACTTAGCTCAGTGCTTTCAATTTATTCCTAGCGCAGCTATAGCAAAATTCATTCACTTTAAGTCCTTCGTAATTTTAGCATTAAAGCTCAACATAAAGAGTCCAATCCTATGCAGACAGAACTCCTAATCACTTACTATGCCTCAGTAGCATTTCCCTTATTGCTCTTACCATTAAAAAAAGTCCCTCTTTTCGGAAGTCAAATATTCGTTGTATTTCTGCTTTTGACATAATCCCATATTCCTTATATAGAAAAAAAAATGACGTCGACTTTTTTTTTTAAACTAAAGGCATTTGCTACATTTTCTACTTTTCCCCCACTGGAAGTTTTGCTTGGATAAGGAGGATGAAAACTGGTTCAGAGTCATCTATCTTTCTACATATGAATTTCTGTGGCACTTATCACAGCAGTACCTAGGCACTCAGAAAGCACCATTAGACTAAAACACATACACGGGGGTGGGGGAGAAAAAGGAATGCTAAGAAAACAGAAAGTTTAAAGCTTCAAGAAAAATGGAAAATTTATCTTTGTTCCGGGACAACCAATGAGAGTTTTAAAGAAAATCTTAGAAGGAATAGAAAAATATCCTTATTCGACATCTATTTATTTAAAGGTTTCTGAAGGACTATTCCAGGCTTTTGATTCTAGCGTAAAGCACCATGGAGACTTACTGCAGGGGACCAAGGATAGAACATGACACTAATTTGAGAACACTGAGAAGAAAGGGATGTGTGGAGAGAATCTTTAAAAAAAATACAAAAAAATAAAAGAGCAACCAATTTTCTCCAAATGGTGGTTAGAATGCTCAAGAGAAAAGTCTCTACTTCTGGGTCACCCCTTTGAACTCTAATAGCACCTTCTTGGTACCTTTTGTATGATGTCCTTTACTCCATTTTGTACTATCATGATTTGCATATTTGATTTGTTTCTTCTACTAATTTTAACTACTTGAAGGTCTCACCTTTTTTGTCCTTCATGATGCCTTGTACAGGGGCATACACGTGGCAGGTGCACCATAAATGTCTGTTGAATAAATGAGTGAATGGATGGATAATGGGCCTCTGCTCTCCCAGCTGGGTATTTATGCCCTGTGGAAAGGGTAGAATGATACACCTGGATTCTCAATTGAAAGGGAAACTTGGGATCTACTTGATTTTAAGGAAAATACTGAGGTGATACATTAAGCTTTATACTGATTTTAAAAATTAAGTATCCCTTATTTTTTAATAGAACGTCAATAATTGCATATCGTCATTATTATTTGCCAATTACCAGTAAAAGATCAGAACTGCAGTGTCAGTCAAAAGATATTTATTTTCTTTTGTTTTCACATAAAAAAAAACAGATTACAGAATGATCGGTCCAATTTTGCATCCAAAATATAATTTATTCTCAACTTATTATGTATGAATTTGAAAATTTGAAAATGAATCAATTGTCTTTGTCACAGGTAATTTACACATTAATGTTTCAGTTGCAAGTCAGCGTATTGAAAAAAAGGTACCTTAATAGGAAAGGAATAAACATCTCATTTACAAGAGCATAACCACTATAAAATTTTATTTGTATCATCATGTAATTTCTGAGTAAAAAAGCCTCCCTGCTCGATTTCATGGTGCATAACCTGCTGATCCTTATGATTTCCCTCCTCTTTTAACAAAAAAGCCTCAATTTTTTTATGTGACCTTGTTATATAGTCAGTCAGATACACTGCTGATAGAAATTACATTTCAAAGAGTAGAACCATCTTCACTTCAGATTTGCCTCGAAGTTGGCAAATTAAAAGTATTTTAATAAGGCTAGCAGTGATAGTTCGGGAATGAGATTTAAACGGAGAGTCTGTGCCAACGAGTGCATTAACTTTATTCAAAAATAGTGTATGTAAAATGGCATACTACTGACATGAGCTGATTATGATAATGTCTTAGTGCAAATTTTTGAAAATCAGGTACTATAAAAATATACCATTAACTTTATGTTAATAAAATATTTTGCTTGATGCCTTTTAAATTATTCATTTGAAGTAGTCTAAAAATATAAAAGAACTCTTATTATCATTCAATTTACATGATTACTTTTAAGTTCACTTTTTTGGTTTAACATAAACAGAGTGTAAAATTCACATCAAGCTTTTGGTATTTAAAATGTGTAATTTTTATGCAAAAATTGGATGGTGTGTTACATTTTAAGGCTTGTCATTAGTATAAATATAATTTTGACTTCTGATTTGAAACTATTTAACCCTTCTTAGAAATTACCATGTTTGCTTGCTTGACTCATCACTGATGCTTTGATTATGGATGTATTTCCTTTGTAAAAACACTGTTTTAAGAATCTAGGCAATGACTCGAAGCCCCAGAGGTTTCTACAACCATGTTAGGAAAAACTATGGAGATCACCATAAAAGAGGATCTCAATCTCCCAAGCAGAGTCATTTTGATTTTCAATTACTAGACTGGACTTACATAGAAAATAATGATAATCTAATTGCCAAATCTAATAGTTTTTTTTTTCCTCAATCCTAATCCTTCTTGACCAGTTTGCTGCATTTGACTCTGCTGAATACCTCTTTACTCCTGGCTACTGTCCTCTTCATGTTTTTGTGATGTTACTTTCTCCTGTTTCACCTCCTACCTGTCTGCTCCTTCTCAGCCTCTTTTGCTGGCTCACCATTCACACCACAGGTGATTCTGTCCTGTTCTCTCTTCACTTCTACTTCTATCATTTCTTTCCCTCTATGCCCTCTCTCTCTCTCTGTCTACTGGATCTCTCCTTTTCTCTGTCTCTCTCTGTCTCTGTCTCTGTCTGTCTCTCTCTCTCTTTCTGTCTCTGTCTCTCTTTGTATGTCTGTGTGTTTAACTATCTGCTTTATGCAGATAACTCCTAGACCTATATATCCGGTTCCATTTACTTCCCTTAGTTTCAGTTTAACATTACCTATTGCCTATTGGACATTCTGAAGATATCTTAAAGTCAATGTGTCTAAAATTGAATTCATTGTCTTTCCTCCCAAACTCCTCGTTCCCCTTCATCCCACACATTCAATGAGCTGTCAAAGCTTGCTGTTTCTACCTTCAGAACATTTCTTGCATCTGACTCCTTCTCTCATGCCTCTGCCACCTTAGTCCAGGCCTTCACTGTATCTTGCCCAGATTATGGGAACAACTTCCTAATTGATCTCCCTGCTTCAAGTTTCTCCTCATGCTAGTCCATTCTACACATTCCTTCCAAGGTATTTTCCTAAGGCACAAATCTGATCTTGTGACTTTCCTCTTAATCATCTCCAGTGACTTTCTATTACCTCTAGAGTAAAATATAAAAGCTTATGGTTAGCTTTTAAAGTCCTACACAGCTTGTTCTCAATTTCAATTGCTAGTCCATTATATATCACTCTCCCTCCCACCTACTGTGTTTCAGGTAAATTTGTCTTCTCTCCATTTCTCTCATAGGTCATTCCATATCTTGTCTCTGTGTTCTTGTACTAGCCATCTCCCATCCCTGATATACACCTGCTTTCTATCTCTGCCTTATGAACTACTTCTATTCCCTATAAGATTCAGCTAAGCTTTCCTTTATCCATTCCACTATTAGGACCCACTCTCTCAAACTGCCTTGTATTTAACTGATGTAAACTCAACAAGAGTACAGAGTACAGATTGTTTCTCTCTCTCTCTCTCTCTCTCTCTCTCTCTCTCTCTCTCTCTCTCTCTCTCTTTCACATCTCCAACACCTAAGACAGTGCATGGCATGTAGCATGTTTAATAAATGTTGACTGATGACATGGTCAAGTCATTATGTAAGTGTTCAGTACATATCCAGCATTATGATAGGTAACCTGGAGGTTGCTATAGTACCTTCAAGGAAGTGTGCATAAGATACAAAGACTCACAAGTATGCTATAAGGGGAGATATAGCATAATGGATTTTGGCAGTGGAAACTGCAGTGGAAATTGAATGGTGAATGCAAATGTGAGTGAATTCAGAAAAAGACAAAAGTAGGGAATTGGGAGTAGATAAGGAAGGTCTAATGGCTATTGTGGGGTACAGGGTTTGAACTGAATCTTAAAAGAAGGGTAGGATTGTATTGTTTTTGAAGAAAGGAATAACTACAAATAGAAAATTAGCAAGGAATATGGAGAGGAGGGGCAAAAAGTAGAACAAGGCAAAGTGTTAACGTTGGGACACATTCACACATAAAAATGGGGAGGTAACGTAGGAGGAAGGGGTGATGACCATGAAGTTTCTTAAATTTTAAAATGTGAATTTTCTATTATTGCCTTTTAGTTCTTATTTTACCTAAAGTTGATTATGCCATGAGCATAACCACTATTTAAAATAGAATTTCACAGTGAAGCTCATGTCAATAATATCTATTCAACCATAGGTGCAGAGAAATAAGATTTAACATCTTTCAGTATTGTTGACAAAAAGACTGATAGGAAAATGGATGGAAAGTGGTGAGACTTGACTTCTGGTCTTGGCCCACTGCTGCCTGTCCTTATAACTTGGAGCAAGTCACTTAAGATTTGACTCATTCCTTCTAACTGTTAAACAAAGATGCTAAGATCATCTTGGCTTTGACTCATAGATATGTTGTGAAAATAAATAACTATGAATAAACCTTAAACTCTTTCACAGTGTTATTAGTAAGACAGTCTTGTTCTACAACTAAATTATACCTTTTTTCAAAGAGGTGGGATTGGGTTGAGTTTCTGATCTTTACGATTTTTGGAACAGTCTAATTTTTTTCTAGAAGTCTCTTAGATTATTAGTCATTTGTAATTTTGCTTTCAATCAACACCCGTTTTCTCTCTTTCCCATCTCTCTCTAGCCTCACCAAAATATGAACAGTGAAGCAAAACATATTCCTACGTTGACCATGCTTGATGCCCACACTGATTATGCCCTATCTTTTTAAATAGAATTTTTATCTACCTTCCCATTTCTTTATGATCAATGTAATATTAAGAAAGGACTTATCTGAACTGCATATTAAATGTGCCATTGATAGTTTTCCCCTAGTGTCTTCTGAATTCCTGAGAGAATGCACATAGGCATGAAGTGCATGGGCTTCTCATTCTTGCTGTATAGCTGGAAAGCCATTAGACAGGTTAGAACCTTAGGATACCACTATAGTTTAAGAAAGGCTATTCAGAATCCCAGGGTATTTAAGAATGAGGAAGATTTTTGGATGTAAAAGTTTCACCTCTTATTATGGCAAGGCCAGTGGAGCTAGGAAACTTGCCAAAGTGATGTAATAAGTCTTATTCAGAAAATTGCTGACAAAAAAATACTTTTCCCTTAAGTGCACAAATAACTTTAGTATTTACCTGTACCCATCTATTCCACATTTCATTTTACCTGTTACAGATGATGTTGTAAGCTTAGTCAAGGTTCAAACAGTGCATAATTAACATTTTTTTCTGTGTGTGAGAACCTGCTACAGACCTCAAACCCATTTTGACAAATAGTATTCCAAAGAAAATTTTCTGTTCTTTCTCCTTCTCCCCATAATGGGATGCATATTTCAATCAGCATTAAAAAGTTCACTTAGAGGGAAGGGTGGTGAGGGAGAAGAATATACTAGCAGTTGTGATAGGACTTGATCTACATATGTCATGTGGAAAGGCAGATGGTTCTCTTCTTGAAAAGGGAAGAATGATGACTACCTGACTTATCTTGGGGAGGGAGAATTTGTCTTCCTTCCCCTGACATGCAAAGATTCTCACTAATAAAGAGTTCCATATAGTCCTACCATCTGAAAAGGGTACAAATTAGACATGATTAGAGTAGTTGAACTGGGTTCCTCAAAATTTGGTGGCATTCAGAGAATCCAAATTTGTAGACTAAAAGAGTTAGAACTTATAGGTCATCTATTATAATTTCCTTTCGTTGTACAGAATCCATCTCAGCTGCTTCACTGCTCAGACCACTTAGAAAAAATAGGAGTCATTATATTCCTTTTGGTGAAAGGGAGGACCACTGGACTTTGCCATATACCATTACACTACATCCTCTGTGGTTCACCAGGCTTTGCCATTTCACCTGTCTTGGTGCCATCTAGACTCCAGCATTATCCTCTAGCAAAGGAAGCAAATAATGGACCCATCAGCTTTAACATCTGCCCAGCCACTATACATTTAGATTCTCAGAGCTTTTCTATTCCCCCTACAAGTAGACTTTCCTTTATGTGTTGTCTCACCTAATTACTGCGTGAACTCTTTCAAAGCTGAACCTGTCTTGGTTTTTTCTATTTTTATCCCCAGTGCTTAGGACAATTGCTTGGCACATAGTAAGAGCTTAATAAATATTTTCATTAATTCATGACGTTTTCTCTGGTTAGGTTGTTTTATGGGGAAACATTCTGGGCTTTGCTGGAAGATTCTCAATGTCAGCAACATGTCGATTTTTTTTTTTTTTAATTTACTCCATTGTTGGATCTCATCACTTGCTGAAAATTTCTTTCTTAAGTGGACCTGAAATCTTCCTTTCTGTAACATAATTTTTTACCAATCTAGTTCTACTCATTGTAGGAGCACTGAAGGTCTATTTCCTCTTTCAGGTGATAATCTTTTAATTATTTTAAGACAATGATCATATCTCCAATAAATCATTTCTTCTCTAGGCTAAAGATTCCTTATTCCTTCAATCAGTCTCATAAGATTTGGCCTTCAGATCCCACCCCATTCTTGTAGCTTCATGTATGTTAGCTCTAGTTTGTCAGTCTTGCTCTGAAAGTTAAGTACTCCAAACTGAACAGAATAACCTAGATATGGATTTAACAGGAGGTAGTAGACAATATGTCAATTATTCCCCCTAATGCATACACAACTTTATGTGTAACATTTTATCTATTTATAGACATGTTTATAGAATGTTTCCCCATTAAAATGTAAGTTCTTTGAGTTCTGAGACTGGTTTTGCTTTATTCTTTCTGTCTCCTATATTTACCACAGTATGTGACAAGTGGTAAATGCTTAATAAATGCTTATTGATTGATTGATTTGTATACCCAGAGCTTAACACTTTGTCTGGCAAATAGTAGGTGCTTAGCAGATATCACAGTTTTTAAAAATAAGTTTTTATTGATGTCTTTTTTATATCACTATAATTTTCGTCAGCAACCCTCCCTTTCCTCCTCCCATAGAGCCAAGCCATATAACAAATATTGGTTTTTTTTAAGATGAAAAAGAAAAGGAAGAGAGAAAAGTCAGTATAACTGATCAATACATAGAAAAAGCCTTAAAACATGTGCAATATACAACACTTGTGGGTCTCCCTTCTGCAAAGGAGTGAGGTGGTACTTAGTGTTTTCTCTCATCTCTTATTTGGAACAATGCTTGTTCTTTATAAATTTGCAACATTCAATTTTGATTTTTTTTTTTGTAGTTCTTTCCTTTTACATGGTTGTAATCATTCTGTTTATTGTTTTCTTGGCTCTGCTTACTTTACTTTTCATCATGATGTTCATATAGATCAGAGGTTCCCAAACTTATTTGATCTACTGCCCCTTTAAAAAAATTACTCATCCCCCCAAAATCTACTTTATTTAACCCTTTAATGGTTTTTCTTTGAAATTTGTGTCATATATATGCATATATACACATATATATGTATATCTATATATATATACACACACATGTATATAATACATCTTAAACTTCATAATTTATTGTAAATTTAAGGGTTTTTTTCTGCATTGAAATTTTGATGATACAATATTGTGTCATATAACCACATAGTATCATAATATAAACAAGTCATTACATACACACATTCCTGTCAATGTATGCTCAACTTCCCAACAATGCATGACACGCTTGTCTGCCAACACTTTCTTATTAAGACCTGTCAGCAGACTTGACCACTGATCAGTTATAATTTTCATTTTGTGTGTTTATTTGCAAAATAACATAATTGTTATGACTTGAACTCTGTTACACAACAGATGAAAAATGTATGAAAGGTTTTTCAAAATTTTCTTTTCTTCTTTACTTACATTTTCCACTGTCCCCTTATTTTTATTCAATACCCCCCAATTGTATTGGAGGCTACAACTACTGCCCACCCTGTATCATTCCCAGAACACTCCAGGGGGCAGTCTTATCCACTTTGGGAACCTCTGATAGATCTGTCCACACTTTTCTGTATCCATCATATTCATCATTTTCTACAGCACATCAGTATTCTACTACATTCATTTATTTTTGCCATTCCCTAATCAACAGGCATCTCCTTTGTTTCTAGTTCTGCACTATCACAAAAAGTGAGGCTTTTAATATTTTGGTATATTTGGAGATTTTTCTCATTAATGGCCTTTTTGAGGTATGTGTAGTAACAGAATCTTGGCCCACATAGGTAGAATTAATTTTTAAATGAAATGCAGAATTTAATATTTATCCCTATTAAATTTCATCTTCCAGGTCTCAGACAACTTTTCTAGTTTGGAGACATTCAATATCCTGAATCTATTATCTAGAGTGTTAACTATCTTTCCCAGTTTTGTATCATCCATAATTTGGATAAACTTGCCTTCTAACGTCTTCATCTGAGTCATTGATAAAAATGCTGAACATGAGAGGGTCCAGGACAGATCCCACTGGTACATTATTTGAGACTTTCCTCTAAGTTGACATCAATCAATTTATCAAGAGTCTTTGGTTCTGATTGTTCAATAAGTTATAAATCCATCTAATTGTAATATGGAATATTATCTATCTAATTGTAACATGGCATAGCAGAGTTAGAGCTGGCCTCAGAGTCACAGATCCAAGTTCAAATCCACTTTCCCATCCCCCACACTAAGAAGTGTTAACTGTGTGACCCTGCGCAAACTTCTTAACCTCTCGGTGCCCCCAGGCAGTTCTCTAAACCTTTAAGTCATCAGAAAGGTGGTCATTTGTGTGGTTAGAGGAAGGCCCTAACCAAGAGTTCGCCAAACCACAAAAATCAAAGACTTGATAGTGAAAATGTAATGACAGTAATGTAGCTAGCTTTTATAAAGTATGTTGAATTTTACACACACTATGATTTCATTTGATCTTAACAGCCCTGGAAAGTAGATGTTATTATTATCCTCATTTAATAAATAAAGATACGGAGGCAGACAGACGTCAAGAGACTTGCCCAGACTTTTGAATGCCTAAAGTCAGATTTTAATTTAAGTCTTCCTGACACCATTCTACTCACCATGATGCCTACCTCCCAGACTATTCTCTATCTTGTTTAGAAACTTGTCAAATACATCATGTGCGGTATCCCAAAAGTCTCAATTCATTTTTAAGCTTTAATAACTAAAATAGCTTAAATCTGCACTAAGATTTTTAGCCTGTATTATTTCTGAAATGTTCCCTTGATCTACCAGCCTAGTAACCTCATTCAAATGAGGAAATAAAGATAGCTTCACAGGTTCATTCTTTCTCTGCTGACTTCCATTCACTATTTCTTTAATTCCTAAGTGTTCACAAGCAACCTATTTAGCAGCATATTCTAGAATTTTGCTGGAACTCAGCTTTTCATCTGTAGTTCCTTGGATAATTTACTTGGTCCTGGAAGCTTAATTCATTTCAAGTGGCTAGCCTGTTAGATTTCTGGGACATAAGATCATGCCTATCTTTCCTCTTGACATTTTGAAATCAGTTTTCCTAAAGGAAAGGATACACATCTGACTGTGCCCAGCATCTCCTTCCTTGACTATTATCAATTATGATGGTCATTTGTTCCCAAGGTTCCCATCACTTCCACCTACCATCCTGCTGTGGAAGCTGCTCTGGTAGCTGTTCCTGGTCTGAGCTTTGACAGGAAAAATGATGAATGAAAGTGGGAGGTCCTTTTTTTATTTCTTTTCAGCCAGGAATATAGGAAGAAGTAGCAGCAGAGACTACCAAAGGTAATTCAATGGGGGCTACAACTTATCTAACTCCTCTGGCTTCCTCTTATATAAAAATAACAGAGAACCTAACCCAGTGAATCACAAGGAAATTACCTAACAGACTGATGATAATGAAAAGCATTTCCCAAGAGAGCCCTTAAAGGTCCTTTTTGAACATACTGGGACGAAAATGAGGATTGCTCCCAACTTACCTCTTTCCCTACCCTTTTTGTGTTATTTTTGGCCAAATGAAGTTAAATAAATTGCAACCTAAGGGAAATAATTTATTTTCACCTTGGCAAGGTGATATATCACCTTCATCATAGCCTTATATTCTACATTCCAATATGATATATCAGGTTAATTTTTATTAATGATAAAAAAATTAATTCACCAAAGACTTTTTTGCAGAACCAGTGTTGGTTGTCAGGCAGCAATATTTTAAAGTCCTTTTTATTGGGATTTTGCTACCTACTAAAGGTTGTAGGTGAGATCCTTACCATCCTTAACTCTTGGGGGGAATTAGTGCCTCAAGTATCAAAAGCCTGGTTTTCCTCTCCCTTTCAGGAGCAAGATGTAAACTTCTTTCACTTGGTTCCTTGATTTTTTTTTCCTAACATGATGTGTGGTAGACACAAAACTGATAGATAAATGCAGCAGAAGTCACAATGTTCTAAATGATGAGACTCTACACAGAGGTTGTTCCGACATGCAGAGGCATAAACCTCTTGAATGAATAGATCTGCAGTGCACAATTTTGAGTCAAGTTTATTATGAGAGCTACAGAACAACAAGCTGAAGAATTCCAGAGAACATTCCTCATGATGTCAGGGTTAATGTAAATCTCTGGGCAGCTGCCATCTCAAAGTTAAAATATCTCCTTATCAGCAGAGAAGGCATGTAAGGTTTGGGTCAGCAAATAGAAAATTTTAAGTTGCAATGAACATTTAGGACTAGCGTGTTGTGCTTTTTTTTTTTCATTTTATCACAGATAATGCCTTCTAGATGGGGAGAGCAAATGTATTGATATATTTTGAATGACTCCCCTGGGGAGTAACAGTATCATTGCTTGGTCAGTACCCTAGTCTAGCCTTTCTTGCAACAGCTTCCTTACTCCTCCCCCTGATTCTAATCTCTCCCAACTCTCATACATCCTGCATGCTACTGCCAGACAATCTTTTCAAGAGACTCCTATAGCTCTTAGAGTCTGTACTGTTCTGTGCCCAAACTGTAGGCATAGTGCCTGGGAGGAAATAAACAGCTTTCTACGTGCAAGCATTGCAGACTCACATGCTATAAAGTGACAGAAATCATCAGACACACTCACTTTAGCACTTAATCATATACCACCTTGTGTTGTCATTAACTCTATATATGCAATGTCTCCCCATATAGATTTTTAGGTTCCTGAAGAAAAAGGACTTCTCCTTACACACCCGCAGCACCTAGAATAGTGGTTCTCAACCTTCCTAATGCCAAGACCCTTTAATACTCATATGTGGGTGTATCTGCATCCACCTGGAGATAAATAGAGGAGCAATGTCTCAGTTCCTAAGACCATCGGAAATATGTGTTTTCCGATGGTCTTAGACGACCCCTGTGAAAGGGTCGTTTGACCCCCAAAGGGGTTGCGACCCACAGGTTGAGAACCGCTGACCTGTAGTAGGTACTCAATTAATACTTGTTAAAGAAAAAAAAATCCTTTTGTTATGGCCTGATTAAAGAATTTCCAGTGTCTACACATTAGACATTTAATACCAATTCCATTCTGCACTGTCTGGTGACCAGAATTGATCCTCCTACCTTCTTATGTTTCCAGTGGAATAGAAGTTTCTAGAGGGGGAAAAAACTCTTTTGTTTTTGTCTTTGCATCTTTAGAACCTCACTCAATGCCCTGAGTGTAAAGGATATTTCATAAATTCTTGCTGACTAGAATTGAAAATTTAATTTCTAGACTTAAAATCAGGGATCATAGGATTTGAAGCTGGAAGGAGCTTTAGAGGTCATCTCGTCTAGTACTTTGTTTCTATAATTCATCACACATGTAAGAAGTGCCTTTATGTGCTTGGCAATGGAACACTGGGGAAGATAGGAAATTTAGAGAAAACTCTTTGGCCTAATACCTTTAGTCTACTTCATCACTACAGTCTCACCAAATTGGCTTTCTTACTGTTCCTCGTACATAACATTTCATCTCCTCTGTCCATGTCTTCACAGTGACTGTTCCTCATGCCTGGAATTTACTCCATCACCCCTGCCTCTTAGAATCCCTACTTTCCTTCAGTTAAGCTCATATCCACCTTCTGTATGAAGCTTTTATTAATACCTCCCAGCTGTATGCCACACATGCACAAGTTGCCTTTTACCAATGTTGTACATATTTTCTTTTGCTTTTCTTTTTTTTTTTTTGGAGGGGGGAAGGCAAGGCTCTAATTATAGTTATGTTTGTGCCACCATTAGGGTTAAATGACTTGCCCAAGGTCACACAGATAGTGTGTCAAGTTTCTGAGGTGGAATTTGAACTCAGTTCCTCTTGACTCCAGGGCCAGTGCTCTCTTCACTGTGCCACCTTGCTGCCCTATATTTTCTATAAACCTACATATGTACAGTTTGTCTTCCTTGGCTAGATTGTAAGCTCCTAGAGACAGGATGTGTTTCACTATCGCTTTTCTACCCTAGCATCTAGTCACGTCTGGCATAAAATTTATGTTTGTTGATTGATCGATTAATATCAACTACCTGCTTCCTATAAGACTGGTTGGATTGGTCCTGTTCCTATAATCTACAGATTCCTTGTTCATCACCCCCATCTGTCCTTTTTCATGCTGTTTTCCCTCCCTGCAGTGCCTTCTCTTCTGCTCCTCTTTCCCACAATTCAAACATTACTGCATCCTTGGTGAAGGCACCATTCAAACTCCTTCCCTCTGTTGGCAGCCTTATGATATTTATTGAGTGTAAAATACAATGCAGCCCTTGCAACCACACTGTTCTACTTTCTCTAACTGTTCCATATATGAAAGTCTTATCTCCACAGCCATATTGTAAGTTCCTCAAAGATAGGAACTGTATCTTTTACTTCTTTTAATCTCCCAGTGTGTGGAGGACAGCACCCTAACACGTACCAGTTCTCAATAAATATTCTTGATTGGTGGTCAAAGTTAAGTGCCTTTTATGGCCCAGAGGAATAGAGTTAGTGAGTTTAAAAAAAAACAACTTTCAATATGAAGTAGGCACTTTTTTATAAATAAAGACATACTTTTTTTTTTTTTAATGGGGGGGGGGGGACTGAGAGGGACTGCCTTTTTCCTCTTATGCATATAGACATGTAATGCCCCTGCTGGATTTGTTGCAGCCTGGTGACCCACAGCATAGCTTCTCTCAAACACTAGCTTGGTGATTTTTTTCTCAAATAAAACCCTAAAGTCATCCCCCAAAGAAATTTTATCAGTTTTCTCCAAGTTGCTTTCCTAGTAGTTTGTATGGATTTTTAATTATTCACCACATGATTTCTGCCTTTTTGCATGGGTTTATTAGGAGCATAGTTAATTGTGATTCATTGTATGGCATTTGGCAAGATTGGAGACAGTCATTAAAGCACAGATTTTCTGCTTCTGGACACATTGTCTCTCTTGCATTGCAGGCCTTGGGGTCAGGGGAGATGTGCATTTTTTTGCACCTTCTCTAATCTATCTTGTTCAAAGTAATGCATACTTCTCCCCCTCAAGACAACCCATAACCAAACTTCCTTTTTTCCCTTCCTTCCTTCCCTTTTTTTTTTTGTGAGGGGGAACTGTGAGGAGGGCAAGAATTTAATGGCATTATGCTGTTCAGAGACTCCAAACCCCACTGCTCTTCCCCAGCTAGACAACTCTTCGTTGCCTCTGGCCAAGGAGCCTTGAATGGGATGCCCTTCCAAGCCTGTCAGTACCACTACTCTGTCAGCCATAGGGAACACTGCAGGGCAACACATGATGTTTCTCTGCCCTGCAGACTAGACCTTCTGGTTTCACAATTCCACAGTCCCCTTTGTAAGAAGGAGAAGAAAAGCTGCCTTGATAGTGAAGAAGGGGTGGGGGGAGGGAAGATGGAAGGAGCTTAAAAGAAAACATTTATCAGCTCTTTTCTTGTCTGCCCCCTCCACCTCTCTCATCTTTCCTCAGCAGAAAAAAAACAAACAAATCAGTAAATAATTACCAGAGGTTGATAAAATAAGAGAAAAATCAAGTCTCAATACCCTTTCTGAATATTTCTGTCCCTCCTGGGTCCTGGAGCTGACTTCAAACCCCAGAGCCTGTCAGAATGCCCAGTGGCCTCTAGTTGGCTCCCAAGTCCTCTTTGTACATTTAAAGGGCAGGACTGGGCTCTCTGGAGTGAAAAGCCCTATTCAATACAATGAAACCATGGAAAGGAAGCCACATTTTCCAGCTCCTACCACATCCTACCTTTCTTTATCCCTTTGTTTTGGGCAGCAATCACAGACCCATATGCTAAGCTCTGGAAGATATTTTTCAGAAGCATTTGTCTCCTTGGGAGGCATCTAAGCTTGTTTTATTGGCAACTCTGAAATCACCACTGGGTCTGTCATGTGGTTATACTGCAGATGGTTTGCATGGGCTGCTTGTTTCTACTGGATGAAATCTCCCTTTGGATTCTGCTTCGCTTTTAAGGAATTTATGCACTACTAGTCAGCTGAAAACAAGATCATGCTTTACTTTCTTATAGGATTATTCCTTATGCTGTCTCAATCTGAGGGTTAGTTACCTCTCATGTTGCTGTTGAAGAATAGGGGGGAATGGGAAGGCTGTGACTGAATCAGAGAGAGGTGGTACAAACATACACTATAATTACAGCCATCCCTACCCACTGGAAAGGTGGTTCTTGTCAGCAGGTTGGCAGGTGGCTCTCTTGCAACATCCAGAATCTAGGTACAGGCAATATCTAGGATCTAATACAATGTCAACAAAACCATCTTGCGAGATTTTCCTTAAGGGCAAATGGCAACTATTTTTATGATATCTGTGTGGATTTACTGCATTTCCCCCAAACAGAACCTGCTACTGGCTTCTTATACCAATCACACAGTGAGCTTCATTGATGTTTAGCTCACACCAAGTAAATGTCTAATTGCCTAAAATACTAATAGTGGTAGAGGTTTTTAGGGGGGGAGGATTTATTTCAATATAATAATATACCACTTCCTATATCTATATTCACCTGCTTCATCAAAGGAGTAGGGGGAAAAAGGAAACTGGTTTTTTTTCTTTTTCTTTTTTGTATTTCTTTTTTGCTTCTTTTATTTTTTTTTATTTTTCTCCAGTTACACGTAAAAACAATTTTTGACATTTGTTTTTAAAACTTTTGAGTTCCGAATTCTCTCTCTTCCTCCCTGTGCACCCCCCCCCCTCATTGAGAAGGCAAGTAGTCCAATACAGGGCATACATGTGTAGTCATGAAAAACATATCCATAATAGTCATGTTGTGCATATCTTCGTATATTAAAAAAGTGTTAATTATTCAATTTTTACAAGTTTTTCTTTTTAATTTTTGAGTTCCAAATTCTTTCCTTTCTTCCTGCTCCTCCCCCATTCCCCACTGAGAAAGCAAGCAAACTATATCAATTATACACATATTAGGCCTGTACATCATGCAAAACATATTTCCATGTCACAAAACAATGAAGGAAGTAAGAAAATTTTACTCCAATTTGCACTCAGAATTAAAAGTTCTCTTTCTGGAGATGAAGTATTTTTTTTTTTTTTATCATGAGCATTTTGGAATTGTCCTAGATCTTTGAATCGATCAGGGTAGTCAGATCTTTCATAGGTAACCATCATTACAATGCTGTTACTGTGCATAATGATCTCCTGACTCCACTCACTTCACTTCATATCAGTTCATATAGGTCTTACCATGTTGCTTTTTTGTTTCCTGGAAGTATTCCCTTTGTCATTTCTTATAGCGCAATAGTACTTCATCACAATTATATACCACAACTTATTCAGCCATTCCCCAGCTGATGAGCATCCCTTCAATTTCCAATTCTTTGCCACCACAAAAAGAACTGCTGTAAATATTTTTGTACATATAGGTCCTTTCCCCCTTTTCTTTGATCTCTTTGGGGTACAGACTTAATAATGGTATGGCTGAATCAAAGGATATTCAGTTTTATAGTCCTTTAGGCATACTTCCAAATTGTTCTTCAAAATGTTTGGACCCATTCACAACTAGCTTGTTAGGATACTCATCCCACCCCCCACTCCCACCCCAGCAATGGTCATTTCTTATAGGTGTTTTTTAATTTAATAAGAGCTCATTGTTTTAATTTAATAAGAAAATCTGTTTTAATTTAATAACAGTTGTTATAATTTATATTATATTAATAAGAAAACCCTGAATGGGGTCACAAAGAGTCAAACATGACTGGAAAATAACTGAACAAAATCCTTCTCTCTCTCTCTCTCTTTACCCTACCTCTCCTCTCTGGTTTGCTTCTGACCACTGCCTCACTTTAATTTTGTTGTTACTCATTTTCTTGGAAAAGACACAGAAGTGGTTTGCCATTTCTTTCCCCAGATTAGTTTACCCATGAGGAAACTGAGGCAAACAGGGTTAAGTGACTTGCCCAGTGTCACACAGTTAGTGTCTGAGGCCAAATTTGAACTCAGGAAGAGGAGTCTTCCTGACTTCAGGCCTGGCCCTCTATCCACTGAGCCACCTAACTTCCTTTTGCTTTCATTTTTCTTATCCTTTTCCCTGTTGAATAAGTTGGATTTCTGTTCCTGAGTGTGTGTGTTTGTGTGTTCTCTGTCCATTCCTCTGATTTTTATGGCAGATTCTCTAGTTTCCTTCAAGGCTTAGTTAAAGTGCTACCTTCTACATGAAGGCTTTAAAGCCTGGCTTCCAGAAGCCAGTGCTTTTTCTCTCCTCCCTCCCTGCCATTATCTTGTATTTATTTTGTATATAAAAGATATTTGAGATCTTACTGATACCCTGGGAATTTTAGTTTAGAAGAACAAGTATTCTCTCTCAACCCTGAGAGAGATTTGGGACTATTGCAGTCTTTGAGCTGGAAGGCAAACTTGAATCACGCCTGAGAGCTCTCAAAGAGGTACACAGGATCTGCCAAAGACAGACTGAAAGGACAGAGTGAGAACCACAAGATCCAAGCAGCAAATGCTGCAACAGTGGATAGACAAAGTCCCCAGCCCCACCTAAGATTTAATGAACTCAACAACGAAGAGTCAGCAGGTCAGGAGTCAAGGATGAAATTGAAAGGAGAGGCTAAAAAAGACAAAATCACAGGTAGACTGAGATGTAGCAAAGAAAGGAGACAGGCGAGAGTCATATGGACGCAAGAGGAATCTCAGAGAAGAAAACTTAGGTTAATGCACTTAGTTATAACACTTCTTTAAGACTGAACAAAGATCCAAAAAACAAAGATCTCTTTACCAACTTCCCCTTCCAGTGCCTTTTCAATGGCAGGTGCTGGTGCTTGTACTGGCCTCCTTTAATTTCTTTTGCCTAAATGTTTCCAATATCTCATTTTTTTACCTTAAACATTAAAATGCCAGGAAGTGGCAGAAGATAAACACACATAAAATTAAACTAGGACAGAGAGCCAAACCTTGGTCTTAATGTTGAAGAGTTTCCTAAACTGGGGGCTTTGAAATGTTGTGATTTACTAAAAACTTTTCATCTGGCATTAACCTCATAATATGGAGAAAAGTTCCAAATGAACCTGGGGGCTATTATGTTGCCCCTAGGCTACATATCAATATAATTGTTGTAAAAATATATGGCTGATTAAATCTACAGGGAGAGGGAGAACAGGGCAGTGACTAGAGAGATCTGCCAATAAACTGCTCCCCAGAGTGGAGACAGGAAGGATCTGGGAAGGATCTGCCCCTATCAAGTGGAAAGAAGGCAGAACAGAGAGTATCAAGTACTGACTCAACCACACACACACACACACACACACACACACACACACACACACACACACACACACACACACACACACACACACACACACACTGTCTCTCTCAATTGTATTTTACATTTTTCAAAAGTTAGGACTGTCTCTTTTGTCTTTGTATCCCCAATTCCAGACATATAAAAGGCACTTTATAAAGACTCATTAATTGATTGTCTCTCTTACTCACCTTTTGATCTTAAAAAGAGATATTAAAGTGGCCATGAGTCTCCTTTCTCCGAAAAAGTCTGAGACTGAGTCTGACCATGTGAATAAAAGAATTTTCATCTGATTTCAGCATGGCATGGAGATCTAAAACTAGCTGGCATATTATTTACAAGCCAGTTCCTTCAGTTTCTTCTGCTACAAAAAAATGGAAATAGAAATTCTCACTGTTCTATCCAGTATATTAGTCTTCAAGTATATTGGGTTACTATTTTTGATAAACATTGACAATGAAGAGGGTGTCCATTATTGAGCTTTTACAATCCTATGGAAATCATAGCCTCCTCATGTCACAAGCTTCAAGGCCTGGTAGAAAGAGAAATAGTCACCAGGACTCTTAGGATCAAGTCCCAGATCTACCAATAACCAGCTGTGTGGATTTCAGTTATTTAACTCAGTTCTCTGAAGCTCAGTTTCCCAGTCTTCAAGTCAACAAAAATTTATTAAGAACCTACTATGTATGAGGCACTGTACAAGGAGGGCAGACTAGATAATGTTTAAGGTCCCTTGAGCTTTTAACTTTCTGGGTCCTACTCATCTCCCATCTTCCCACTACCTACATGCCCAAGTCAATACTCAATACTCAAATGAATCTGTGATCTCATCAATTCAGGAAGATTCAGATTATATTCCAGCCATACCTGCCTCACCTATGAGATTCTCATATATGTTCCCACAAAAATTTTCTGCAAGGCACATATACTCAACATTTTTTTTTGGCCATGGCAACTCAAGAAAAAGTGGGGAAACAGTAGCATAAGAAATATAAAATATTTTGACAATCATTTGTTTCTTAACTAAAGCCTGAACATTTTCATTGATCAAGAATCAGCTCACTTCTCTCTCACAAAAAAATATGTCTTTCAAAAATAACAACGCAATTCTTCCTAGTGATTAACTATAGGTATAACTTCAATTTTTATAAGTGAAGTCTCTTACCAACTGCCCCTTCTTTGTAAATGTCCTTAGAACCTTTAGGTATTCACGTTGAGTCAGTTTACATTTTGTAGCTTAAATAATCGCACAGCAGTAGTAACATGGCCATTGTACAATAAAGCATTTTCAGTCACTCTTAACAAAATTATCCCTTATGCTATTTCTTTTTCCTTATGTATCTTTGCCTTTACTTAATTTTTTAAAAAAAATTCTTGTATACCGTTTATTACCATTCCTCTGAAATAAATCAGTATCAAATTGCCCTTTGCTTTTAAGTGGGAGATAAAACTTCCGTGGCATTGGGGAAAATTAAACCCAATTCATTCAACCTCTCATTATCTATTTAAGTGAATCCCTTTCCTGTTATGTGAGTGGAATTAGACCTGGTCTACAGATACAAGTATACAGTCTAATCAAGGACAGTGAAAAGGCCAGTGAACTGTGCACATAGCAGCATGTGTTCATAATTGCACAGTTATGTTAGTACATGTCTACAGCAGCTCCTTTCAGTGCTGCCAGTTAATGTAGAGGGTACACCTTCACAAACTCTGATAAAATTCAAGCAATACCTATGGGACCTGGAGGTCAGACTTTAGGCAGCCTCCAACTGGACTAAATTAAAAAATGAAAAGAAAGAGAAAACAAGTAGGCAAGCATTTCAAATAATAAAATGATTTATGCATTTGTTCATTTAACATGCATTTAATGTGTCTATGATGTTCCAAGCTGTGCTAGGTACTAGGAATTCAAAGAAAATTCTTAGCCTGAAAAAAAAAGAACTTTTTGGAGAAGGATGAGAGTGAGGGAAGAAACAGTATGAACATAGGAGAAAAAATATATATGTATATGTATACACATATGTACATGTATAAACACACACAAAGTAGAAACAAAGCAATTTCTGGAGGCAACGCTCTAGCAACTAACATTCAGAATTGATTCAGCATGGAAAGTGATACTGAATGTTAAAGTGTTGTGTTTTTTTTTAAAGTAAGGAATTATAAAACGCAAATGTGAGGAAGGAGTTCATTCCAAGTATGGGGGACTGCCTGAGCAAAGGCAGGGAGAGGGGAGATTGTAAATCATGTCAAGAACAAGAAGGCCAGTTAGACTTTAGTGCCTCAGAGTTTCATAAAAGACAGTAATATAAAATAAGCTTGTAAGATAGCCTGGAGGCAGACTATGAATTCTTTCAAAAATCAAACAAAGGAGTTTGCATAATGAATTGTAAGAGAGCACATTGCTATAGTACTTTAACGTTTGTAAATTGGTTTTCTCCTCATAGTTTATATAGGTGGAAAGTACAAATATTTTAATCCCAATTTTACAGATGAAGGATCTGAACCTCAGAGAAGTTTTAAAATTGTAAATATCAGAGCTAGGATTACAGATGGAGTTTCTGACTCCAAGACCTAACTGCTTTACATCACCGTACCGCTCAGCTACATACACAGTCAAATAGCCCAAGCAGCCTAAAGCCCAGAAGCCTACATCCCATCCCACCCCTCAAGCTTGGTTGATTTGCACTGGGGTCCAGCGATCACTTTCATTGGTTATAAATGGCAATCAAGGCTATTCCACTTGGCTCAAAAACAGAGGAGTATGGGAAACGTGATGGAGGAAAATAGATAAAAGAGGGAAAGAGAAAAAAAAAAAACAGAAGAAAACTGAGGCGAATTGGGAGGAACAGTGGGTTTGTGGAAAATCCCTTCTCTGACATTTACTACTTTTGCAACTCTGTCAAAGGCACTTAACCCTCTAAGTTGATTTTTTTGATCTATAAAATGGTAAAAAAAAAAAATGCTACAGATTTATTTTGATGGTGAGATAATGCATATAAAGAGCTCCATTAACATGAGACCTTGCCATTGTTAGCAATGGTGGCAACCAGCAGAAGCAGCCAGGTTAGAAGTGATAGCAGGGACAGAGGAAATTCAAAGGCAGTCAGTATTCTAATGGTGGTGAATAAGGGAACCAATTACCAGGAAAGAGACATGGGTAACAGCCACGCACTTTAGGAGGGAGGCAGAATCAAACAGTGGAAAGAACTCCAGAGAGGTAGCCAGAGGTCCAGAGTCTGATTCCCAGATCTTTCATTTAGCTGCCAATGGGACAGGGGAAAGATGTTTCTCTCTGGACCTCAGTTTCCTCATTTCTACCTTCTTCCAGACCTCAGGAGCCCAGGACCCACTGAAAAAGAGCTTGTTTACCCAAGAACCATCAAACCAGCTCTGCAATATGTTCTAGTGTGAGTTGGAGGGACAGGCCAAATCTTGCTGCAATGGGGGGAAAAACACAGCAGTGCTGGTGCTAGCTGATAAGGAGGTAGATATAAGAGTTCCTCTGTGTGTGTGTTTGTGTGTGTGTGTGTCTTTGTGTGTGTGTGATACAGGAATTATCTGTAGTGTTTTCTGCTGACAAGTCAAAGGACACTGACAGCAACAGTGAAAAATATTTTCAAGGGAATGAGGAAATCACTCAAGAGTAAGCGGCTCTGGCCTTTGATTCACTGATTAATTTTGTAGAAAGGCAACCCTGTTACATTGACCTGAAGGTCATGAAGTCATACATCCTTTACTCCACCTTTACAAGAAAGATATAAATTACCCCAGAGCAAGCTGAACTCATGGCTTTCACAAGGAAATAAGTTTCAGGGGATCTTCAGGGGTCAGTGCTGATTCAGTCCTAAGCTCCACACCCTCTCTATAGCACAGTATAATGACTATTGTTCATAATAATGAACTTAAATTATCCAGAAAAATTCAAATTATGAGTATACTATGTATAATTGGTCAGGTAAGTGTATAATCAGTATAGAAAGATTTCTACCCCAAAATTATAGTTAGCAATAAAAATACTGGTACTTAAACTTTGTCAGAAGTAATTCACTTATCCAGAAAACCAGTTATCTATGAGACTAGATAATTAACCCTCTTTTTAGCAGATAGAGTCTAGATTTGTGATTTCATTTTTGTAAGGAATTCCCAGTGTAAAAATTCCCTTTATTGATAAAGATAAAAAATTGAAGTCTTGGAGAGTTGCATATGTAACTCGTACCCTCCTTCCCTTTTTTCTTATTTAAGAAACATATGTACAACTTAGAAATACATAGTGAAAATGAGAAGAGAATATATACTGTGAAAGGTGACAGCAAAGAAGTAAAAGTGCAGCTCGGAACCTTTAAGAGCTACCTAGGGCCCTCCTCAGTTACTCTGTCTCTCAGCTGAAGCAGCACTGCTGACGGTTGTTGTTTTGGTGTTTTTTGGTTGTTGTTGTTTTTTCATTTGTATATAAAGCAGTTAACAAAAAAAAACATGTTCCCAATTTCTAAGGGATGACCTGTAGATAATAATTACCTTTAAATCTTTTAACTTGTGTTTTCATTCCTAACAGGCCAAATCCTCATGAGAACTCCCTCTACCAGATATAAATCTGCATTAAGCTTTAATATATTGTCTTATAGTTGCTTGGGGGCACTGAGAGGTTAAGGTACATGATCACTTAGCCAGTACTTAGAAGAAGGACTTGAACCAAGGTTTTTTCTGACTCCAAGGCAGCATTTCAGTCCATTATGTTGCATTGCTTTCTACAAAAAAAAAAAAAAAAAAAAAAAACAAATCAAAAAAGACATTACATTCAAGCAATATCGAGGTGACCTAAAGATTAGACTCTAGGTCCAATATGCTTTAAGCCTCCCACTCATACAACACATTCAGTTACTAATTAATTTTTATAGAAATGCAGCAATGTAATATCATCTCAAGGATGAGATAACACTTCTTTTAGGAATAATGTTCCAATTTGGTTATATCCCATGAGTGTATAGGACATTAGAACATACAAATCAACTAAAATAAAAACATCATAGAGTGGAGAAAACATGTCTGTTCTACCTGTATGCTTATATTAGTAAAAAAAATCTAATGTAGCTCAATGTGATAATACAGTACAATTTAATTATAAATAAGAGTTTTTTTTTTTAATCTAATAGTTCTATCTACAATCTCCTAGCATCTTCAAGGAAAATTAATGAAAATTATTAATTACCATAGCTCATTTATAAGAATCTAAAGGAGGATATTATGAAAAATTAGTGAAATTATTAAAGGGAATAAAGATCAATTGTAATCACATAATTCTAGCTATATGCTGCATCTCTCTTCATTAATCAAAGATAATCTGGAAATGCAATCCTTAATTGCTTACTAAAAAAAAAAAGTATTTGTATGTTCTCTGCCAAGAGGGAAGATAATTGGAAAGTGCAGAAGTCTTCAGCATGAGCTGTGTGTTGATTTTGAGAGAGTTCAGTTATTAATTTGTTTTTTATATTGTGGGACTGGACTTTTAAAAAGAATGTTAAACTCTTACAATAGGCAACTTGTGTTTTTTTTTACTGTAGCAAGTTTTAAAAACTCTAAAATAATGGGCCTGAACCTACCAGCGAAAAGAAAGTCTCATGCCTGACCTCTGGCAGATACACTGATCTCTTAGCCTCCTCATCAAACTCTGTTTATCTTATCTATGTTTCTTCATCACCAAAATGTTGATCCATTAACAGAAAGATTTCATGTGTGTCTAGAACAAAAGTGATTTTCTTCTTTGTCCTACACTTGAGATCAGGCTTAATAAAATTCTATCTCTTTTCAGTTAGCATACTGGATCCACACCTTTCTTGCAGCAATGTTTCACAGAATAATGAAATCTTTTAGCTCAGAAAGGATCTTAGATATCTAATTAATCTAACTCCTTGTGTAGATAAGGAAATGGATAGCAATTTGCCCAAGTCATGGAGCTCATTAATGGAAGAGCTGGGATTAGAACCTACTTGCCCAAAATTCCAGTCCCAATATGATACTGTATCATAATGCCTTTAAAAGGTCTTCTCTGATGGGCATGTCAAAATGAACAAAGGAGAAAAGGAAAAGAAAACTGGAGTCTGGTGCCAGGAGACCTTAACATCCCTTTCCTTCCCTCAATCTCCCATATTCTCAGGTCTTCCCTGATAGGTGAGTCAAAGCTTCTAAAGTGGAAGGGCATGAGAAGGATCAAATACCACTCTCCCAAATATTATTTCCAAGTGGAAAATCTGAGAATGCTTCATAGCAAGGAAGAATCGTTAACTAATCTTGAAAGATGTGGACTTAGATTGGGGAAAAAGGAAGAGTAGGTCATTCTAAATGTGTGTGTTAAATGAACAAAAAAACAAGAGGAAAAATTAGCCTGGTAGAAATGGTTAAAACTAAATACATAATTAAACAAACAAACAAATAAAGATTGTCCTTACTGGAATAGAATTTGGCAGAAGTGAATGAGACTATGCCGAGTAGTAAAGTAAAACCTACTGAAATCTTGCATCAAGTTTCAATAGACAGAGGAACAACCATAAATTTTTAAGAAAAGAAATATAACTCATTGCAAATGTTTATGGAATACTCACATAATATCAAAGTACAGAATGGCTCAAAACTGATAGACTCCTGTTAGTAGACCATTGTAGCAATGATTGAACTAAGATTTTGGACCCAATTCTGTACATCAAGGAAGACCTAACGTTCACAGGAAAATGGCATTAAAAATTGGGAAGAAGTTTCTGCATCATCTTAGAGTTCATGGCAAGTAAAGAGGGAAAGGTCTCTTCCTATAAGTACTGAGTTAAGTAAAGAAGTTCGGAGAAAAAAAATAACCTAAGATTCTATAAGGAAAGACCTTTCAAGATGGGTAGGGGGCTGTTTAGTAATGAAATTCTAATGCAACAAGAACATAGAGGAAAGAATGGGAACCCCTGTGGCTAACACACGTAACTTTTCTGCCAACTCAGTCTTTTTTTTTAAAGGCAAGTACAGAATGCTGGAAGCAAAATATTTTAGGATTAGTATCCAAGTGGGGCATAGTCCTATAGCAAATATTAGAAGGGCTAAAGTCCAGAAATGATGAGATGAAGTATTCAGTGAATGATGAGGGGACAGGAAAGTGCTGCTGCTCTTTTGTTCTACTTCTTTTCCTCTTCCTTCTTCAGTCTGGTGGCATAGTGGATAAAATGTTAAGTCTGTTCTCAGGAAGACTTGAGTTCAAATTTGACCTCAGACATTTAGTAGCTGTGTGACTCTAGGCAAGTCATATAATTTCAGTCTGCCTCTCTTTCCTCAACTTTAAAACAGGAGTAATAACAGTACCTACTTCCCAGTGCTCTCGTAAGGATCAAATGCAATAGCATTTGTAAAGTGCTGAGGACAATGCCTAACATATAAAATATTTGTTCTCTTCCCCCTTTGTCTTCTTTTCTTTCTGTTTAATTTTCCTTGTAATGCTGGCAAAAAAGATCAAAGATTTGTAGATAAGACCATTTTGAGGGATAGATAGGACACTGATAATGGATGGTAGAGAGATGGTATTTTTTTATAAAGAATTTATTTATTGTTTTCAACATTTACTTCCATAGGAGGCAGAGCCAAGATGGTTCAAAGTTCAAGCAGCAAAGTTCCATAGCTCCCACATAGCCACCTCAAATACCCATAAAATATGACTCTAAACAAACTTTAGGGCTCTAAAACTCACACAAATACACCTCCCACTGAAGGCAGCTTGGCAGGAAGAGATCATCTCAGCACTAGGAGCTGAAACCAGCCCAGCCTGAAACCACAGCTTGGCCCTGGGGGCGGCCAGGATGAGGCGCAGCTGGAGCCTTCAGGAGAGTGGATCAGCAGCAGCTGTGGCAGTTTCCAGAATTATCACGCCAGAAGAAACAAGGACTAAGTGAAAGGTCAGTGAAACTCAGCTAAACTTGGGGCAGAAAAGCTGTCTGGCCAAACTGCTTCCAGGGCAAGAATTCAGGAGAAGCAGCAGCCCTGTACCTGCCTCCATGTGACTGCTTCAGAGCTCCCAGCCTGCAGACTGCAGGAGGGGTCAAGTGATCGTTCAGAGGCTAAGTGCTCTTGTGTTGAGCAGCCTAGATCTGGATTGTGGTCTTGGGTGGTGGTTCTGCAATGCATTTTCAGTAAGCCAAAGCTGGTGGGGGCTGCAAAAAAAACAACAGTCCCCTAATAGCCCTGGCAGCTGCAAAAACCCCAGTGATCTGGGACAGAGCTTTCCCCTCTGGAAGCAGAGTTCCACAGAGCTAAAAAATCAAGTAATTGACTGGCCAACATGACAGGCAAAGGAAGCAAAGTAAGAACAGCAACCAAACTCTAGATTCCTTCTTTAGGGACAAGAAGGATCAAAGCGTGGAACGGGAGGAAGACAACATAGTCAGAACTCCTGCACCAAAAGCTTCCAAGAAACATGAAGACTCTAAAAGCCATAGATCAGCTTAAGAAGGATTTTGAAAACCAAATAAGAGAAGTGGAGGAAAAATTGGGAAGAGAAATAA
>CM053585.1:278782432-278839524 GCA_028646515.1 Pseudochirops corinnae
TTTTTATGACTCTCAGGGTTTTAAAAAAAAGGGCACGTGGAAGGATGCTCTCTCTCTCTTTTTCTTCAGACATGTGGCGGGGAGGAGTCTCTCCACGCCCCAGGGTATTTTTAAAGAATAAAACTCCTGTCCACCCGAAGTTCTCTTCTACATTCCTTTGATTTGGGTAAGTGAGATTTTCTCACCCACACACCAGGCATTGTGATAAGTGCTAAAACACTCAGATCTTTGGTACATGAAATGTTTCTTGTCCACCATGTTTCTTCCATTTTATGTGTGAAATTAATTTTCAGAGCCAAAGTATGACATTAAATTTATCCTTTTAAAATTAAATTTTGCCTTTGTGAGCAAAGACACAGTGGAAAGTACAGAGAGGAGAATGGCAGGAGAGGTGAGTTGTGGTGGAAGATGGAATACTTAGAGAGGAACAGAAGGAGATGAGGTTATTAAAGAAACAAAAGAAACCATATTGTGAAGGGCCTTGAGTGCAGAACTAAGTTGTCTGAACTTGACTTGATAGATAGTGGGGAGCTACTGTAGCATTTTAAGTAGAAGAGAGATATGGCTATACTGCTATAAAGTCCTTCTTGTTCTAATGAATGAATTCTTAATTCTGTGACAAGGAACTTGCTCTTGGGTCACTTGAACATAGCTAAATAAACATATGTAGATATATGAAAGGTTGCATGGAGTTACCGGAGCTAGAAATCTTGGGTTTGAGGAGTTGAGTTCATGTCCAGTCTCTCATAAATACTGTCTGTGTATCCCTGGGTAAGTCACTTAAGTTTTTTTTTTTTTAACTCCAGGCAACTAATGGCATAAATTGCAGAGGGCCCAATCTTCACTGGTAAAGGAAGTTATTCACCAGGGTTGCACTAGACTGATGAAGTCACTATCCCAGTTCAAAAAGACTGATATATGCATACACATATTTAAATATTATGTAGAATATATGTATGTATGTATGCATGTGTATATATAGACTAGTTTCATGATTCCATCAGTTTAGGGAATTCTGGGTGAGAGTCTTCCCCTACCTTTTCAGATTGGCACCTTAACTGAAATATAATTACAGTCTTAATCAATTGCCTGAGGAAGTGAGAAGTTAAGTGATTTTTGTGCAGGGTCATATGGCTAGTAGTTGTGAGTACTTGAATCCAGGCCTTCATGTTTCCAAGGTTTGGCTCTCTATCTGCTACAGAATGCTTCATTGTGACCCTTCCCACTTCAGTATTCTTCAGATGAATTTTCCACACAATCTACCACCTAAGCACTCTTCCTATCTTTCTGCCACTGCCTGTGTACCCCTAATCCTTTCTACCATCCCATGGGAAAAAACCAACATTATTTCCTGGTTACCCTTCCTTTGTATGTATTGCATTCAGTGTATCCTCTGAAGGTGAGATGCAGCAAAGTGTGGATCGATTCTCTACTGCTTGTGCTAATTTTGGCCTAACAACACGAAGAAAACACAGGTGTCCCATCAGCCACCACCACACCAGCCATATGTGGAACCATCGGTTACATCAAATGGAGAAGTTTTGAATACTGTGCCCAGATAAGTTCATTTACCTTGGTAGTGTACTTTCCAGGGATGCACACATTGATAATGAGGTTGACACATACATGGCCAGAGCTAGCTCAATGTTTGAGAGGCTCCAAAGAAAAGTGTGGGAGAGAAGAGGTATTAGACTGACTACCAAAATGAAGGTATACAGCAGCGGTTCTCAACCTGTGGGTTGCGAGCCCTTTGGAATCGAACGACCCTTTCACAGGGGTCACAGGGGTTGCCTAAGACCATAAGAAAACACATATTTCCGTTGGTCTTAGGAACCTCCTCTATCTGTCTCCAGGAGGGTCTGTCCACATGCAGACATGCCACATATGATTATTAAAGGGTCATGGTATTAGGAAGGTTGAGAAACACTGGTATACAGAGTCGTTGTGCTGACCTCATTGTCATATGCCTATGAAACCTGGACAGTGTACAAATGTCATGTCAGGAAGCTGAATCACTTCCATTTGAATTGTCTTAGGAAGATTCTGAAGATCACCTGACAGGATAAAGTACCAGACACTGAGGTACTTACTCGAACTAAACTGCCAAGCATTCAGATTCTACTTAGGAGTGTACAACTCTGATGAGCTGGCCACATTGTTTGAAAGCAAAAGGTATGCTTGCCCAAAAGACCATTCTATGGAGAACTCACACAGGGCAAATGTTCACATGGTGGTCAGAAGAAGCAATACAAGGACACTTTCAAGGTCTCTCTTAAGAACTTTGAAATTGATTATGTGACATGGGAAACACTGACACAGGACCACTCAGCATGGTGTGCCCATATCAGAGAAGGTACTATGTTCAATGAGCAAAACTGAAACAGCTCAAAAGAAATGTGAGATGTGCAAATTTAGAGAATCTACTGCAAACGTTCACATGAACTATTTGTGTCTGACCTGGGGAAGAACATTCCAAACTCATACTAGTCTGATCAACCACTGTCACTGTAATGTGACTCTAGCATAGTGATGTCATTTTGGTCCTCTTAGAGCAGTGGTTCTCAACCTTCCTAATGCTGTGACCCTTTAATACAGTTCCTCATGTTGTGGTGACCCCCAACCATAAAATTATTTTCCTTGCTACTTCATAACTGTAATTTTGCTACTGTTATGAATCGTAATGGGAATATCTGATATGCAGGATGTATATTCATTGTTACAAATTGAACATAACCCACAGGTTGAGAACCACCGTCTTAGAGAATGAAGGACAATAATCAACCACAATCAAACAACCAACTTTGCCCTATCTAAATGTAAGCTTCTTCAGTGTAGCGACTGCCTCTTCCTAAAATATCTATCTATCTATCTATCTATCTATCTATCTATCTATCTATCTATCTATCTACATTTCTCTCTCTTTCTCTCTCTCTCTCTGAAAGGGCCTGACATATATAGTAAGTGCTTATTGCATTAAAAAAAATCCATCATATGTGTGTATATGTATGTATATCTGCATGTATATAATGCCCTGTATCTATGCATATATATATATATATATATATATATATGACAGGATGGTGTGGAGGAAAAGATGTGTTTGGAATCAGAGAATCTGGGTTTGAATCTTGATTCTGTCAATTAACTACCTTGGGTAAGTCAATTAGTCTCTCTAGGCCTCAGTTTCCATACCAGAAAAAAGAAGAAATGTGATTAGATTACCCCTAAATTCTCTTCTAGGTAGAAATTATCTGTGCTTATGTATATGGCAGTATGTTATATGCTGCTATTGAATCCCTTTAAAGTTTATATAATACAAATTAGTATGCAAATATTTTAATGTAAAGAAATTTATATACTCTGCCTCCAACTATCTCTCCAGGTTAATTTCATATCACTCCCCCTCAGGTATCTACGTTCCAGGCAAATTGTTCTACTTGTCCCCTGAACATGATGTCCCATCTCTAATCTCCATGCTGTTTCACTGGCTGTTGCCTATACCTGGAACATGCTTTTTCCTCACCTTTTCTCTTGGAATCCTTATATACTTTTAAGATTCAGCTCATGTCACTTTCTAAATGAGATCTTTTCTGATTTTTCCAACTGGTAGTATTCTCTCCTAACCTCCAAAATACTTTGTACATAACCTTTATTCTTTTACCAACATATACACTACTTCTTTTCTCCGAGTTGTAGTACAATGGAAGCTTCTCAAGGTCAATACAGATCTATTTCTGTATTTGATTCTTGAGGGTCTAGTGCAGAGTCTGGCACACAATAAGTGCTTAATAAAGCTTTAATTGAATTTCCAAGATTTTAAATTTAGGAAAATATCAACTTTTTTTGGATATTGAAGAAATTGAGTATTTCTATCAAAACAGTGAAAAACGCAGAGGCATATTTTCAATGCCCCAATTTAAAGATGCTTTTTAAGCCTTGCATTTCATTAAATTGCATGGCTGGATAGGAGAGTCATGCTAAAATATTGTGATTAACACCAAGGAGGCTTAACAGACAATGCTATTATAGGTGAAAGACTGCTAATTGCACTCTTCCCAATAACTTATTGATTTTAATCAAATCTTCCTAAAGCAGAATGCCAGCAGCAAATGGATAACTAGATAGAGTGGAAACATAACAATGGTAGTAGTAATTTGGGAGAAATTATTCATGTTTGATTTGTATAAAATTGAACAAATATTCTTGATCAGCATTTATACAAATATAGATTCGTCGAGAAGGTGCTATCTAAATTGCTTCTCTCTCCGTGTATTGAAAATTACCATAACTGTTAGCATTTTTAATTATTTTGATCTGCTGAAAATAGATTAAACTGAATGGGAAATTGGCTTATTAAGGCTTATATATTTGAGTTAATATGAAATTTTCTCAGCAAGTATGTCACCAGATTCTCTTAGTCTTAAAAACCATAGACTGTTCCTAGTTTAAAAGGGGGATTTTAATTCTTTTTAAAATTTAAAAATTATTTTTATTTACTTCGTTAAATGTTTCCCAATTACATATGAAAAATTTTAATACTCACTTTAGAAAAATTTGAGTTCCAAGTTCTCATCTCCTGTATTCCCCCCACTTTGAGGAGGCAAACATTTTGATATTGGTTATACAAGTGAAGTCAGGCAATATGTGTTTCCTCATTAGCCGTGTTGCAAAAGAAAATACAAATAAAATAAAACAATAGAAATAAAGACAATGAAAAAAAAGTATGCATTACTCTGTATTTAGAGTTTATCATCTCTCTCTCTCTCTGGAGGTGGAAAACATCTTTCATTATGGGTCCTTTGGGATTGTATTGCATCACTGTCTCGATCAGAGTAGTTAAGTCATCCATAGTTCATCAATATACAATATTGTTACTGTGTACAATGTTCTCCTGGTTCTGCTCACTTTACTTTGCATAAGTTACAGAATTCTTCCCAGGTTTTTCTGAAATCATTCTGGTTGTCATTTCTTACTGTTGTCGTTGTTCAGTCATTTTAGTCATGTCTGACTCTTCTTGACCCCATTTGGGGCTTTCTTGGAAAAGGTACTGGAGTGGTTTGCCATTTGCTTCTCCTGTTCATTTTACAGATAAATAAATTGAGTATAATGAGGTTAAATGACCTGCCAAAGGTCACACAGCTAGTGAGTATCCAAGGCCAGATTTGAACTCAGGAAGATTCGTCTTTCTGAGTCCAGGTCAGTACTGGAGTACTCTGTCTAGTGTGCCACCTAGCTACCTCATAGTATTCCTTCACAATCACATACCACAACTTGCTCCACCATTCCTCAATTAATGGGTAACCTTTCAATTTCCAATCCTTTGCCACCACAAAAAGAGCTACTGTAAGTATTTTTCCCCCTTTCTTTGATCTCTTTGGCATACAGACCTAGTAGTGTTATTGCTGGGTCAAAGTGAATGAACAGTTTTATAGACCTTTGGGTATAATTTCAAATTGTTCTCCAGAATGGTTGGACTAGCTCTCAATTTCATCAACCATGAATTAGTGTCCACATTTTCCCACATACCTTCTAGCATTTGTTGTTTTCCTCTGTGTCCTATTAGCCAATATGATAGAGGTAAGGTGGTATCTCAGAGTTTTTTTAATTTGCTCTAATCAGTAGTGATTTAAAGCATTTTTTCTCATGACAATTTATAGCTTTGATTTCTTCTGAAAATTGCCTGTTTATATCTTTTGACCATTTATCAACTGTGGAATGGCTCTTATTTTTATAAAGTTGACTCATTCCCTTCTATATATGAGTAATGGGGTTTTATCAGAGAAACTTGCTGCAACAACTTTGCCCTAGTGAGTTATTTTGTTATTGTAGGAGGACTGGGGTTGGGCATTAGTAGAGAGGGATGGATTATGGAGGCAGAGTGTTGGGGAATAACTGCTTTTACTTCCACCTAGCTAATAAGGTCTTCTCTATACACTGAGGACTAAAAAATGCTCAAATGAGCAAGTGACTTGTTTGACAGACTGAACAGAGTTTTTGTAGGGAACAAAATCTTGCTAGAATAAATTTAACACTTAAAAAAATGGAGAACCCTTGAAATATATCTTGTATTACAAGAGCTGTTTCTCAGTGTGAGATTCAATATAGTGTGAAACACTGAAGAGCTCACACTTTGGCCATTCACTGATGATGAACATGAAGCACAATACAGAGCCTGAATCACAGTCTTTCCGCAGTCCCTATGGTATCCTGCAGACTGTTTGTCTTGTGGGAATGTCTCATTCATCAAAATGGTGACATTGAACTTAAAGGCAGATTTCAAATATGGGCATAACTGCCCTTTCTTGATGGGTATTTAAGTGGTTTCCCTTATAAATCAAGCACTACTATAAAGACTGCAGTTACTGAAGATCCTCCCTGCTTTATCTTCTGCCCTGAGACTAGATTTTTTCATAGCTTAAAGGAAGAGAATATCTAAAGAGGGCAAATTGGAATAGTTAGACTTCTACCCTCTTAATAATGACAAGGCAGATGATACATTTTAAGGCCTTCTGCAGGAAGTTCTGATTTCACTAGAGAAAATGCAGAGGAAGCATAGATGGGCAGCTTGATGGTTCTGGAGCCTAGGATAATGAGGATGATGATGGTGATGATGGTGATGATGATGATGATGATAGCCAATATCTACGTGGTATTTACTATGTGCCAGGCGCTGTGCTAAGTACTTTATAAACATTATCTCATTGGATCCTCACAATATCTTTGAGAGGCAGGTAATATTATCCTCCTCATTTTACAGAGGATGAAACTGAGGTAGATAGAAGTTAAGTAACTTGCTTAGTCACACATCTAGTTAAGTGTCTGAGGCTAAATTTGAACTCAGATCTTCCTGATTCTAGATTCAATGCTGTTTCATGAACTGGGCCACTTAGCTGCCCCAAGAATACCTAACAGGGTATTCTTTCAAAAACAAGATTGATGTTCTGTCAAATGCTACGAATCTAGTTTATTAGCTTAAATTTTTCAAAGTGAATTTCATAGACAAAGGAGTATTTGAGGGGCATGGCCTGTGATTTCACTTATATAGAGAACTTCTGGAGTTTCCTATTCCTTTGACCAATGCTGAGTGATGCCTATTCTGCAATTGACAATCTCAAAGAGGCAATGAGAAGTGAAGTAGCTTTCACATAGTCATATTTTCTGTTTATGGCAGACAAGATCTTTTTAACTCAGAGTCAACATGCTCCTCTATTAGATTGTAAGCTCCTTGAGGATAGGGACTGTCTTTTCCTATTTTTTTTTTATGCCCCATGCTTAGCACAGTGCCTGGCATATGGTAGACACTTAGTAAATGGTTTTTTTTTGTTTTTTTGTTTTTTAACTGAGGTGCTATGCTATTCTGCCTCTGTGCATGCTAGGATAATACACAGGGTAACTTCTGGATAAAAATCTGACCAGAGGAAGAGAAATAGAGTAGTGAAGTGAAAAGACAAGTCAGCCTCATGTTATTAAGATGCTAAGTTCCATCTCATGTCACAGAGGAAGTTATCTAGCCATTCTTCCCAGTTCATTCTTCCTTCCTTGTATAGTCTTTTAGGACCATGGCAACCTACAAACAATTGCTTGTTTCAAAATAGCTTGCTAATAGATAAAAGAGTAGATTTTTGCATAGCAGTCTGCAATGCTGTGGTGTCCACTAGACATAAGCTTGGGAAATTTAGATTTTGTCTTATACAATTAGAGAAGTCATCGAATTGGCTAAAAACACTTCAATTTTTCCATTCTAGAGTATAGTCATATTTTTTCTTTGGTTGAGAGCTGCAGAGAAGTACTATATAAAGTCCCTTTGGAATATAGACCAAGTCTTTCTTGTCTATTTGATTAGTTCACAATCTCCAGACTTTCAAATTGACTGGTATAGAGCTTGGAAAGAAATATACTCACATATTTACATATATACACATGTGAATGTATTATTTTGAAATGTGTATGTATTATTTTGAAATTTAGGAATATAAAACAAAGAATAATAATGATAATACTAGATGAAATTTATGCATAATGTTTTAACATTTGTAAAGCGCTTTAAAGATACCAAATCATTTGAAACACACAACAAACTTGGGAGGGAGGTACTACAGATATAATCAGCCCAGTTTTACAGGTGAGGAAACTGAGAATCACAGAGGCTTAAGTGATTTTGCCTATGACTACAAGGTTAAATTTTGAAGACATATTCCTGCATCCAAATCCTGCAAACCATTTCTCAGCTCCACCTCTGCTACCTACCTCTCTTGCCTTGAGGTAGATTTTTTTTTTGGGGGGGAGAGGGAGGAATGGGAGATATTAGTTTCCTCATTTATAAAATAAAACAAGGGTGAGGGGTGTGACTAGATAATCTCTATTCTGTGTTTGTGGGGCCTAGATGTTTTCTAAGAGCTTTCCCCCCCTGCACTAGCATTCTATTGTTCTATGAAATTCTTGGTGAATGAATAGGGAATGTGCAGTAAATATTGAACAATATTGATGATGGCAACATAACCCATCTTCACCTTTGCTGTGCTATATTGACTTGATAAAGAAACTGTTATCTAGAGAAGTGAAATGACCTGCCCAAGGTCACACATATAGGTCCTAGCAGAGTCATAGGAGAATGTCAAACCTGGACTTCTGATTCTCAGTCCACCTATCTTCATTTGGCATATATAACATTTTCTTAGAGGAAACATTAGCCAAATAGGTATCAAAATAATTAGCAAACTCAGAAGAAATAAACCAGTTTACAGACAACTCAGCTATTTAACTATCTACAATTTTTAGTGGGCTTAGTCCAACCAGTTTACAGACAATTCAATTATTTCAGTTTCTACAATCCTTAGGGGGCTTCTGAGATTCTAAGTTGTTCACAGTGGAGTTGTAGCTTGGCAGGGGTGACATGAAATCCAGTGAATGATGATGACTCAAGAGGCCCCTCACCAAAATGAGTATGCTGGTTACCAAGTACAGACACACAGCTCCTACCTCCCTCTCCATTGCTTGAAACTTTCAACCCTGAAGGAAGAAAACTTCTCAAAAAGGAAGTCATGGATAGGGCCATGGTCAGGTTCGGGAGGAGGGGTGGATTTATAAAAACATATTGACATATTCATTGCAACTGAACAGTGGAACGTTGAGTAAATAAGGAAGTAAAACAAATTAGATGATTCGTTATCAGCTTGAAAGATGTGGAGAAAAAAAGGCTCCCATTTAAAAGAACACTTTGGGGCTTTTCCTTCCCCAAGAAACATGCTTCATGTCATCTAGACACTAAGTAGATTTCTTTCACAAAAACTGTTACATTATCTGGGTAAACATGTCAATCAAACACTACAACTAGCAATTTACAACAATGATGCTGGATTTAACACTGAGAGTGCGAGGTTCCAGGGGGAAATAGTGTTTGTATTTACCTCTTTGTTACTAGAACAATTTTATTTAAAAGGGTTTTTTTTTCCCCTGAACAACCATGAAAATTGGATATTTATGCTATTTGTATCCAAAACAAATCTCTAGGACTTTGTGTGTCTTCACTTTGAAATGTTTTCATTGTCGAATGTAGAGATCTCAAAAAATCAATATTAATTTATGACAATTTGGGGGGTACACCTAGGAGTAGTGCTTTTAACATAATGATCCTGTAGGGAAGTGGTGACACGGCATCTTATTCAGTTTGCTTATTATAGGCTTAATCATTACTTATTAATTTTTCTTAGTTTCAGGAGGTTTTCACAAACTTAATATTCTATTAAGGTAGCATCTGTTGGAGGAATTATCTTGGTTTTTTAAAGCAAATTTTAACTGATTACCATGAATCTACATAATTAGAATTAGGTCTAATTATGTAGTGTAAATACATGTAATATATTTATAACATATAATGACATAATTATGATTCACAATAATGTTGAAAAACTCCTCCTTAAAATTAGGAAGAAAAATCTGCTGCATAACCACTTCAATTTATTAGAAATTTTACAATATATGTTTTCCACAGCTCCAAAGCTATAACTAAGTTTAGAAATGAGACACACACAAAACATATATTCGTATATATGGACATCATTTATACCTAAAACAATTCTATTTTTCCACGTTCTTAAAATCCATAAACACTTCAGTCTTGATTAAGAGGAACAGATTTTCCTGGAAAAATTTCAGCCAACTGCTGAATTTCAACACATCATAAAGATTAGTGGGAATTGGAATGCAGCTTGGGATACCCGTGGCATTCAGGACCAACTGCTATTGTGAGCTGTTTTTCAGTTTTTGTTTATAAAGCCATCAGTTCAGTACTTCTAAGCAGTGAAATTGTTGTAATGAACAATCTCCATGGTTTATATATACAGAATCCTATCTTTTAAATTTTTTGGAATTTTTAATGAAAGTCCAATGCAAATCTCCAAGATTTGTTTTATCATAGAAGCTCAGCATTGGACAGGATCTCAGAAGCCATCTATTCCATTCAACCTCCACCTGAAGAAGAATCATTTCTGTTATATCCACCCTCCACCCCAACTCCCCAAAGTGTTCACACAGTTTTTGTCCAAAGGCTTCTAGTGAGGAAGGATCCACTACCTACAGGGAAGTCTACTCTTTTTTTTGTGTAGGAAGTAGGAATCATTAGGAAGTACCCCCCTGCCCATCTCTTACATCATGTCTAAATTTGACTTTCTCTAACTTCCATCCATTTCTCTCTGTTTTGCCCTCTGACCCCAAGCAGAACAAATTGAGCTACTCTTTCACATGACAGTCCTTCAAATATTTGAACATGTCAATCACAGCCCTCTCAATTCTTTTATTCTCTAGGCTAAGCATCCCTGTTTTCTTCACCTGATCCTCATAACAGCTTGCTTTTGAAGCTCTTTCCATTCATGGTCAGCTCCTATGAATCTTCTCCAGCTAACCAATTTCCTTTCTGAAATCCAGTTCCCAGAAACAAGCATTCTTCCCCAGATGTTATCAGATGAGGGCACAGCACAAATGTACAAGACTTCCACGTGTCATTATAGGCCCGCGGCCTTTTTCAAAACAAACTTACACGATAACATACTGCAAAGCTGTGACTTGTATAGAGCAACTTGGACTTGAGTACCACTTCCTGGTGATAGCTCTGTCATCTTATAGTGTTATTGTATTCTTGTACTGTTTGTTTTTTGATGTGTGTATGTTTTGTTTCCTCAAGTACACTGGAAGTGCCTAGTCATCAAAGCCAATGTCTTATAATTATCTATCTCCAACAGGACATAGTAGGTATTATGTATATGACAGACCCTAAATGAATGTTGTCATAAAAGTAGGTAAAGTCTTTTTAAAGAAAATTCCCTGCCACTAGACCTGTCAAAAGGTTATATAAGATAATAGGTGGTTTTTTTAAACAGATGAACTTGTAATTGGTTAATAGACATCACACTAGTAAGTTCTGAACAAACTTTTTTATCTCACATAAAAGCAATATGGTATAGTGAAAAGATATGTGTACCACAGGTTCCAGTGGACCCATGGTTCCAGTCTTTTTCTACCACTTTATATGTGTAAACTTGTAAATTTCTTAACTTCTCTTGGCCTTTATCTTCCTGTCCTCTTGAACCCCTTCCTGGGTCCTCTTCTCTCCTCCTTCTATACTATTTCACTTGGTGATCTCCTCAGCTCCCACGAATTCAATTATCATCTTAATGTGAATTATTCTAGAATCTATTTATCAAGCATGAAAACTTTCTCATGATTGAGTTACATCTCCAACAGCCTAGTGGACATTTCAAACTGTAGGTACAATAGACGTTTTAAACTTATCATGTCCAAAACTGAAGCCATTATCTTTCCTTCCAAAATCTCCCCTCTTCCTACCTTCCCCATACTGTTTTAGAAAACCACTAACCTTCTAGACACCAAGATTTACAATCCAGGTATCGTAGCTGACTTGCCACTTTCTCTCAACCTTCATATTCAGTCTTTTGCCAAGGTGCATAAATTTTACCTTTGTAATATCTCTCATTTATAATCCCTTTTCTCCTCTGCCATCATCGTGGTACAGGCCCTTATCGCTTCATGTCTAGACTATTGTAGTAGCCTGATGGTTAGTTTTCCCTGCTGGTTTTCCCTCCCTTTCACAGAGACAAATCTCTCCCCACTTCTGTTCATTCTCCACTTGTCTGTCAAAGTAATCTTCCTAAAATGTAGGTCTGAATATAATCACCCTTCTCTTCTACCCATATTTAATAAACTCTAGTGTCTCCTAATTATCTCCAGAATCAAATACAAAATCCTCTCCATGGTGTTCAAAACCATTCAAAAACTACCCTTCCTCTCACCTTTCTGATAGTATTATGTCTTATACCATCCTCCCCCCAACACATACTCTGTGATCTAATGTCCCTGGCCTCCTTGATGTTCCTCAAACAAGATACTCCTCCTAACTCTCGGCATTTTCACTGGTTACCTTCTAATACTGGTATGCTCACTCCCCTCATCTCTACCTACTGGCTTCTATGGCTTCTGTCTAGTCTCAGATAAAATTATACTTTTTTATAGGAAGCTTTTTCTAATTATCTTTGATTCTAGTACCTTCTCTTTGTTGATTATCTCCATTTAATCCTGTGTATATGCATATGTATGTATATGTACATATACATATATGTGTATTATATGTTATGTATATATACATGTCTGTATGTACACACACACATATTTGTGTGTTGTCTCTTCCATTAGACTATGAACACTTTGAGGGCAAGCTCTTTTTTTTTTCCCTTTCACCTTTAGAGTCCCAGCACTTTAAACTGCTCAGCATACAGTAGGTACTTAATGGATGTTAATGACTGACTGGCAAGTAATTCCCCTATGTTTTCACTCATTTTTTCTATAACTTCCCTTACCAAAGCATCCCTCATTGACTATGTCTCTCTTATTTGCTTACCCCTTTTAGAATTAAACTCTTTGAGGGCAGTAACTCAGTTAAAAATCTTATCTCTAATGCTTAACATAGTGTTTAGTAAATAGTAAGTATTTAATTGATTTTTACTTTTCAATTGATTAATGTAATCATTCTTTCATTCATATATAAAAAGTGAAGATTGAATAGATGAGCTATAAAGTCCATGGAATTCTAATATTCTCTAATTTTGTGATCTACATATTGCGCAGTAATTTAAAACAGACCATTTATTTGTTTCCTTTGAGAATATCAATAGAACAAAGATGCCAAGGTCACACACACACACACACACACACACACACACACACTCACAAAATTGTGAAGTAGGCAAAATTCTGAGACCATTCTATGCTTTTAAAAAAATTCCCTCCTTTGCATCCATCTTTCTCACTCATCCCTACGACTAGCTATTGAGTGACCTTATGTTAACCCTATGTGTGCTATCCCCAAATCCCACCATTCTTCAAACAGCTTTCAGGAACTTAGACTCTTTTGACCATCCTTTTTTCTGATCCTTTCCCCTTATCAAAATTCATCTCTTCTATGTCTTTCTGATACCTATATGGTTTTGCTAGTTGATAAGAATTTATCTAATAAAGGAATTCATGCTTAGGTAGTCATGGGTGATAATGGTTTCATGCATTGCCTCTACCAAATAATGTATTTACATTTTAACAAGGGCTTCAATATCTTAGATCAAAGAATGTGAGGCACTGTGGCAAGCCAGGAAAGAAGATACTCTTGACGATATCTTTTGCCATTTCTTAAATTGTACCATGTAGGCAGCAGCTCACTCTTTATTTAACATCATCCAGCTGATCCATGGGCCATCTTGCCATCTCCTCATCGGGATCAATACTCTTTTAATGAGACCTCCAGCATCCATGCCCCCATCCCTGGGAAAGTTAATCCACTTAACTTTGGAATTCCTACCCTGGTATTGAACCGTCTTGATTGTGAACTCAGTACAATCTTAACCCATTTTGTTTAGGAACCCCAAGCCTCCAGACCATATTTCATACGTCCCATTGAACCATTCACCCATACAATCTTGCCATCAATCTGGTCCCAGCATGTCTGCTCTTTTCACCTTGACGCTATTTTTCATCTTTTGCTTTGGGATAGATCAATTCACCAGTCCCATAATACCCAGAACAAAACACATTTCCTTGGCTGCTTCTTCCCTATGTCTTATTCTCCTTATTGTAATGTAAGCTAATTGAGGTTGGGGACCATCTCACTTTTTAAAATATGCATCTTCTGGCCTTAACATAATATGTGCCACATAGTAATAGGTGTACATACGTACACACACACACATTTCTTTCTTTCACCCATCCATCCATAGACGCAATTCTACTGCTAGAAGAAAATGGCTCAATGAAATGAATTAGGACAAAGGAAAGTCAGAAAAGTTTTAATCTGAGCCAACAAGGATGGAGTTTGAGTTAGCATTCATTGTTCTATTTCTCCCCAGTTTCTAACTCACCCCAGTGCCTTGCTTACATTATCTTGAGTAGGGCAGGGCTGTGGTCTGTGATTCTGTGATACACCTCAAAGAAAGGAGTGAGGTGGAGCTGTAGAAGTTGACTGATCCTTCTCCTTACTCGTCAGATCTGAAATTTGCGAAAAGAAAGACAAAATGAAACCTTAAATGTCAACTTCAGTCACTTGCAATCATTTTCCTCTAAAAAACACCAAACATTTCTAAAATACTTAAGTAGTGTGATCTTGAATTCTTCTATTGTGTCTTCCTATTTTCTTTTAATAAACAATCAATCAATCAACATTTTAAAAATGCCTAGCATGTGATTGTAGGAACAGGACCAGATATTCTCTACTCTATTTTTTTTTTTTTTTGTAAATAACATGGTGTGTTGGAATGAAAAACCTCAAAGATGAATAAATATCAACAAGTTTGGCAATGGACCAGCACCAAAATGCTGTCATATTTCCCATGTTTTACCCTTCACTAAATTGAAAATATAATGGAAAAAAGAGGGCAGTATCTAAATATGGAAATAAGAATAACTTGGAGGGAAAATGTGAAACTACTTTGTTATGATGGCACTGAAACTTTTTCTTTGGCATCTGAATTGAGCTGCTAGTCCCCCTAATTGCTATTCCTGTGCTGGTAGGGTCATGGACTTACATATCTACTGGACAAGGTCTTTTTCATCTCTAATGCATATCAAATAATTCAGGCCATTTCTGTGCCAGATGAAATGGATTTTTTGACAGAAACAAGGAAGTCTAAACATTAGTCATCACTTATTGCTAATCATAGAGATTAGTTATTTGTTTATTATTATGAAACATTCACATAGCATGTTTCTGGTATAAATGTTTTACATCTCAGGAAGAAAGGTTATAGATAGGCTTACAGTGTATAGGACCTTAAATGATCTTAGACGTCTTATTCACTATGGGTCTGTTAATACTCACATAGCCACCCTTTGCCTTTCCCATTTTAAATACGAACTATTGCCCAAAAGTTAACAGCTTGTCCAAGTCAACTGTGTGAATAGAACTTGGAAATCTGTTCCCAGTCTCAGTCTAAATTCTTTCAGCCAGGTTATTAAGGGAAAGATGTTCAGGTAACCCAGATCATTGTTACAAGTGCGTGTTATAGCTACCGTGAAATGGAAGGAGTGTTAGATGGAACAAATTATCATCCATAAAAATGTGTGGGAAAAGACTCATTTTAGGTTTGTATGTTGGACAAGTGGTGAAAGGATCTATCAGCATTGGAAACTAGTTAATTATTGGATCTCTGCACACAGTGGAGACTGTTCCTCAAAGAACAAGTATCTAATTTCTTGCTAACAATGAATCAAAGAATTTTAGAATTGAAAGGGACCTTAGAGATCATTTAGTCCAGTGTTGCCAAGCCCAATCAATACAAAATTGGTTTAATTCCCTACAAAGGGAACTTCCAAAGCTTTAGTGAAGAAGCTCTTGGTAGCTCAGGAGCTCAGAATCATGGAGGAAGAGGCATATGGAAGTGATTTCCCCACAATATAGCCAAACAAGAAGCAATCTCCATCCACCCATCCATTCATCCATCCCTCCATCCATCCATCTGTCCATCTGTCTGTCTGTCTGTCTATCTGTCTATCCATCTGTCTGTCTTATCTATTAATATTTCCATTTTGGGGGCACAGTACTGACTCAATTATGTAAAGGAAGCCTTGACTAAAGAATTGACTTTTCCTATAGTAAAGAAAGTCTTGGGAGAGATTGACCAAGGACCCTACTAGGGGCTGAGGGAGTGAATGTTTATTAAATATCCACTGTGTGCCAGGTACTGTGCTAAGTTCTTCTCAAATGATGTCTCATTTGATTCCCAAATAATCCTGAGAGGTAGGAACTATTATTACCTCTTTTTGATTTGCTTAGGCCCACCCATATACTAATTATCTGATGAACATGTGATCTGAAATATTCTCGAGTCTAGGCTCAAAACTTTATCCAATGCGTGACTTAAGTACACTGTCTCTTGTAACTTTACCTTAGCATGAGAGGGGTTAATTCCTCAAAGTGTCCTTTGTAGTGTCAAGACCATGGTATACTAAATTTATAGCTTTTGGGAAGGACCTTTGGATGTAAAAGTTTTGTGGACCAATGTGGACCATAAATGATTTGCCCCCAATCTGTATCTGTCTGCAGAGAGGTGTTTGAGAAACACTAATCTGGTCCAAACTTATTTTACAGATGAGAAAAATGAAGCTTGGGTAAGATAGGTTAAGTGCCTAAGGACGTGGAACTAACTAGTGATGTCTTCAAATAGGAAAGACCCACTTGAAGCTTTAAAAGAGCAAAGGCTGGCCCTGGCCAACTCAGCCTTCAGTAGCTCAGCTGGCAAGAAATTGTAATCTCCAGTGTTGTACTGTGGAGCTGTGGAGTGCAGGGAAGATCAGCATCAACAAACTGGAAAGCTCAGCCAGGGATCTAGAAGGGGGGAAGTTGGGTTGTGAGCATTTTCTTCAAATTAATAATCTGGCAGCTCATTTTTGAACAAACTGTAATTTGTATGTGGCACCTTCTGTTAAATCTGTCAGCACCAAGCTACTCTCATTTCACATTGGCTTGCTAGCTAGAAAGGCTGGCATTGCTCCAGACTCTCACCCGGGCTAATGTGGGCCATAATCAAGTTTGCTGTTTAGCTGAAACTATTAGAGAAATTTCATGATAAAACACAGGTGACAATATAATATGATCTCTATTTAAAACCAAACCAAACAACAGAAAATTCAACCTTCTATTTCAAAGATGTATTTAAAACACCAAATCTCTAATGTTATTGCTATAAAAGAATTCTTTCTCTTTGGAGGAATAGTCTTGTGCAGGGGTTCTTAATTTTTATGTGTCATGGACCACTTTGGTAATATGGTGGAGCCCTTTTGAGAATTATGTTTTTAAATGCATAAAATAAAGCACATAGAACTACAATGGAAATCAATTGTATTGAAACAGAGATATGAAAATCCATGGACCCTGTGGATTTCAGGCTACCAATCCCTGGTTCAGTGGAAAGCACAAAGGACTAGAGAAAGGAGACCTGGTTTAGTCCCTAGTTTATGTCTACCTAGAAGGGTGATCTCAGGTCCTTCAGTCTTTCAATATTTAAGCTTTCATCCTTAGAATGTGAGTTATAAGAACGGTGAGGTCAAATGAAGCAGTGAAAACTAAATTTGTTTGAAAGGTTAAAAGTACTGCACACAAGTAAATTGCTATAATTGTCATGATTATAATCACCAACAAAATCTTTTAATCATGATTTCTGTTTTGCTGAACTGGGTTATATGAAAGGTCATAATAGTACATATCTAGAAACAAGAAATAGATGTGCTTGAAAGAGCCAGTCTTCCAAGATCAAGTTTTTTAGTCCTTGGAAGATGAGATAGGATACCTACCCCAAAGAGTGTTCCCATTTTTATGGTGGTAGGAGGACATTGCTTGAGGCATATAAAAATAACCTTTCTTAATATCAAATTTATGAGTATACATCAAAAGATAATTTTCCCTGGATGCTTGCTTTCACTGGGCCCAGTCATACCAAATATAATAAACTGATTATGCTGGAAAAATAAGATCCAAACCAAATAAATGTACATGTACCTGCAGGCATTCCAACAGGATTTTTTTTAACTCAGAAAGTAATTATGCCATTATCTATTACTGTACCTAGTGAGCTGTGAAGAGACAGTGGAATTCATGTCTAGTATTACTGACTCATTTTTTTCCCCTGCTAAGAACTAATATGTCAGAAAAGTGTCCAAGAAAAGAGGCATTTGAAATATTGAGATTTATAGCTGTTATGGACACATAATAGAAATGTGGAAACAGATATATTGATAATAAGTAACAATCTGCAATGACTGTCACTTTTGTGCTCACATCCTTCCAAATTATCCTAATGGATATGAATGTACTTAACAGATGTGTTTTACTTGAGCAATGTTTAATATTCTTCAGATACTAACAGAAGTTTATACTGAAAGTTTCAAGGAGGCAGCAACACTTTCATTAGCCTCAAAAAGATCTTTGGCCACAGCAAAAGAAGAAAAACAAATTAGGTCACAAGAATGTAAAGTAGGTTGCTCCTACTTCATTATTTTTCAGAGTCCACCTCTATTTCCTCCTCATGGACATTAAATACATGGAGAAACTGGAACAGGCCCAAAGAAGGACAACTAGAATAGTGAACAACCAGAATACCAGAGCATAGGAGTAGAAACTTAAAAAATCAGAGGTGTTTAACCTAGAAAAGACTTTGATAGTAAGGAATATGATGATTATCTTCAAGTGTTTGTAGAGCATTTATAAGGAATAGGGATTAGTTTTTTTTGTTTTTTTGGTCCTAAAGGGACAGATTAAGAGCAGTAAATCAATTAATTACCATTTATTAAATGCTTGCAAGTTTATAATCTAGACACTATTCTAGGTGTTCTCAAAAGACAAAAGAAAGTAGTTTCTGTTTTCAAGGACCTCACATTTTATTAGAGACAATAGGTACAAAAATAAGTATTTATAAAGTAATTATATATACAGATTATATCACACACAAGCATATATATGCATATGTATAATATAAATTTTAACAAAATTAACATAAGGTAATTTAGGAGCAAAAGAACTAGCAGCTGTAGGAATTAGGAAAGGAAGGCCTCATACAGAAGATGGGACTTGAGCAGAACTTTGAAGAAACCTAGGTATCTAAGAGGCAAAGATGAATTGGGAGTATACCTCAAGCAGAGTAGACAGCCTGTGTACAAAGGAATGGAGGTGGGGAGATGAAGCTGTATGCAAGGAATAGTACAAAGATCAGTTTAGCTAGACCGTGTGAAGGGGAGTAATATGAAACAAGGCTAGAAGGGCTCGTTGTAATTAGGCTGTGAAGAGCTTTAAATGCCAAACAGATAAGGCTGTATTTGATCTAAGAAGTAAAAGGGATCAGTAGAGTTTATTGAGCACCAAGTAGAAATTAAAGAAAAGCAGATTTCATCTTGATATGCTAATAATCCATTGGCTCCAAGCATTTTACTTCTTCCAATTTGATTAGAACTTTTGTGGACCACACTTATGCTTTTGGTTGATTGATTCAGTAGAGGTGTGTTGGAATTGTTTTAGCCTTTTTAATGGACTGACTCTGTTAAAGAAGTGATAAAGGGGTGAAACACTTTTTCTTGCCTATGTACATCAATTAATATTATTTGATGTTTTTGGTAAGACTCTCTTTGACTTAAAAGTCATTTTTGGGTCTATGCCAGAATTATGAAAAAACAGATTTAGTGCTAGGAAGAACCACAGTAGTTTTAAAATATCTTTCTGAAAGGTGCTTTATTTTATGACTATTGTTCTTGACATTATTGTTTTGGTAATAAAGAATTTTCCATGTGGGTAGCAAATTCTTAAGCATTCTTGCTATGCTTGAATTTTTTATATATTTGAAGTATATGATTGAGCCATAAAAACAGAACTAAGTCCAAGTTTGGTTGGATCAATAAAGGTGGTGTAGATGCTATAGTACTTTTGGGTAGCTTGCTCAATGGTCACTGGATCTATGAGTTGCTCTTCATTCCCCTAGGACTTTTTTGCTCTTCAATTGTATTCTTTTTTATTATGAATGTTTACAGATTGTTTTTATTAATATAAGCTATGTGAATGCTGGGCATAAAGAATGTGACAATAATTGGCCAATTTTTGAAGGTGTCACTGGTGTTCTCATCATATGGTAGTGGATATATGATGCCTTCTGTTAAGAAAGATGGGATCAGGCTTGCTTCCATCAGACACAGATTTGATAAAGTGCTTTGCCTAATATTTATTCACCAATGTAAAGTGCCTGAGTCAATAATCATGGATATCCTTTGAGCTTCCTCCTTTCCAGTTTTGCAGAGAAGCTCAAGTTTCCGTTATCTCCCTTGAAATAATCAATATGTCTTTCATTTTATGAATCATATGCAAGTTTTGTTTTACATTTCATCTAACTTGTGCTTTTGTTGTGTAATACCTCTTAGACCGTATAGACCACCAGACTTTTCCTTGTCTTCTTCAAACCTCTACAGCATAGCTTTTGAATGATGTTGAAATTTTTTTTTTATTTTTTAGGCTACTTTGATTCCTGTCACTTTGACTTTTCTTGGTTCTTCACTTTCAAATGTGATTAAAGGTATTAAGATTTTTTATTTTCCACATTTCATTTTCATGTTTCTTTTATGTTGATTTTACTTGATCAATGGGCTTTCTAGTTTTCTACTAAATATCATAGCTAGAAATTAAAGTAAACTTCCAGTGTCTTTGACTTAAATAGTTTTGCAAGTCGTTTTTGACACTTGTCCTCAGGATATTTTAGACAATTTTATTTTCCTCCTTTTTGACCTTACCATTACAAAAACCTCAGAATATACTATTTTGTGCAGGTATTGAAATGTTTTTACATTATTGTCAAATACCATAGGAGAATACACCTGTCCATGATGAATATAATAAACAGAGCAATTTTTAAAAATTTGGTTAATTGGTTTACTAATTGTATTTGTGCTGTCAAAATAAAAAAGATATTTTGAAGGTTCCAATCTAAGTATACCCATCTCCATTTTAAATTATTTCAGAATATTGGAATTAATCATTCATTCTTCAGTAGTTTTTACTTCTAGAGTTTGCATTAAGTTTAGATTTTTCTGTGCTTTTAGGTTTTTCAGCTTTCCCCATGCCGGTTTAAGTAATTCAATTTATGCTCTTACTTCAGAAATTTGTTTGTTTTTAATTTCCCTGCATTGATTTTCAATGTGTTACTTTGTAACTTGGAGATGAGGATATTGATGACAACGATGACAACAACGACAACAACAACAACAACAGCATGAAATTCTTGCCCCAAACTGGTAAGCACTATTTTCAATTTAATGATAATACACTAATGGTGCATAACAAAAATAATTAATATTTTCAGTCCATTTCACAAGTCTTTTTGTTTTATATTGTTTAGGGGTTAGTGCCATATGCACTGAATCAGTTCTAGAAGGTGGGATATTGGTACTTTCCATTTATTTTAATGTGTCTTGCCTTCTTGTGTTTACAAGAACACAGGGGAACACTATTCACAGCACTGTCTTTGAAGCTGATTATCAGGATACTTTCAAATAGGGCCAGCCTATAATCCTATGTTGCAATGTCTATTTTTGTGATTCAGGAAGGGAATGCCTTTTTGCTTACACTTCTGTCTCAGGGCTCAGCATGGTACTTAGTAAGTACTCAACAAATGTGCTCTCTCTCTTTCTCCTCTCCTCTCCTCTCCTCTTCTCTCTCTCTCTCTCTCTCTCTCTCTCTCTCTCTCTCTCTCTCTCTGTCTTTCTCTCTCTCTCTCTCTTCCACCTTCCCCCCCCCCCCCCATACACATCTATCTATAATCTCATACACATTGGCCAAGGTGCTAACCCAAACAGTGATTTCACTAGAGCTCATTTGACTCAATGTTTCAGAGTTTCCTGCCATACCTTTTATGTCTCAGGACATGGAGTGTGGCTGTATTTCATTCTGGCTGTCATTCCATTTCCTTGCCATTATTTCCTTCTCCAGTGACATAGGAAAGTAGACATTAAGCAAGTAGAGACAGATGTGAATGTCCTCTGGGTCTTTAAGAACTAAACCTTAAAAATGATCAATGTTGTAAACCATCATTTGCTGAATTTATGTAACTTTGTGTTGGACAGGTTGATATTGATCATCAGGCTCTCAGTCTGTGGTAAACCTGAATCCTCTCTGAATTTTGGGATTATTTAAGAATGTCGTTGAACAGACTGCTTGGGACTTCTCATACAACATTTGGGAAGTCATTGTCTCCTGGCCTCCTGTAGATTTTGTTGAGACAATTTGGTGCAAAGTACTGGGGGAGGTAAATTAAAGGAAACTATTTGAGTATCCCCTGGATGCCAGTGAGTCTTCTAGAATTTGGATATGAGCACATGTATCAAATGCATCCCCAGTTGATCTGGTGAGGATGAGGGGTTGAGGAAACAGTTTCCATTCTGAGTCTAGAACTGTGAACTGTAGTCCTTTTTCTTGCTGGGACTTCTAGTGATGACTAGGTAAGCAGCTCAGCCAGAGCAGGCCAAGGAAACCTCCCTGTCCTAGAAGTAATGGCAGCTCCTTGAACATGGCAGCTAGAGCTGGCCTAGACAAGCCTGAGATGGAATGTCTCTTCTGTTTTGCATTTCTTTCCTTGAGCATGCATGAGAGAACAGTGCTCTGGAGACACTTTTTTCTCACCTTGGAGGCAGGGCTCAGTCCTAGACTGAGGAGCAGGAGTAGCCTCAGGTGATGGCAAAGAGAGACAGTGGCAATATTTACAACAGCATAGGGTTTGGCACAAGTGTTCAAGCTCCATAAAGGGGTTCATCAAGCCTATCAGGGAGGGAAAGCAGCTTCACTGGACCCCAAGTAGAGACAGATGTGAATGTCCTGTGGGTCTTTAAGAACCAAATCTTAAAAATGATCAGTGTTGTACACTGTAAACTGAGGGAGGTATTATTTAGGCTCAGTACACAGGGGCATTTAAGTGGTGCAGTGGGCAGAATGCCAGGCCTGGAGTCAGGCAGTCATTTGTGTGACCCCTGGGCAAATCACTTAATCTCTGTCTGCCTCAGTTTTCTCATCTGTAACATAAGGATAATAATAGCATTTATCTCCCGGTATTATTATATCAACTGAGACAGTATTTATAAAACACTTAACACAGTGCCTGACACATAGATACTGTATAAATGTTACCTATTATTAGGGGCAGCACATAGGCTTGAATAGAGAGAGCAATTCAGTCAGGCTTAATGTAGTCCTATGTTTTCCGTAATCTGGAACTGAGAGGCCACATTGTCACCAGTGTAGTACCTAATAAGTGACTTCTATCCAAGGAACTAGGAGGAAAATTGATGGGAGTTCCCTCACTTACTAATGACACAGGGGATGTAAAAAATAGTCTTTAAAAATCTGCCCAACCACTGTGGAAGAAGGAAACATTTCTGCAACAGAGGTTTCCAGTGGAGTAAAGATATGGTATCCACTATTCTTTTCTCCTACCATGGGAGATAGAGGTCCTGGCTGCTGTGCTAGGGGAACACATCGAGGGCAAATATTGTATTCACTCAAATGCCAGTCCATTCATTTTCCGCATTGACCTTGTCCCTCTGTAACCATGCTATTATTTTGATCCAAGCCTGATCAGTGCCAAAAGATATGGACCACACCTGACTAAGGCTTGTCTGATGGTTCAACTTTGGGAGCAGGATCAGTTGAGAAACTCATAGAGCAAACAAAGAAAGGGAAATAGAGGATTGTAAAGCCAAGCATGAACAGCTTTCCAGAGGGCTGCTGCTGTGAACAGCTTCAAAGTTCTGATTACATAGTATAGTGAACTCTCTATTTATTCAGTAATAAACTAAGACAAAACATTGATGGAAACCAAAGTACAGCATTCACAATGTTATGACATAACAAGTTATCACTAACGTGGACACAAAGTGGCCACATAGTTTTAAACAAAAGATATCATTCAGTAAGTCCTGAACTAAATCGATTAGCAAGCCTCCTTAAGGGACACAAAGTACAAAGGTCAAAGTTCTCTACCACTAGGTCACATTAAATCATGATCTTCTCACTCAGCATTAAATACCCAAGGAGAGATCTTTTCATCTTGACTCGAGGATGGCTCTCAGCTTCCATGATTCCTCTTCCATGGTCCCAGCTCCTGCCTGAATCTATCCAACTGTCACCTGGATTCAAAGGCAGGCAGCTCTCAGCTCCTTGTCCAGCTGCTCATCCAGCTCCTTGTCCATTTCTTCCTGCAGTTCCTCATCTAGTTCCCATTCCACAATGAAGTTCACAGTGTCCAGTCCACCTCAAGTCCTTCACAGTTCCTGTTTCTGAGAAGACAAAGCTTGACAGAGCCACAATAACATTCATACAGATTGTCAGCACCATCACCAATTCACTATCTGCCTGTGAAATCAACACAGAACCACAAACAAGGTCCAAGAAGTCAACACAAATCATCAGTAAAGTCCCAGGATCTCTGAAACCCTCCTTCTGGACTTCTATAAACAGACAACTAGAAAATCCTCTTTCAGGGCTTCCAGTAAGGTCCTAGGGATTTTGTACAAAGTATCACAAACAAACATCAACACAGATAGAACAGACAAACATAAAGTGCCAGGATATCACAAGTTTTCTCCTTCTCAACTCTGCAACCACAAGAGTTCTCTTCTCAGTTGTTCTCAATTCTTCTCAGTTCTCTTCTCAGTTCTCTTCTCAGTTCTGCCACAAGTTCTATTCTCAGTTCTGCTCTCTCCAAGCTTGGGATTCTCCTTATTTATGGTCATTAGTTCCTCCCTTCCCTGTTGCATCAGCAACAGGAGTTCACAAGTTCTAGAGTCCACAAGTTGTGGGGTTCACGAGTTCTCAACAAAGACTTGATATAAACATGGGCAAGGCTTAAAAGAAACTTGAACTGAAACAAGGTGCTAAACAATTAAATAGCTGAAACAAGGTGTCAACTACTTCTTTGCTTCCCATTACAAGGGTGTCCCAAAAGTCTCAATGCAGTTTAAAGCTTTTAAAGATGCACTAAGACTTTTGGGACACCCAGTGTATTCAACATTTATTTATATGCCTATTTGTGTCTAATGGTAGCCATCTCTAGGGTGGGAAGCAGAGGGAAGGGAAAAAAATTACATGATAATTTTGTTGCATATTTTAAAAAATAGCAAGTTGTGCATAGTAGATCATCTTTTTTATTATTATACTATGTTATAGAAATGCTTGTTTTATTCCATAAACTAAAAAAAATTAAAAATAAATAAATCATATTTTGCAGCTAAAAATATTTTAAAAATATTTTTCATATCTCAGATCAGAGGCATCAAACACTAGGATGTTGCCTATAACATTCCTGAATGCTATCTGAACCAGATTAAAGTGTAATTGGGAAATATTTAACAAAAAAAAATACAACAAAAAATACATAATATTATATTTTAAAACTAAGTCAACATGCTGCCCACAGGGATACTTACATGTAGATTAGTGGCGCCCATTTCTATTTTAGTTGGACAGCACTGCATTAAGGCAGCTAGGTGGTGCTACGCATGTAGTGCCAAGCCTGGGATAAGGAAGACTCATCTTCCTCATCTGGCCTTAGACACTCACTAACTGTGTGATCCTGGGCAAATCATTTAACCCTGGTCCCCTCCATTTCCTCATCTATAAAAACAAGGTAGAGAAGGAAATGGCAAACTACTCCAGTATCTTTACCAAGAAAACCCAAAACGGGGTTATGAAGAGTGAAATGTGAGTGCAAAAGACTGAACTACAATAATGACATGAACCACTGCCTAGACCAATGAAGTCTCAAGCATGATTTCACTAACTTTTAGGGGGAAAATGCATTATAGGCTGGATGGAAATAGATATTACCCCTACAAAATCATGATTCACAAGACTACTAAGTTATTTTTGACATGTGAACACATGTATTATGTGTGTATGTATGTGTGTGTGTGTGTGTGTGTGTGTGTGTGTGCATTCTAGAGTTATCCAAAGGCATTTGCACATAGTTAGAATGAATTAGATGAAGGAATTGAACATCCTGATTTCAAGGCCAGTCTTCTATCTATTACACTACCCTGCCTTTCAAATTTGTATATTTGACCCTGAAGAATATTGGTGTTAAAAAGAGGAATTTTTGTTTTAACGGGGAGACTAGGGTTTTGAGAGCGCTTCATAATTTCCCAAGTGTACTCCATACCACTCTCTTCCTCTTATTAAATTCTGGTCTTCAGTGTTTGATTGAAGACTGATTGACCAGCTCAACAGACTATCTGTTAAATTGAATTTCATAGTATGGACAAAAATTTCATAGTTCATAGGTTTATATCCAGAGGATACCTCACCAGTCAATTAGTCTAAATCCTTCATTTTATGTATGATCTAATTGAGGCCCAGAGAGGTTAAGTCTTCCCTAAAGTCATACAAAGATTAAGCAGTAAAGGTAGAATTCAAACTCATGTCCTCTGACCTCAAATCCTATTTTCTTTCTATGGTGCTACACCACCTTGGTTTTTCTCATGTGAATTATTAGATTAAACTCCCATGAATGATTATAAATCTCATTTAGAAAATGGCAGTAATTAGCATAATGCTATCTATAAATAGGAGCTTTTGGAAGGTCTCACAGACTAGACATACTGCTTCCTATTAGGTCCAGTTATTCAGACAACAAACATTTATCAAGTACCTACTATATTCAAGGCACTTTGCTAAACACTAAGGACACAAAGAAAGGCAAAAGAAAGAAAGTCATGGAAGTAAGAAGGTGGAGTTGAGAAGACAGAAAATCCTAGGAATGTATGGTAGTCACTGAAAATGGCCATCATTAGCATATATCATTTTGAGCAAAGAAAGAGAGGAAGCCTGTGTCACAGGATCATTGTGTGTGTGTGTGTGTGTGTGTGTGTGTGTGTGTGTATGTGTGTTAAATGGACACGTACTTTAGGAAGATCACTTTGACAGCTGAATGGAGGATGGAAGATAGACTGCAATGGGGGAGAGACTTGGGGCAGAGAGACCAACCAGTAGCCTATGGCCACAGTCCAGATACTAGGTGACAAGGATCTGAATCAGAGTGCTGGCAGTATCTGAGAAGAGAAGGGAGCATACATGAGAGATGTTTCAAAGATAAATGAAAAGACCTTGACAACAGATTGACTATGGGCGTGGGCAGGTCAGAGTGAGGAGCTGAGGATGACAACTAAATTGTGAGCCTGAATGAATGGGAAGATGGATGCTGGTACCCTCATTAGCAGAGAGTTAGGAAGAGGGAAGGACTGGGGGTGGGGAAAGATAATAAATTCAACTTTGGACATGTTGTGTTTAAGATATTAGAAATATACAGTAGGCAGTTGAAGATAGGAGAATGGAAGTGAGAAGAGAGATTAGGGCAGTTAAAATGCAAAAATGGATAAGCTGATTTTGGAATCAACCTAGAGATGACAATTGTTTCTATATGAGACAATGATATCACTAAATAAAATAGTATAGAGGGAGAAGAGATGAGAAAAAGGGTCAGCAGAGTAAAGGATCTGTCATATTAGTAGAATAACCAGGATAGAGGTCAGTAAGGAAGAGGATGGAGAAAAGGTCATTAGATTTGGCAGTTAAGAGATCATTGTAACTTGAAGATGGTAGTGTCAATTGACTGAGTTTGGAACCCAGATTATAGAGTTGAGAGAAGGGAAATGAATTAAAGGTATTCATTGTAGATAGCCTATTCAAGGACTTCAGCCACAAAAGGAAGGACGTAAATGCGAAAATAGTAAGGATGGATGGGATCATGTGAGGGCTTTTTTGAGGACAGGGGAAAATAGGCATGTTTGTAGAGAGCCAACAACCAGTCAACAGATAGGGCAATACTAAAAACAAGTAGGAGAGTGAAGATGATAGAAGAGATAATCTGGAAAAAGTAGAATGGAACGAGATCACTTTTGCAAGTAGAAGGGTTAAAAAATTTAAAAGGAACATTGAAAATAAAACCCACCACCTCAAATACTTTATAGAAGTCAGACAGTCAATAAACACTTATTAGTCTCCTACTGTGTTCCAGGCATTGTGATTAGTGCTGGGAATACAAATATTAGAAAGAAATAAAATCTCTGCCCTCAAGGAGTTTATAATCTAATGGAGGAAGATAACAGAGAAAAGGAAGCTGAAAAGTGGAGGGAGAGGGAGGAAAAGTAGGGGAGGAAAGGATGACGGAGAAGTCCTGAGATGTGTACCTGAGTAGGAAATGAAAAGATAGTTGAACTGGGCACTCTTCTTAAATGGGGATTCTGGGAGTAACTCTCAAGATCCAATCGGAGGAAAGGGCGAGGGGCTAGAAGGCACTGATGAGGTGTGACTTCCAGGGTTTTTGTAGCCTTGTGGAATGAATAGGTTTCTCTGGCATTACAGAGAAATTCAGATGAGTGTATCCTAGTGAGAAACATACATTTTACTTAAACTCACCATAAAGAAACCAGTAGAAAGAAATGCAAATGCTACTTTGATACTATTCTGGGCCCCATATCATACCAAATCTTTCCTGTCCCTACTAACTTTAATCATTTAGGAGCTTCTTTTCTAGGGGGTGTATTAACCACAGCCTTTGTCTTTTTTTCTTCTGCTACCCTGACTCTCACTGTTTCATAGGACTACTACTAAAGCATGGACGAAAATACAGTAACTTTTCTGTTGCAGGTTATTCATAAGAATTTATTATTTTGATTGAGAGAGAAAAAAAAGAATCAAAATTCGAATTTCTTACATGTTAGTCCCAGTAAGTTTGAGGGTACAGAAAGAGAAATAAAATGGCTCAAAGGGAATCTGGATAATCTGTGCATTTGAATTTTCCTTGTCATTTTTGTTATCATAAGGAGCAGGTAAATGGCTTAGTAGATAGAGTGCTAGCCTAGGAAGACCTGAATTCAAATCTAGCCTCAGATAATTACTACTTCTATGGCCATGAACAAGTCACTTAACCTCTGCCTAAGGAGGATAATAATATTACCTATGTTTCAGGGTTGTTCTGAGGATCAAATGAGATGATAATCATGAAGTCTGGAATAAAGTAAGAACTATATAAATGTTAGTTATTATTGTTATTAGGAAACAGGCAAGGCAGCTCATCTGCAAGGACAAGAAGGGAGTAGCTTCTGCCAATATCCCTGAGGCCCACAGCCTCATTTATTATGATATTGCTTATAGGCAAAAATAAAAGCATGTAGAAGCAGAATAACTGAGCCAGATTGTCCCATTTTCCTTCTGTGACACAATGGTACTCACTGGGAAGGGGAGCAAGAGAGCCAGATAGAATCCTTTTGTGACAAAGCAGTATGAGTTCAAGATGGGTCTTCCTGTGTGTGTTTGTGATCTCCTGGCTTGTGTTTGTTCTTGAGAAAGTGTTGTACTATAAGCATCTCAGACTGTTTGGCATAGAGAAGACTAAAGGACTAGGTAGTGACAGTTTTGTATAATAATGTTAGTGATCCCTGAGTTATAGGGTTAGAACCTGATGGGACTTTAGAGGCTATCACATCCAACACTCTAATTTTACAGATGAGGAAACTGAGGCAAGAAAGGTTAAGCTATTTAACAGGATTACACAGCAAACAAGTGCCTGAGACAGGAATTAAATTCATTTTTTCCTGACTCCAAGTCTAGCTCTTTATCCACTAAACTACCTAGGTTTCCTGAATGACAACTTCTGAGTCCTGTATTTTCTCAGGTGTGTCTGTGAGGTCACAAGATCCTAATGTTTTCCTAGCTAACATTATTGAAAGTTTTCTGTAATTTTTCCCCCTCAATCTGCTACTAAGAACTAGATACTCCCAGGAAACCTTAGATTTTCTTAACAAGGCCTAGCAGGCAAGTGAAGGTGTGCCAACTTTTCAGAGGCTCTGTTCAGTTCTTAGACACATTTGTAGTTTAACATCTTCACATAAGTTCCAGTTAATGATTGGGGAAGTTCTCTTTTTATTTTATTTTATTTTTTTTGGTGAAAAGCTTTGCATTTCACCTTTAAGGGGAAGGCCTGGGCTTGGTGCTTCATCCCACATCAAAACTCACCACTGAGATTTCTACCTTCAAACAAGTGAAACAAATGCTTTCCAGCCGAGGTATGCGCAGTATGAGGAAAGTGAATGCAATCTGGATATCAGAACTATTCAGATGGGATTGTCTACTTAGAGGAAATCAGTAGAGGATAGAGAATACCTTCAGTGGGGGACCACTCAGCACTCTGCCCCTTCCTGGTGCTTTCCATCTCTGTGGTGCTGAAAAAGCCCCTCTACATTTCTTCGAGCAGAGAAAGTGTATGAAAGATGACCCAGCTCAGCATGTGATCACCACTGTGTTTTGATTACCTTTATCTAAACCTTCCTAGATTAATGGACTCTTTCCTACAAATAGATTGTACATTTCATATTTTTAAAAAAATCTTTGAATAAACCTGCCCCCCCAACCTTTCTGTTTTTTTTTTTAACACTCACCTAAAAGAAGGAATGGATAATGTTCGATGCCTCACGTAGAAAATGTGGTTCCATTAGCAACTTTAGTAAGAAATTGCTCTACATTGTTCCTATGACAAGTAATTTTTCCCAGCATGTGTGTATCTTAAAAGTATTGCAAAACAATATCTTAAAATGAACTGATTATCATGCACGCTCTGTGGTCACATTTAAGTTCTATTTTTATAAAATCTATTCTGTTCCAGGCTCAGACAAACAAAACTGAAATGCAGCTGTGTAACACATTGATAATTTTCATTAGTTCTAAAAGCCTCAATAGAATTTGCAATTTTATTCATTACATCTAAATAATCCTGGAAAACCCATTGTGAAGGTGACCTTTCACAATTTTTTTCTGTGGCCTTTATGATTTGGCCAGAGTGGAGGATTTGTTTGAGGGGAGAGGTTTGTTCAGATGATTTAAGAACAGAATTAGGACAAAAATTGAAGTGGAAAAATGATTTAAAAAAAAACAACAACCCGAGGAGCCAGAGGGACTAAAAATTGTCCATGTAGAGTAAGAGAGTCACCCTAACTGGGAGGATTCCAGCATTGTTGTCAGCAGTAAATGTATAGAAGCACAGCTTTCTGCATTTCTAGTGTGATCATGTTGGTAAATATGGATTAACTTCTACTCTAACTGGGACAGAGGATAGGAAAAAGTGTTTCTGATCACTGCAAAGAATTTTCCTAGAAAGAGTACCCATAAAATCCCAAATGTGAGGTAGTTCCATGAGAAGTAAATAGCAGTGTTCCTTTCAAACTAAACTTTTTCCTATAATGTGAGGCAGTGACAAACTTTGAGGTCATTTTTCTTACTGAGTTATTCAGTGTATTAAAAAAAAAACCAAACTTTCCAGGATACTGGTGGATGGCCATGAAAACATACAGAAGAGTCTTTATAAACCAAGGTAACAACAAGAACAACAAAAAAGAAATGAAGTTTAATTTGAGCAGTGAAAAAAATAAAGATAGCCATTCATACACTTTAGAGCTACTCTAATGGCGCCAAAACACAGTGAAGGTAATTAACATAGTACAATGGGAGGGCAGAGCATTCTAGACACCTGTCACCCTTACACACTTGTGAGTTTGTAGTTAATAACTAGCATTGTTGTCATATCTATAATGAAGTTAAATATTCAATTCATCAAACATTTGTTGAATACCCACTATATACTAGGTGCTGTACAGCATATCAAGATGATTAAGACATCATCTGCTCTCAAGAATTTAAATCTAGTAGAAGGAAATAAGAAATAAGAAACCCCCACTATGTGTGAAGGTATTGAGAGGGACAAAGTGCTATGAGACTTCACAGGAGGGAGGAATTAGTTATAAATGAGAAAATCAGGGAGGGCTTCATGAAAAAGATGACATTTGAGGTGAGATGTGTAGGATATCACATGGCTGAGATGTGACTGGAGGGTATTTCAGATGAAGGCAATAGTATAAAGAAGGGCACAAAAGAAGTAAAACAAGGTGAATTTAAGGAATGTTGCACACTCAAGTATGGTCTGAGTACTGGGCATATGAAAGAGAGTTATATGAGATAAGTCCGAGAAAGTAAGATGGAACTATACTTAGGAAGAAATTGAATGCTGATTAAGAAAACCTGATGATTCAATAGATGATGGGAGCCACTGGAAGTTTCTGTACAGTTTAATGACATGATCAGAGATCTTCATAGAGTAACTCGAAGTTTGGGAGCTTTATTGTGGGGTACATCAACATTGGAAAAATGGGAATTTAAAAGAAAGGATTTGTGATCAAAGGGCATAACCTTATAAGAGGTTCACCTAGCCTTATTTTTCTTGTTTTACTGTTCAACTAGGTGGTGCAGTGGATAGAGAATTTGGCCAAGTCATGAAGATCTGAATTCAAATTTGACCTCAGACACTGCTAATTATGTGACCCTGGGCAAGTCACAGGATTTGGAAATAAAAGTACCTACTTCACAGAGTTTTAAGGATTAAGGGAGATAATATCAACAATATTGATATTGAATTAAGGGAGATAATATCAATAAAGGATTTAGCAGTGTCTTCTTGCACATAGTAGTTGCTTAATAATAACTAATTATTACCTTCCCTCCTTTCCCTAACTGCCCCTTTCTCTGTAGAAGAACCATAGGATTCAAGGGGCTGAGAGAATCTGTAATGACTCAGATAAGCAGTCATTTGTGGTTTCTTTTAATGCAATCCTCAGAAATGGTTTGAGGGAGAACTCCAGTTGAAAATGAGGAATCCACTGTAGTTAAAGGGGAATGTCTAACCCTAAATCAGATAAGAAATTCTGGACAAGGGCTTTGATCCTGCTAGCTGGAGAATGTTGATTCAAACTCACACTAAATGCCTGCTGGCTCTAATTATCTGGTAGGCTCATCTGTGTTCCAAAGGAGTTTAATCCCTGGGGCTAAGATTCTAAATGCTGACAGACTTCTCTCCTTATAAGAGAGAAAGCTGTTTTTTTTTTCCCCTAGTGTGAAACCTGGCTGTGAAGGGGGCTGCCACTCTCACCAAAAGCTATGTAGATTAACCTTCAGGCTATAAACCAAAAAGAGAGAAGAGAGAAGAGAAGAGAGGAGGGGAAGGGAGGGCAAAAGAGAGAAAGAAGAGACAAACAGATAGTTTTAATAGTGCAGCTGATTTTATCTTCCATTCCTTTCAGTGGGAGTGTGTTTTGGAATAAGCCTAAAATGGCAGATATAAATCTGCTGCTCCCTCATCTTTTATCAGTTCCTAGGTTCTACTTATAATGTAAGCAAGGCGGATTCTAGAATGTCCTCTTCATTGCACCTATGAATGGCAAATTCATTCTGTTTAGGCTGATAGAGCTAATGACAAGGCCAGCATTAATTGGTCTTTCTTGTACATTCCTCATTAGCTAGAATAACTGCTATGTTACCTTTTTATTTCCTATTGCTTTATGTTGCTCGCTGGTGAATCAAAAAGGGTGGTGTGGGCATCCTTCAAAATTCACATGTGAAACCTGTTCAAATAGAGCATTTCTTGTCAATTTATTATTTTTTCCTGAAAGCTAACTTCCTTTCTCTGTAATTCCTACCTAATTCCTTTCTCTCTCCCTCTCTCTCTCTCTCCCTCTCCCCCCCCCATTGTGCGCGCACGTGCATGTGAATTAGCTTAGTTGGCTGTAGTGAAAATAAAAACAAAACAAACAAACAAAACAAGATATTTGTTGTCCTACAGTACCAGAAGCTTCAGTTTTCTCTCCATGTATATGAAATGGCCATACATATTCCTTAGTATGGTTTGTCAAGTTCATTGATGACTCTTGAATAAGCAGTTTTAGTAAGTTGAGTTAGAAAATCAGGTTGCAAAAACATATGGAGTGTGAGGGTTGGCGAGGAAATAGAGGCAGTGAGAAGAAATAACTGTTTCTTGGAGTTTAGCAATGAAAGATAATAGATATGCATAATGGTAGAATGAGGATATGACAGAGTTATGGGAAGGGTTTTTAAGGACTGAGAACCTATCATCATGTGACTGGCTATATGTTAGAGTGACTGCTTTCCCCAGTCTTTAGCATCCCAAATACCTCATAAAAAGGAATTATGTACCAATGAGTAACTGAAACTGAATTCTCATGATAAGAAGACAGAAATAACATATAAGTCAAATACTTATAAAATCGTATCAAAGAACTTAAATACTTACAGTTCTCACTCAGCACCCCTACCTTACAATCCACTCTATGCAATGAGTATAGTGAGCATAAACAAGTTCCTAGGCTTATTATTTAGTGTCTAGCTGTGGGAATACCTACTCATTTCTTCCACAACAGTAACTCATTCCTCAAATCTCTCACACAACATAAGTGGCAGTAGACAATGATTCTGCCCAGACACATAAAGAAAAATAAGAGATATTGGAAGAGGAAAGGCTTGCAGAAGACATGGGAAGCACAGAATACAGTATACAGTACAGGCTAGAAGGAAAAGGGTATCAAATACCTGAGAGAAAGGGGACTGGCAAACTATTTCTTCTTCTAAAAATTTACTTAGGCATGGATCTTGCCTCACTTACTTTCACATCAAGAAACTTTTGGGGGATGGGTGATAGCAACAAGCACTCCCTGAGTCATAGGTTTATGTAGCAGTAGAGAAACCAAAGAGTAAGGAGAGAGAGACAAAGAGAGAGAAAGAGAGAGAGAGAAAGGGAGAGAGAGAGAGAGAGAGAGAGACAGAAAGACAGAGAGAGAAAGACAGAGAGACAGAGAGAGACAGAAAGACAGAGAGAGACAGAGAGACAGAGACAGAGACAGAGAGAGACAGAGAGAGAGACAGAGACAGAGAAAAGAACAACTCACAACTCAGTTTACAAACAGATGTAATAGGGAACTGGCCTATGAGAGCTGAATCTTGCCAGCGTGTGAAAGGCATCAACCATGGATATTTAGTACACTTTCTTCCTGACATTCTGTGAAATGAAGAACAGGAATCTCCAATACACATTTCTGGAAGTGGGTTCATCAAATTATGGTTCCCTTAAGTTTGTCCCCAGCACTGGATCTTCATTGGCCCAGTTACTCTGAGAAGTCAGCAGTCAAAATCATAAAGTAGAACCTTGAAGAAAGTCTTTAGCACCATAAATAAGTATTATTGTATGAAGGAAAAATGAACCAAAATGATTAAATGAAAAAGGATGCCGAAGATACCTCCCACATCATGGAATAATAGCAATAAACTTTAGTAAGATTCAAAAGGGAAATAAAATAGAAGAAACTATCAGTGAGAAAAGTAAGTTGGAAGTCAGAACTGTCCAGATACAGAAAAAAATCCACAAATAGCAGAGTAAGAAAAAGGGAAGATATGATATAGAATTTTTTTAAAAAAGCAAAGGCTCTGAGAGGGAGATTTGGGACAGGAAAATAATGAAGTGGGAGAAAATTTAACAGAAGAGAAAGAAATAATATTAAAATAACACATGAATGTTATGCAAATGATAACCACTGATCTTAGAAATGGAATGTGCACGGATAACTTAAGGATCACAGATCACAGAAGATGACAAACCAAAAAGCTAGCATACTCTAGGAAAGAATAAAATAAATTTGTTCTGAATTTTTGAATATAGATGATAAATCACTACCCAATTTGATCTGCTAATTCACAGATCAATGTAATAAACAAAACTATAAAATTAAAAAAAAACCTACAAGAAAATACCATATAAATGTTAGGTTCAAACTCCAATTTGTGTTGCAGTTAAATTTAGCAATGTCAAATAACAAATAGTAAATTTTGGAAGCAGCCTAGAGAAAACAATCTTTGAATATAAAGTAAAAGCAATATGAATAACAGAAGATTATTCTGCATTTACAAGAAATTCTAAGAAAGAAGGGCACAGTATATTCCAAAAAGCAAAAGACCTCACACTGTAACCCCAAATAACCCCACAAAGCTAAATGTAATCACTACCTGAAAAAAAGATTGACTTTCATTCAGACTAATGTTTTTGAGACATTCCTAAAAACAAAACCAACCAAACAATACATAAAACCAAACCCAATCCAAAACAGAACAGCAAAACCCAGAGGCTTGCAGTCTATTGACTTACAAACATTTTTGTTGTAAACAGAATCAAAAGAAAAATAAATAAGTTCACTTATCAAGAAAAACTAAGAAACAAAATCAATCCCATTAGCTTTATAGGCTATTTTAAAAAACTATATTGAATTATACCACAAAAGAAAGATCAAAAAGGGCTTATCCAAGGGATAAATACTTCCTAAGGAGCCTAAGTTTTAAGAATTTAAGGAATCAGAAGAATGGCGAAAAAAAGAGTTGAGAGAAACTGCTATTGACTAAATTTCCTTGCCCCTTATAAGGGAATCACTATCTTTCTATGGGAATAACTGAATATTCAGTTAAAAAAAAAAAGAAAAAAATGTACTCCAAATACAAACAAAAGAAGAAATCTCAAAAATGTTATAGGCAAAATAGACAAAATTAAAAGTACATGAGAACTGATAAACAAAACTGAAAGCTGGTTCTTTGAAAAGATTAAGAAAATCAATCTTTAGTTAATTAATAAGCAAGAAAGGGAGAATAAGTGACCAAAACTTAAAAAAGAACAAAGTTAAATAACAACACAGAGGGGAAAGATAATTATAATTCTCAGAATATGTAACAGACCTTCATCTGCCAGCAAAACTGAGAATTTCAAAGAAATTAAAGATTATCTATGAAAATATAAAACCCCACAGCAATAGAACAATAAAGATCTTAAGAAACTCATTCACATAAAAATGAAACTTAACAAGTAATAAAAGACCTACCCAAAGAAAGACAACAGCTTGGTCTGGATGAATTTACAGGTAAATTCTATTTTCAGTCACTAAAATCTAAACTAAACAAATTTGTCTTAAAATTTGAGAAACTATGCTAAATAAGTTTTTTGAGGCAAATATAGTCCCAGTAAAAAGAACTATGTCAATGTCACTAATGAATATTGATGCAAATTTTTAATAACGTTAGAAAAAAGGCTATAATAATGTATTTTGTAAAATTATTCACTACAAAATTGGATTTTTACCAGGGATGCAAAGATGATTCAACATTAGGGAGTCAGTTAATACAATTGATCCTATTTAAAACAAAACACTATAGAGCAAATGATTATGTCAATAGTTGCCAAAAAACCCCTGATAAAACATTACATTCCTTTATGTTAAAACATTGTAAATCATAGCCATAAAAGGATCATTATAAAAAGTGTGGTATGTATCTCTCCTCTCTGTCTGTCTGGCCATACACTCCACATATCCTCCTCTATATTCTCCACACAAACACATACAATGCAATACAATAAACATTAAATGCTGACTATATTCCAGGGACTGTGCTAAGCATTCACACACACACACACACACACACACACACACACAAACATGTGTGTCTATATCTGTGTATATATGTATGTAAAAGATCAAACTAATGTTTTCAGTGAGGAAATCCTGTAAACCTAAACAAATAAATGATAACGAGAATACATCAAGGATGGTTTCTTTCCCCAGTTAACTGATATAATGGTAGTAATAACAAAAATACAAAAGAAGGAATTACAAAGAAATGAAAGAAATGCAATTATAAAGCACCATTTATCTAATAAAGAAAAATTGATAAACATTAGCAGGACCATGCATTGCTCATGGTTGGACCACATCAATATAATAAAAGTGATTAAACTGTTTGCATCTAATGATATAATCATATGATTTACATTGCTTTTTATGTATATGATCAATTATGTTTAAAGTTTTTCCTATTATTGAACTAACCCTATATTCCTAATATAAATTCAACTTGGAAATAATATATAATCTTGTTAATGTTTCTGTACCCTCTTTGATAATATGAAGTTCAATAGTTTTTGCATAGAAACTCATTAGAAATATTGGTCTATAATCTGCATTCCCAGCTTTATCTCTTGCTTGTTTAGTTATGAGGCCCATACTTGTCTCATAGAAGGACTGGGTAGGATTAAATCTTTGGGGAAGGGTTTTTAACAAAACAAGGAATAGTGGCGATCACAAAATATGAAATAATGTTACATGACATTGAAAACTTTTATACAAACTAAATTATAGAATATTTGACAAGAAGGAAAACTTTTAGTTGGTAACATACGTTTACATCAATTCTGATAATCTAGTATTCAGAATATATGGAGTATGATTTATATTTAAAAAAAACAAGAGAGAGAAAGCAGTGTGAGGTACGAAGTGGATTATTTTGATTATATTAACTTAAAATGTTTTTGTACAAATAGAAAAAATGTAGCCAAGATTAGAAGTAAAGCAAAAAATTGGGGAAAAAATTCTAATAGACAGATTCTCAGACAAAGATCTCAAGTATATAAAGTATATAAAGAACTTTGTCAAATCTATAAGAATATGAGTCATTCCCCAACTGATAAATGGTCAAAGGATATGAACAGGCAGTTTTATGATGAAGAAATCAAAACAATTTAAAGTCATATAAAAATGCTTGATATCATTATTGGCTAGAGAGATACAAATTAGAACACAAGATATCATTTTACACCTCTCAGATTGGCTAAAATGATTAAAGGTGGAAGTGACACACATGTAGAATGTGGAAAAGATGGGACACTAATTCAATGTTGCTGCAATTTTGAACTAATCTAACCATTTTGGAGAGCAATCTGGAATTATGCTGTAATGGCAAGCAAAATAGTACTTTGCTTGTTTTAGCTATTCAAGTGCCTTTGAGCCTCGTCTTTGATTGTATCAAGAGTCTGTTGGAAACAGTCCTTAATAGGCCTAAGGGAATTTGAAGACCTTCCTGCTCTTAATAGATCTAATGTAATCACATGTAGGCCACAGTGGGAGGAACTTGCTGAAAGAACAGAAAAGGAAGGGTGGAACAGGAATGGTGGAACAGGAAGGAGCAGAGTAGACCTAAGAGAGAGAATGTTTGTGATGTCAGCACTCTGTTGTTCTGTGTTGATGTTACTTTGTAAGATAGAAGCACTCTGTCTGTTGATTTGTGTGCTTTGTAAGACAGAAGCCCTCTGTTGATTTGTGTTGATTTCTCAGAAAGTGCATTGAGATGATAGTGCTGGTAATGTGTATAAATATGATTGTAGCTCTGTTAAGCTTAAGTGTGTAAATATTATTGTAGCCCTGTTAAGTTTAAGGTATGTAAATATTGTTGTAGCTCTGTTAAAATTAATGTGTGTAAATAATGTTGTCGCTCTGTTAAACTTTATCTTTCTAGAAACAGAAACTGTGGAGGGCTTTGGAGTGGAGCAGTGCTTGTGAGCTGAGATATAGAATGGGAGCAAAGAACTGCCTATGTATGAGTCCAGGCAAGAGTTGGGTGAATCCAACAAAGAATTGGAAGCAGTCAGCCCATGGAAGAAGAGTCATGGGGTTTGGAAGTCAGCCTCAAGGTAAGATGAAAGAGGACTTTACTTGGATACTCTGTATTGACTGATGGTAGTGTAATTTACTGTGACCTATGGGTAGATGGTGTTTGTACATTCTGCTACACCTTAAGGATGATTGGCTTAAGGATGATTGGAATTCAGCCTCTAGTCAAGATGAAAGAAGACTTTACCTGGACACTCTGTATTGACTGAGGAGGTTGTAACTTATTGTGACCTAGGGGTAGATGTTTAAGACTATGTGGCCACCTTAGTAATAAGTTGTTAGGCTATGCTATTGTGAAAGTTATGCTTTAGTTTCTTGAATGTTATGTGTTAGTGTATTGCTGAATAAATAGAGAGCTCACTATCCTATACAATTAGATCCTTAAAGTTATTCACAGCAGCTGTCCTCAGGAGAGCAGCTTGTGATTGACTTTACACATACCTAAAAAGTTTCTATACCCTTTGACCCAGCAATGCCACTAGGTCTATTCCCCAAGATGATTAGGGATGATTAGGGAAAAAGAAGGCATCTCTTTTAAAATATTTATTACATTTCTCTTTGTGGTGACAAATAACTGGAAACTGCAGGGATACCTGTCAATTGGGGAATGGCTGAACAAGTTGTAGTATATGATTATGATGGAATACTACTCTGCTATAAGAAATTATGAGCTTGAAGGTCTTAGAAAAACATGGACAGACTTGCACAATGGAGAGTGAAATGAAGAGAACCAAGTAACAACAGTATTATTTTAAGAAGAACTTTATGTGACTAAGTAATTTTAACTATTATAAATACCCAAATTAACAACAAAGGATTTGTGAAAGAAGATGCTAACTATATCCAGAGAAAGAAGTGATAAATAGAATATATATATAGAATGGTTTTGCATACACATACACATATATACACATACATTCATATACAAGTACATTTCTACATTTATATATGTAGGCACCAGTTATTCAGTTTATGAAGAGAGACTGTGTATCCACATGTCTGAGATTAGAATCAAGCCCTCAGGGCTTTTGTATAGTCCATACTCAAGTAAAAAGCCCACTGATGTCAGTGACTATGGAACATTATGGTTTCATCGTAGATTAAAAGTGGTTAACTGTTGAAAAGGAAATGGAAGAAAGTATGTGTTTTGAGAAGTTTAGGTAAAATTAAAAAAAAAATCTGTTCTCTCTGTTAAAAAAAGATAAATGGAGAATCAGCACAAATTAACACCAAGATTTATTTCTTAATGGGTAGTCAAAGAATATGAACAGTTATTAAAAGTACCAGTTATAAAACCATGTCAGATATTATTCCAAATCACTAATAATAAAATTGTAGATTAAAATAACTCTGAGATTTTATCTCACAACCAAAAAATTGACAATGAATACAAAAGATAGAAATGGTCAATAATAAAGAGGTTATTTGGAGATAGACTCCATAATAAACTGATGGTAGAGCTAGAAATTAGGCTAACCATTTTGAAATCAATTTAGTATTATGCTAAAAAATAGTGAGTCAAACATTCATATCCTTTGATACTGAGATTTCATTTTAGTCATAAACATACAATATGTGTATATATGTGTATTTACACACACGTACACTCACACACACACACACACACACACACACACATTAAAGATCTCAAAGAAACATCCCGAAATCCTCATAGCACTTTTTGCAGTAGCAAATGACTGGAAACAAAGTAGAAAATCGTCAAATGGGGAATAGCTAAATGAACTGTGATAGATATCTGAGTTGTGAGAAGTAAAGATATGAAGAATTCAGAGAAGCACAGGAAGATCTGTATGAACTGAGGCCAAATGAAGTTAGTAAACTACAGAAAGTAATATACATAATGGCTACAACAATGTAAAGAGAAACCCTCCTCCCACCAAAAAAAGAAAATAAATTAATTTGAGGTAATTATAATTCTATGTAATTATAAAATGTATTTAATTTAATTATAGTATAAATATAGAAGAATTGAGAAAAATTATCTGCTTCCCTTCTTTAAATCAATACGATACTATGGGTATACAATATTACATATACTGTCACCCATAGTTTATTTGTTTGTTAGTGTTTATGAACTTTAAAAAAAAATCTTTGTTATAAACATGGTTCAGTGGGTAGAGGAATGGAGAGGGATATACAAAAATGAATATAATATGAAAATAGTATCAATAAATATCCCCAAGAATATAGGACTTTTGTCTTTGCACAATTCAAAGGGATGGAACAGAAGGAAAGAGATCAAGGAGTATGCCTGAGTTATTTTTCAATGAAGTACAAAGAGACATAATATAGAAAAAGAACTTTCACTTACATATGTTCTCAAAGTGGGTGATACCACACCCCCTGGGGGGGTGCTAGAATGCTGCAGTGGGGTGGTAGTAGCCACAGGTGCATTTGGGTGGCATTGAATAAAAATAAGGGGCAGTAGAAGCATAAGAAAAGGAGAGAAGAAAAATTTGAAAAACAATTTGTACATGTTTTCTCTTTTATGTAACAATGTTAAAGCTGTAGTGATTATATTATTTTCCAAATAAACACACAATGTACAGGTTATAGCCAATCAGTGGACAAGTCCATCAACAACTCTTAAGGAGCAAGTGTTCACAGGCAAGTATGTCCTATGTTGCCAGGAAGTCCAGCATGCATCAGCAGGAATATGTGCATGTAATGACTTGTTTATAATATGATACTATACCATTACATGATACAATATTGCATCATCAAAATTTCAATGCAGGAAAAAAATTATAATAATTTAAAAATTTTTAAGATGTATCATTTAAAAAATTTATGTTTTTTGAAATAATGTTAATTAAAAAAACCATCAAAGGTTTAAAGAAAATAGATGTCCAGAGGGGTGCTAAATATTTTTTTTTTTTGAAAAGGGGGCAGTAGGCCAAATAAGTTTGGGAACCTCTGCATTAGACAGACAGTAGTTCTAAAACACATGGCTTAGGTGTAGGAGGTAGGAGTCTACTAGTGGGGCAGGGAAATTATCAAGCAGGAAGGGAAAAATTTGGGGACTAAAATACCTGAAATATCTTGAGAATGTTGAATGAATTGATGGATAAAAAAGCATTAATTAAATATTGTGTTAAGCACTGGGGCTAGAAATAAAAACGTAGACACAGTCCCTGCTTTCAATGAGCTGAACTCACATTTTAATGGGAGAAGATAAAACACATAGAAAGTTTTAGTTGTAAGACAGATGGAAAAGCCCAGTGGTCCTTAGGATACAGCAGCAAAGCAGATGGTGATACATTTTCTTTAATGATGATGTGAAAGAGATCTTGCTGATTGTGTCTCCCAGGTGGAGCCTCATCAGTTGGTTTTTAGCAGAAGAAGGGAAGACTGAGGCTTATCTCTTATGGTCATGAAGATGAAGGGTAATATTCCAAGAAAATCTTAGTGTAAAGGTTGATGTTTTATCCAACCCAATTAATCACAGAAGGTCTAGACAGCTGGATTGAATCAATCAAAGATACAGACTAATTGTAAGTAAGTCCTTAATCAATTTGGGAAGATTGAAATGCCTTGATCATTAGACGAAGGTAAGTGACATGAAAGAGATAATATCCTGTAAATTGCCAAAAGAATCGGACACACCTCTGGGGCAAAGTATAACATAGCAAGGTAATTTTAACTGTCATAGTTTTGCCTTTTGATAACAGACCAGTCAAGTGATATTAGAAAACAATGCTTGAGAATGAATTATCTTCTCTTTCTTCCTCAACTGACCAAATAATGACCTTGGGAGCTCTGAAATAGTTTGAATATATGGAGTTTCCATAAACATCAGAAGCAGTATCCTTGCAGCTATAGTGGCTAATAGCACTGTCTGCATTAGGAGCGAAGAGCTACACTGAAAACAAATGAAACACCAACAAAAGGATGCTTTGGGACTCTAAAATATATCTTAAAAGTGTTTATATATACACATGCATGCATATATGTATATACACTATACACATACATATGTGTATATATCTAGTAAAACTATGTGTGTGTCTATTGGTATACACACAAATACACTTATGTGTATAGCTGCTATTTTTCAAATGGAAATATGGATAGAGAATTTTATCAGGAACCAAAGTCACTGTCATTAGCCTATAGTTTGTAGATTCTATTCTCCACCCCCACCCCACTCCCCATGCCTTCTTTTGAAAATCTGGAAGGCATTTAACCTTCTTCTGTCCTTCAGTGCTTTTTTGGCTCTTTATGATCTGGACTCACTAATTGCATCTTCCAGTTCTTTGAGTACTTGAGAATAGTGTATTGAGGCTAACTGATTTAAACTTATCAAGAGCAGTTAGATGTTCTCTTACTATGCTTATCTGTCTTGGACATAAACTTCCTTTTTTTTTTTTGTTTTGTTTTGATGTTTCTAGTTCAAAGATTATTCTCTTTGGCATAGAAAACAGAACTGAAATTGAATTGAGTAGTTCTGGCTTTTCTCCATTATCACTTATCCTTGTTCCATTCACCCAAAGCAGTGGTCCTATCCTTTCTTGCTTTTCTACTATTTTCCCTAATATAGCTTAAAATCCCTTTTTGTTATGAATTTTCCCAACTGGCCTCAGCTCATTGTGGGAATGACCATCCTTGGCACTATTATCACATGACCATCATCCATTGTACTCTTCATCCATTTTCTGATATTTCCTTCTTCTGAGTTGCTCTAAAATTAAATTGGTTAGTAAATTATATGCATATCTCTGCCTCTGGTCTCTGGACATCATTCCTTTTTTATTCCTTAGTGGAAATATTTCTGTTTATTTCTTCAAAATTTTATTCTTGACTACTTCTATTCTTCCTTGTATTAATTTCCTCTGTAGAAATTTAGGCTATGTCATCAAGTCCACAAGTATTCCATCCCACTCTGTACCAGACCCTGCATGTCTCTGAATCTTTTGAAATAGTCTCTCCCAAATCTTGTTTGCATTTGAGTCTATGTCTGGCTTTTCTCTCCTCTAGGATGAGCTGCTTACTTCTTCCCAAAGTAGGGGAAAATGTTAATTGTCATAACCTTTTATAACTTTACATTGTTATAATTTTTCACTCTGATAATCTTAATTGGAATGGTTGGACCTCACCCAATTCTTATGTTTAGACCTCACCCAAAGCTTGTGTTTCAGAAGAAACGTTTAGACTTACCTGCTGATATACATCTCAAGTGACCCAAATGCTGTATCTGGAAATTGCCTTCACACAGCAGTTGGGTATTAGTGCTCTGCAAACTGCCTGTGTGCAGTGGTTATATCCTTATGCCCTTTTTTGAGCTCTACCTAATGTAAAACTTACAAAATATGAGGTGGCCTCACTTTTTTGGGTTTTCTCTTCTGCTAACAACTTAATAACATTCATCGTAAAACACGTTTACTGGTTTTGGGTTTGTTCTTCATTGATAAAAGTTCTCATCGTTTCCACTTCAACAACCAGCTCCTCACTGCTGGTGACAGATTTAGAAGAGAAGTTCCCCTGTGGGTTCCTCTATCTTGTGAAGGATGAAATTGTCATTAAATCATACCAAGAAATTAGCCATTCTGTTTTGGTGAGAAATCTTGATATCTCAATTATTCATATAGCCAATTGTCTAAATAATTTAGAAACTCCACCGTTATTCCATCATATTTCTGTGATAGGAATGTGAGTTGCTTTCTAGATTTTATCATTCATTACCTCTTTCTGTCCAGGTCATCTTACTGTATTTGATATATAAAATACTGCTTCTCTTTCTACTGACCTTGACCCAAGTTTTTTCAGTCATGATCTCCTCTCTTCAACAATGTTCCTAGATTTCCTTTATTAACCTATCTTCTTGATGTGCAGTACTACCAGCTTTTCCCTCCTTCCAATCCTTTCAGTGCAACTCTAGGTATAACTGCTTCTGTGCAGTCTTTTGCAACACAGTATTACTAACTTTTCAAAATATTTAGTCCCCTTCAAATGGAATATGAACTTAGCTGGGACAGAGAGATTAAAGATGATGCAACTGAAGAATATAACACGCATAAAGGAGTCATCCATATTTCTAGTTATAAAAATCCAGCTCAAGGTAATGTATATTTGAGTACCAATCAATTGCTGTATCATTGCTGTGGTAAATTAATTGCATAGAAGATAGTTTGCTTGTTAAAAAAAAAAAGATTACAGCTGCATATGTACATCCTCCAACTTATCACATCCTCTTCCCTGATTCTCTGTCAACAGCATGACTACAGAATCCTGTTCCATGATGAAGATTTAGTCCCTTATGTACATATTTTTCAAAAACCTCTCATATTTCCTTCCCTTCTCTTTTCTCCTCTCCTTTCTTCTCCTCTCCTCTCTTCTTTCTCTTTTCCCCCTCCTCCTCAATAAAATACCCTTCTAAAGTTATGGGTATCATCTCATCAAACCTCAGTGACATGTATGAATTCAAATTTCCCTCATTGCACTGGGATCTGTAGTTCATCTTGTTTGCTAGCAATATGTTGTGAATTAGTATATGAAAATTTGAGACTAGGGGTTTCATTAATAGTTTCTTTCTTGGTTTTGTCTCATCATCTTTAGGGTCTTTCAAGTAGTATGTTTAATTTTACATTGTAATTACTTTATGGTATCTATCCTAGTGTATATGAGTTGACAATTTTTGCCTACCCCATCAATTTCTGTAAAAGTCCTTTTGATTAGAGGTGTATGATTTCAGGTAAATGTGTATATACTACCCCTTATTAGGTATACTTCATAGAGCTTGATTTTAGTTAAGTAACTTTAAAAATGACTAATCATCAATGTAGTGAGCACTTAATATGAACAATGTGTGGTACTATTCATTGGGAATAGAATGATTAAATACAATCAGTGAGTTAGTGTATAGGGACAAGGATAAGAAAAACAAAAATCAGTTTCATATATATATTTAGAAATGTGTAAATGACATGTACATATATATTTAAAAATAGAAGAATCAAGCATTAGACAATGCTTATACATATAACATACCATTCTTCTAAATGATTATAAGAGATTTTTTAAATGAATGTGTTATAAAATTGTGGTGGTAGAAGAAGCAGGAAAGAGTACCCAGGACCCAAGGATGGTGAGAGTGTGGAAGAAATGAACAGAAAAAAATGCTAGGGGACACTTTATTAGCCCTGGCAGCAGGAACAGATGACACCTGGTAGCTCTGACCATTACTTAGTACTAATCAAGTCATAATTCCAGGAGGAAAGGGCTCGACCTATGTAAAGAAGACCTATGTAAAGACTCAGTTCTAATCTTTACTCTCATATGTAAGCCTAGTGGAATAATTTAGGGCAGAAGGTAAAAGTCAAAGAGGAGTCAGCAATTCAATTGCTCTGAAACTGCAGAATGTCCCAATAGGTTAACTGTGACTGAGTCTAGTAGTACTCTGGAGAATCTTAATGACAAATAAGCCAACAGATCCAAACTGGATAAGGAATAAGTAGATCTCAAATGAGGAGGACAGTGAATAGACTTCTCCCTTGATTACACTCCTTTGGAAGGGTTGAAAACTTACAGGACCCCAGATTGAGTTGTGAAAGCAATGGAAGGTTGTAAAAGATATAAGTTTAAGCCAGTCAACCCTCCCCACCTCCACCATCCCACCACTCCTAGAGGTGAGCAGAACCCAACACTAAAATCAAATCCAAAGAATTATGCTGGAAAAAGGAGAAAACCAAAAAAGAACCTGACCATAAAATGCTACTAGGGAGATGGGAAAGCAAAATATAAAAATCCAGGAGAAGATAGTAACTTGAAATCATTTACAAGCAAAGTCACAAAGAAAAACAGAGATTGGAAACAAGGCCAACAAGAATTACTGAAAGAGCTAAAGAGGAAAAAAAAGATATTAAAAATCAAATAACAGCAATAGAAGAAAAATAGGGAAAAGAAATGATTGCTATGAGAGAAAATTATGAAAAAAAAAGAATTAACAGGTTGGTAAAAGAGTTACAAAAAATACTGAAGAAACTAACTCCTCAAAAATCAGAATTGACCAAATAGCAAAAGAAGTAGAAAACCTCAAAGAAGAAAATACCTCCTTAAAAATTAAAATCGCCCCAGTGGAAGCTAATTACTTTATGAAACATCAAGAAACAATCATACAATCAAAAGAATGAAAAAAAAAGAGAAGAAAATGTGTAAGATCTCACTGGAAAAACAACTGGCCTGGAAAATAGAGTGAGGGGAAATACTTGAAGAATTACTGGATTTCCTGAAAATCATGATCAAGAGCTTAGACATTATATTTCAAGAAATTATTGAGGAAAACGAGTCCAATATGGTAGAACCAGAAAGTAAAATAGAAATGTAAAGAATCCACTGATCATCTCCTAGAAGAGATCCCAAAATGAAAACTCCCAGGAATATTAAGTATTAAAGTCAGTTCTAGGTCGAGGAGATAATAATTGCAAGTAGCCAAAAAGAAACATTAAAATATCTTGGAAACGCAGTCAGGATAAGACCAACTTTCACAGCTTCTATATTAAAGGTTCGGAGGGCTTGGAATGTGATATTCCGGGGGCAACAGAGCTACAATAACAGTCAATTTACTCCAGCAAACGTAAACATAATCCCTCAGGGCAAAAGAACACTTAATGAAACTGGGGACTTTCAAGCATTTCTGACAAAAAGACCAAAGTTGAATAGAAAATTTAATTTTCAAATGAAAAGACTCAAGAGAAGCAGGAAAAAAAAAAACAGAAAAAAGAAATCATAAGGGAGTCAACAAGGTTAAGCTATTTAAGTTTCTACATGGGAAGATGATACTTGTAAATTTTTTTTTAAAAAAATAATGTTTTATGGTTTTCCTAATTACATATCAAAACAATTTTTAACATTCATTTAACATATTTTTGAGTTCCAAACTCTCAATCCCTTCCACCCTATCTATCCTCATTGAGAAGGTAAGCAATTGGATACAGGTTATATATACACAGTCACGAAAAATATATTTCTGTGCTAGTCATGTTGTGAAACAAAAGACAGACCAAAAAAACCAAGAAAAATAAACAAAGTAAAGAAAAAGTGTGCTTTAATTTAGGGTCTGGTTCTCTCTCTGCACGTGAATAGCAGTATTCATCATAAGTCCTTCAGAACCGTCTTAGATCTGGTATTACCTAGAACTTATTAGATTGGCTATTGGGACAGAAAAGGTAAATGACAAATGTTGGAGGGCATGTGGGAAAAATAAGACTTTAATGCACTGTTGGAGTTGTGAACTGATTCAACCATTCTATAGAGCAATTTGGAACTATGCCCAAAGGGCTATAAAAGCATACATACCCTTTGACTTAGCAATACCACTATTAGATCCATATCCCAAAAGAGATGAAAAACAAAAAGGAAAAGGGCCTGTCTATACAAAAATATTTATAGCAGCTCTTCTAGAGGGGTAAAGAATTAGAAGTTGAAGGGATGCCTATCAGGGAATGACTGAACAAGTACATCATTATATTAGTATATGACTATGATGGAATACTATTGTACTATATGATAAGCAAGATGCTCTCAGAAAAAATAAACAACAACCTGGAAAGACTTGCATGGGCTGATGCAAAGCAAAATGCACCACGTACAAAATAACAGCAATATTGTAACATATGTTAATGTAACATATATGTGTTGTAATAATGTAATAATGTAACATATGCAAATGACTTATAGTTAGCAATACAACAATCCAAAACAAGTCTGAAGGACTTATGAAGAAAAATGATATCTGTACCCAGAGAAAGAACTGATGGTGTCTGAATACAGATAGAAACATACATTTTTTACTTTATTTTTCTTGAGTTTTTTTTCCTTGTCTATGTTTTCTTTCACAGGACAACTTACATGGATGTGTGTTTTGCATGACTACACATGGATAACTTCTATCTAATTGCTTCCCTTCTCAGTGGGGAGGGGGAGTGTGAAGGGAGGAAGGGAGAGAATTTGAAACTCAAAGTTTTAAAAATGAATGTTAAAAATTGTTTTTATATGTAACTAAGGAAAAATAAAATATTAAACAAAAAGAAATTTTAAAAATTAAAAAAAATCTTTCTTAGATCACTGTATTGCTGGAAATAGCTAAGTCATTCACAATCACTGCACAATGTTGCTGTTACTATGTAAAATGTTCTGTGTACAATGTTCTGCTCATTTCACTTTGCATCAGTTCATATAAGTCTTTCCAGGTTTTTCTGAGAGCATCCTGTTCATCATCTCTTATAGCACAATACTATTCAATCATAATCACTTGTAACTTCATCAGCTATTCCCCAACTGATGGGCATCCCCTCAATTTCCAATTCTTTGTCACCATTAGAAGAGCTACTATAAATATTTCTCTACATATAGGTCCTTCTGATTTTTTTTTTTTTAACTCTTGGGGAAATAGACCTAGGAATGGTATTTCTTGGTCAAAAGGTATATAAACATAGTTTTATAGTCCTTTGGGCATAGTTCCAAATTGCTGTATAAAATGGTGGAATTAGCATACAACTTCACCAATTCTGCATTAGTGTCTCAATTTTCCCACAATCTCTTCACCATTTGTCATTTTCCTTTTCTGTCATATTAGCCAACCTGATAGGTGTGGAGTAGCTGCTCAGAGTCGTTATAATTTGCATTTCTCCAATCAATAGTGATCTAGAGCAGCAGTTCTCAACCTGTGGGTTATGTTCAATTTGTAACAATGAGAATACATCCTGCATATCAGATACTTACATTACAATTCATAACAGGCAACTTATGAAGTAGCAATGAAAAGAATTTTATGCTTGGGGGTCACCACAACATGAGGAACTATATTAAAGGGTCACAGCATTAGGAAGGTTAAGAACCACTGAGCTAGAGCATTTTTATAAGACTACAGATAGCTTTGATGACTTCATCTGAAAACTGCCTGTTTATTTCCTTTGACCATTTATCAATTAGGAAATGATTTGTATTTTTACAAATTTGATACAGTTTTTCATATATTTATGAAATTAGGTCTTTATCAGAGAAACCTGTTGTACAATATTTTCACAGTTACAATGATTATGTATTTCTCCCCTTCCTATTTTTCCCCATTTGCCCTCTTCTCTCTTCTCTTTCATGCTGTTCTTTCTCAAATGTGTTTTATTTCTAACTTTTATCTCTGCCAAACCACCTTACCATCTATCAACATCCCCTACGCTCTTACCTCTCCTATAAGGTAAGATAGATTTCTATACTCATTTGAGTGTGTATGTTATTGACTCTTTTTGATAATTCAGATGGGAGTAAGGTCACCTGTTTCCCTCTACCTCCCCCATCTTCTTTTCTACTGTGAAGGCTCTTTCACAGTTTTTTATATGTGGAATTTGGCTACAATATTCCTTGGAGTTTTGATTTTGGGATCTCTTTCAGGAAGTGATCAGTAGATTCTGTCAATGCCCATTTTGTCTTCTGGTTCCAGGATATCAGGGCGGTTTTCCTTGATAAGTTCTTGAAAGATGCTGTCCAGGTCCTTTTGATTATGGCTTTCAGGTAGTTCAATGATTCTGTCATTGTCTTTCTTGGATCTCTTTTCCAGGTAAGTTGTTTTTCCAATGAGTTATTTTATATTTTTTTCTACTTTTTCATTCTTTTGATTTTGTTTGACACATTCTTGATGTCTCACAGAGTTGTTAGCTTCCACTTGTCTCATTCTAATTTTTAATGAATTGTTTTCTTTAGTCAGCTTTCATACCTCCTTTTCCATTTGGCCAAATCTACTTTTTAAGGAGTTTTTCTCTTCAGTGAATTTTTGTACCTCCCTGTCCATTTTGTCAATTCTGCTTTTTAAGGAGTTTTCTTAAGTGGATTTTTATTCTTCCTTTTCTGTTTGGTCAGTTGTACTTTTTAAGGAGTTGTTTTCTTCAGTCAGTTTTTGTCCTTTCTCCTAGCTGCTGATCTTCTCTTGCATACTTCTAATTTCTTTCCCCAATTTTTCTTCTACTTCACTTTTTGACTTTTGAAATCCTTTTTGAGCACTTCCTAGAAGGTCTTTTGGGTTTGGGAACAATTCGTATTTCCATTTTTGGATTAAGATGTAGGTATATTGACAATGTTGTTCTCTTCTGAGTTTGTGTTTTGATCTTCCCTGTCACCATAATTATTCTTTAAGATTAGTATTCTTTTCTGCTTCTTGCTCATGAAATTTGCCTATTTCCTGGCTTTTGAAACTGAGCTCTCTTACTGAAATACAGGAGGAACTATCCTAAATTTCTTATTCTGGGGACCAGGGGTTTAGTTAATGGCTTTGTTTGCTGGGGTCTCAGGTGCTGGCAGGGGGAGCCTCTAGGGGTCTGGCAGCTTGCCTGGTGCTGAGCTGGGGTCCTAGTGGTGGTGTCTGGTGTGTACTAAGGCTATGTTGGGTTTTTCTGTGTTTCTCTGGTGCTGTGCTGAAGCACAGGGAGGTTCGGCTACTAGAGGATCCCTGCTCACCTGGGGCAGCACTGAAGAAGGCTGTACTGAAATCTGGCTGCTGAAGCACCCCCTCCACCCAGGGCTTCCCTGAAGCAGGGGAAAATCCACTCCTGGAGCATGTTTGCCCATTCTGGGCTTCAATGAAGCTTAGGGAGGTTCAGTTGCTGGAGGATACCTTCCTGCCCCACCCCTCCCCTAAGGCTGCACCAGAACACTAGGAGGTCCAGGCACTGGAGGATGCTTACCCACATGAACTGTACTAATCACATGGAAGTCTACTTCTGGGAGTGTCTACCTGCTCAGAGCTGCACCAGTGCACATGGGAGTTCTCTGAGCAGGAGTCTGACAGTTCCCTGGCTATACTAAGACACATGGGGGGTTGGTGTTGGCATTTGGCTGTTCCACCACCCTGGGCCTCAGGATCTCCCACATATTATTGAAGCAGAGCTTGCTGCTAGCTTGCTGGGACACTTTCTGTCTTGAAATACACTCCCATTTTACCTTAGTGAAACAGACCTTTTTAGCAGATCGTCCAGAATTTCCTTGGCTAAGAGACTGCTCCACCTAGTCTTTCTGCTGGCTCTGCTGTTTCAGGATTTTTCCTGGGTGATATTTTCTTTTTTTTTTTTTTTAACAGGTAAAAAATGGAGAATGATAATAACTTACTGCTTATTCTGCCATCTTGGCTCCCAGAATACTCCCAATTCTGATTTTTTAAGGACTTCTTCTCAAGTGAATTTGTGCATATCTTTTTCCATTTGACCTATTCTACTTTTCAAGGCATTCTTCTCTTCATTGGATTTTTATGCCTCTTTTACCATTTGGTCTATTTTGTTTTTTAAGGTATTATTTTCTTCAGTATTTGTGTGTGTGTGTGTGTGTGTGTGTGTGTGTGTATGTCCTTTACCAACCCGCTGACTCATTCCTCCCCTCTCCCATAATATTTCTGTATCACTTTCATTTACTTACCAATTTTTCTTCTACATCTCTCACTTGATTTTTAAAATTCCTTTTGCAGTCGTTCATGGTCTGAAACCAATCCATTTTTTTCCTTTGAGACTTTGGATACAGGAGTTTTGACTTTATTGTTTCTTCTGGGTTTGTGTTTTGATCTCCCTTGTCACCAGTCAGTTTCTCTAGGCAGGGTCTTTTTCTGCTGTTCTCTCATTTTCTAGCCCATTTTTCCTCTTTTAAGTCTTTTCTAAAGTGGGGCTCTTTTTCCAGAGTGGAGTGTCATTTCCCAAAGTTCAGTGTGTGTGTGTGTGTGTGTGTGTGTGTGTGTGTGTGTGTGTGTAGCTGTTTACAGAGGTAATTCTCAGGAATTTTAAGTTTTTGCTTCTTTCAAGGTGGAATGTTCTAAGGAGAGGTGGTGGCCTGCGGTCTGGACTAGGAGTGACTATAAGCAGTCTTTTCCACCCTGGAACTGTGAACAGGGTCTCAGCTCCCCTAGCACTACAAGCTCTGGTGTACAAGTTTGCTCCTCCTCACCTTGGGATTGAGACTCAGAACTGCAACCCAGTTCTAAAACTGGGCAATAGAAGAGAGTCCTGTCCCTGGTGCCAGCAAAGGGGCCCATGTAATCACCTTCTGACTAGCTATTTGACCTTTTTATTGCCTGTGGGATAAAAGGTCCATAAACTACCATTGCCACCACTGATTTAGCCACTCCCAAGACTGAATGTTGCCATGCTGAGGTGTGGCCTGTACTGATTTGTGTTCTACTTTCAACCCTGTGCAACAGACCTTTCCTGTTGACCTTCTAAGCTTTCTTGGGCTGGAAAACTATTTTACACCATCCTTTTGTGGGTTTGTAATAGTAATAAAATTTGAAGATCCCTTTGTATTGCTAAGCTGAGAGGTACTTAGCACCTAGTTTCAAATTAAGCCTCTGTTAAAGAAGTAGAAGGTATGAACCCCTGTTGTTGATGTAATGGGAAGGGGTTGAACAGGGAAGAGCAAAACTGTACGTAAGGAAAAACCCCAGCTGGTAAAATCAGAACTTCTTGGCATGAGCGTCTGAAGGCTCAGCTGCTGCTACTGGATTGGAACTTGTGTGGAGAGAGTGGTTTTGATTTTGAGAATGGGAGAAAATGATTTTGATTTTGAGAATGGAGCTGCTGAAGACTTCTGAGGGCCAGCTGGAGCTGCTGAGGATTTCTGAGGGCCAGCTGGAGCTGCTAAGGATTTCTGAGGGTGAGCCAGAGGTGCAGAAGACTGAGGAAGCATGACTGTGGTACTGGTATTTTGTACAAATATTGTTGTGGCTTTGTTAGTGTGCATGAATGTTCTTGTGGCTTTGTTAAGACTTGTTGTCCCAGGAACGCAGACTGAAGGATTTGAGATGGGCTGGACACTGTGAGCTCCAATGTGGAGCAGGAACTACACCAAGAGCTAGACAAGGAGCTGGGAGCTGTCTGCCTTTGAACTCAGGCAGCAGTTAGATTTGGTTGGAAGCTGGGACCATGGAAGAGGAGCCATGGAAGCTGAAAGCCTGCCGCAAGTCAAGATGAAAAGACCTCTCTGTGGGTACTGAGTAGTGATATAACTGTGATTTACTTGTGACTGAGAGGTGGATAGCCTGTTTATTTTCCACTACCCCTTAAGAGGGTACTGAGTAGTGACTGATGACTGAGTAGTGACTGATGACTGAATAGTGACTGATTTGTAACTTAGAGTGCCCCATGGGTGGAGGACTTTGACCTTCTGTCCTTTATGACTGAATGATTGAGTTACTAAGTGATTGATTGACTAAATAATTGTACTTTGTTGGAAACTATGTGACCACTTTGGTAAAAACTATGTGGCCATTTTAGTGATAAGTTGTTGTGAATGCTATATTTTGATTTTCTGTGATAAGTTGTAACATTCTCAGTGATGTACCTTGATTTTCTGTAAATGTTTTGCTCTGATTTGTTATTGAATAAATAGAGTGTTCACTATACTATGTAATCAGAATCTTGAAAGCTGTTCACACCAGCATTCCTCTGGAAAGCTGCTCATGGTTGGCTTTACAGGGTTCTACTTCTCCAGAGGCATTATTTAAAGCTATTAGGAGGGGCTTGGAGGAGAGTTTGGGTTAATCTCTACTTTTTCTTTGCCTTCTTGGCACCACCACACTTGTAACTTCTAAGAACTTTATCATTATTAAGACAGTTAGCAGAAGTAATCATGGAAAGACTACTCAGGTGTGAATTGTCTATGATGGGTTGATATAAAAAATAAAATTAAAAAATGAGGAAAAAGGGATATACTGGGAGAAGGAGGAAGAGAAAGGTGGAATAGGGTAAATTATCTCATAAAAAAGGTACAAAAAAGCTTTACAGTGGAGGGGAAAATTGGGGCTGGCAGGCAATGCTTGAACTTTATTCTCATTAGAATTTGCTCAAAGAGAGAATAGTATACACACTCATGTGGGTATAGAAATCTATCTTACTCTACAGGGAAGTAGGAAGAGAAAAGTTTAATAGAAGGGGATGGTGATGATAAAAAGGAGGGAAGGTTGAGGGAGGCAGTCTTGAGAAACAAAACACTTTTGAGGAGGGACAGGGTGAAAAGAGAAAGAGAAGACCAAGTAAGAGGGAAAAGTGTGATGGATGGAAAAACACAGTTATTGAATGTGAATAGGATGAACTTACCTGTAAAATAGAAGAAGAGAGCAGATGGATTAAACATCAACAGCCTTTAATGTGTTGTTTAGAAGAAACATACTTGAAGTAAAAAGACACACACACAGAGTAAAGGTAAGGGGCTAGAGCAGAATCTATAATGCCTAAGTTAAAGTGGAAAAAAAAAAGCAGGGGTAGCAACGATGATCACAGACAAAAATTAAAGCAAAATCAGATCTAATTAAAACAAGGAAATTAAGTATTAAAAAAAATTATTTGTTTGTTTAGTTTTAGTTTACAAGATTCAGTTCCACAATCCCTTGAGTTTCAAATTTTCTCCCCTCACTCCCCCACCACACCGCTGGTGGCATGCAAGGATCTGCAAATACTTTCACATTAGTCTGGTTGTAAAGAAGGTCTGTAACCAATGGAATGAACAATGGGAAAGAGGAAACAAAAAAAAAACATGAAAAAGAAAGAGAGCAGGTCGTTTGCTTCAGTTTGCATTTAATCTCTGTTCTTTCTAGATCTTTCTCTGAATGTAGACATCTCTTTCTGTCCTGAGCCTTTTGGAGTTGTCTTATAACCTTCCATTGCTGCGAAGAGTCCAGTTTATCAAAGTTGGTCATCACACATATGTTTTGTCTGTAATTGTGTACAAATTTCTCTTGGTTCTGCTCTTCTCACTTAGCATGAGTTTGTATAAGCCGCTCCAGGTAAATACGAAGTCCATCTGCTCCTCATTTCTTATAGCACAATAGTATTCCATTACATTCATATACAACAACTTGTTTAGCCATTCCCCAAGTGATGGGCATCCCCTTAATTTCCAATTTTTTGCTACCACAAAAAGAGCTGCAATGAATATTTTTGTACATACAGGACTTCCTCCCATTTCTTTTTTAAAAAATTAATTAATTAATTTTCTTGTTCACATTGTTCTTTTCCATGAGATTTTGAGTTACAAATGTTTTTCCCATCTCTCCCCCAATCTGCTCTATCCTATGCTATTCCCCTCGCACCTCTGACTTTCCAGTAGGGCAGGCTGGATCTCCCTACCACAGTACCTGTGTATCTTAATTCCCAGTTGGATGTAGCTAATAATAATAATAATAATAATAATAATAATATATACACACACATATATATTTTTAACATTTGATTATAGAACCTTAAATTCTAGATTATTTCACTTCCTCCCTTGTCACTTACCTTCACTGGAAGGACAAGCAATTAAATACAGGTTGTACATGTGTAATAATGCAGAACCTCTCCACAGTGGGCGTATTGTGAGAGACTGATTATATGTCCCTCCTTCCTATCCCACCCCCCGTTGCTCTATTCTCTACCCTGTCCCTGTCCCTTTACAGAAGAGTGTACTTCCAGCAACCCTTCCCCCCATCCTGCCCTCCCCTCTGTCATCCCACCTCTCATCCCCATCCCCCTTACTTTCCTATGTGGTAAGATACCCAGTTTAGAGTATGTGTCATTCCTTCCCTAAGCCAAATTCAATGAGAGTAAGGTTAACCCTTTCCCTTTTGCCTTCCTGTTCTTCCCCTCCATTGTAACAATTATCCTTTGCCTCTTCTATGAGAT
>CM053585.1:278840024-278855187 GCA_028646515.1 Pseudochirops corinnae
ATACAAATTCCTAGAGGAAAAGTCAAGGGAATTAGAGGAAGAAATAGATAACAAAACTATACTACTGAGGGATCAATCTTTCCCTCTCTGAACTTGATAAATATTACCTCAAAATAAACAAGAAGGAAGTTAAGGAGGCAAATAGAATTTTAGAAAGGCTAGACATGATAGATCTCTGGAGAAAACTGAATAGGGATAACAAAGAATATACCTTCTTCTCAGTGGTACATGGCACATACACAAAAATTGACCATGTACTTATGGCATAAAAACCTTACAATTCAGTGCAGAAAGGCAGAAATATTAAATGCATCATTCTCAGATCATGATGCAATAAAAATCTTATGCAATAAAGGGCCATGGAAAGACAGACTAAAAACAAATTGGAAACTAAGTAATTTAATCCTAAAGAATGAGTGGGTCAAACAAGAAATTATAGAAACAAATTGTCATTAAAGAGAATGACAATAATGAGACAATATACTAAAACTTGTGGGATGCAGCAAAGGCAGTTCTCAGAGGAAATCCCGAGATTTCCCTGAATGCATACTTGAAAAAATTAAAGAAAATGGAGATCAATGAATTGGGCATGCAATTGAAAAAGCTAGAAAAAGAAATTGGAAATCCCCAATTAAATACTAAATTAGAAATAATGAAAACCAAAGGAGAGATTAATAAAAGTGAAATTAAGAAAATTATTGAATGAATAAATAAAACCAAGAGCTTATTTTATGAAAAAAACCAATAAAATGGATAGACCCTTAGAAAATATGATAAAGAGAAAGAAAACCAAATTATGAGTATCAAAAATGAAAAGAGTGAATCTACCTCTAATGAAGAGGAAATTAAAACAATAATTAGGAATTATTTTGCCAAGTGTATGCACATAAATTTGATAATCTTAGTGAAATGGATGAATATTTATAAAAATATAAGTTGCCCAGATTAACTGAAAAGGAAGTAAATTATTTAAATAACCCCATCTCAGAAAAAGAAATTGAAGAAGCTATCAATGAACTCCCTAGGAAAAAATCTCCAGGGCCAGATGAATTTACTAGTGAATTCTATCAAACATTTAAAGAATAATTGATTCGAATACTCTACAAACTATTTGGGAACATTAGTGAAGAAGGAGTCCTACCAAATTCTTTTTATGACACAAATATGGTATTGATAACTAAATCAGGAAGAGATAAAATGGAGAAAGAAAATTATAGACCAATTTCCCACATGAATATAGATGTAAAAATTTTCAATAAAATATTAGCAAAAAGACTGCATCAACTTATCACAAGAATAATATACTTTGATCAGGTAGGACTTATTCCAGGAATGCAAGGATGGTTTAATATTAGGAAAACCATCAGCATAATTGATCATATCAACAAAAAAAAATAGCAGAAACCACATAATTATCTCAATAGATGCAGAAAAGGCTTTTGACAAAATACAACATCCATTCCTATTAAAAACACTAGAAAGTATAGGAATAATGGAATCTTCCTTAAAATAATTGGTAGCATCTATTTAAAGCCATCAGCAAGTATTATATAAAGGGGATAAACTAGAAGCATTTCCAATAAGATTAGGGGTGAAACAAAGATGTCCACTATCACCCCTCTCATTCAATTTGGTACTAGAAATGTTAGCAGTAGCAATTAGAGAAGAAAAAGAAATCAAAGGAATCAAATTAGGCAAAGAAAAGACAAAGCTATCACTTTATGTAGATTACATGATGATATACTTGGAGAATCCTAGAGAATCAAGTAGAAAACTACTTGAGACAATAAATTTGGCAAAATCACAGGATCTAAAATAAACCCAAATAAATCCTTGGCATTCTTGTATATTTCTAAAAAAATCCAACAGCAAGAGATAGAAAGAGAAATCTCATTTAAAGTTACTGAAGACATTATACAATATTTGGGAATCTACCTGCCAAAACAAACCCAGGACCTATATGAACACAACTGCAAAACACTTTTCACACAAATAAATTCAGATTTAACTGATTGGAAAAACATCAATTTCTCTTGGCTGGGTTGAGATAATATAATAAAAATGACAATTTTACCTGAATTAAATTACATATTTAGTGCCATACCAATCAATCTACCCAAAAATTACTTTACAGAGCTAGAAAAAATAGTAACAAAATTCATTTGGAAGAACAAAAGGTCTGGAATGTCAAGGGAATTAATGAAAAGAAATGCTAGAAAAGGTTTCCTAGCCATACTAGATTTTAATCTGTATTATAAAGTAGCAGTCATCAAAACTACTTGCTACTGGCTGAGGAATAGAGTAGTAGATCGATAGAATGCATTGGGTACCCAAGATCAGTAGTCAATGACTATAGTAATCTACTGTTTGGTAAACCCAAAGCCCGCAGTTTTTGGGATAAGAACTCAGTATTTGACAAAAACTGCTGGGAAAACTGGAATATAGTATGGCAAAAACTGGGCATAGACCATTATCTAACTCCGTATACCAAAGTCAAGTCTAAATGGGTACCGTGATCTAGATATAAAGGCTGATACTGTAAGCAATCTGGGAAAGCAAGGAATATTTTACCTGACAGATTTATGAAGAAGGGAAGACTTTATGACCAAACAAAGGTTAGCATGCATTATAAAATGCAAAATGGATAATCTTGATTACATTAAATTAAAACGTTTCTTTATAAACAAAGGCAATGTAACCAAGATTAAGAGGAAAGTGGGAAATTGGAAAGAATTTTTCAACCAGTGTCCCGGATAAAGGTTTCATTTCTAAAATATACAGGGAATTGAGTCAAATCTGTAAGAATACAAGTCATTCCCCAAGTGATAAATGGTCAAAGGACTTGAACAGGCAGTTTTCAGTGGAAGAAATTAAAGATATCTATGAGGATATGGAAAAATGCTCTAAATCTCTACTGATTAGAGAAATGCAAATCAAAACAACTCTATGGTACCACATTTCACCAGTCAAATTGGCTAAGATGACAAAACAGGAAAATGATAAATGATAAAAAGAGGATGTAGAAAAATTGGAACTCTAATGCATTGTTAGTGGAGTTATGAACTGTTTCAACCATTCTGGAGAGCAATCTGGAGCTATGGATATAACCCCTGAAGGACTATAAATAATTGTGTACCCTTTGACCCAGCAATACCACTTCTAGGGTTGTATCCCAAAGAGATCATAGAAGTGGGAGGAAGACCCATATATACAAAAATATTTATAGCAGCTCTTTATTTTTTATGGTGGCAAAGAATTGGAAAGTAAGGGGATGTCCATCAATTAGGGAATGGCTAAACAAGTTGTGGTATTTGAATGTAATGGAATACTATTGTGCTATAAAAAATGAGGAGCAGGTGGACTTCATATTTACCTGGAGAGTCTTATACAAACTGATGCTGAGTCAGAAGAGCAGAACCAGGAGAAATTTGTACACAATGACTGACACAACATATGTGTGATGACCAACTTTGATAAACCGGACTCTTCTCAGTAACACAAGGTTATAAGACAAGTCTAAAAGACTCAGGATGGAAGAAGATGTCTACATTCAGAGAAAGATCTAGAAAGAACAGAGTTTAAATGGAGACTGAAGCAAACTACATCCCTTTCTTTTCCATGTTTGGTTTTGTTTCTTCTTTCCCATTGTTCATTCCATCAGTTACTACCCTTCTATACAACCAAACTAATGTCCAATGTGAATGTATTTGCAGATCCTATACTTGATTGCATGCTGCCATGGTGGTGGTGGTGGGGGCAGGGAGGAGAGAGAGAAGAGAAAATTTGAAACTCAAGGGATTGTGGAACTGAATCTTGCAAACTAAATAAACAAATCAATTTAAAAAAATAAAAAAATTAAAAAAAGGACTAGAAAGAACAGAGTTTGAATGCAGATTGAAGTAAACTACCTGCTCTTTTTCTTTTTTGGTTTTTTTCCTCTTTCCCATTGTTCATTCCATCTATTACAATCCTTTACAACCTGACTAATGTCTAATGTGAAAGTATTTGCAGGTCCTATACTTGATTGCATGTTGCTATGGGGGGGCGGGGGAAGGAAAAGAAGGGGGAGAAAATTTGAAACTCAAGGGATTGTGGAACTGAATCTTGTAAACTAAAATAAACAAATTAATAAAGACAAGAAAATAAAATAAAAAAAGAAAACTTCTTCCTCATATAGAAAGTATTTTGTGCAATATTTCACTTATGTTTCAACAAACATTATTCAACAACTGATAAGTGTAACATTCTTTGGGAAGCACTGTGAAAAAAAAAAAAAGATAAATAAGACAATCCCTGCTTCCATGGAGCTTATAGTCTATTGTTCATTCTAGTGAGGTACAGGTGCATTTGGGCATGAAGCTGGTGACAGCATGTAAACTTAGGAGCATTGAGAACCAGTAGAATAATTTATGCTGTAACAAAAAATTGTAAAGACAAATGTGAAAGACTCAAGAACTCTCATCAATATAATAACCAACAATGATTCCAGAAGACTAATGATGAAGACTGTTCCCAGTCTTCTGACAAAGAGATGATGGACTCAGGTGCAGAGTGAAACAATTTTTTTTTTGTACATGCCAATGTGATAATTTGTTTTGTTTGACTATGCATGTTTGTTACTTAGGTTTTTTTTTTCTTTTTCTTTTTCCATTTGAGTTAGGAGAGAAAGAAAATAATATTAAAAAAAACTAAATTAAAAAAGAAATTAGGGGCATAAGAAAGAACTACAGAACTAGCTTCAGAATTCCTTATTTTGAGAACACGGGTCTCTATAGAGAGAAAATAAAGTTGAGACAAAACAGAATGTAAAGATGTTTGCCCATTTTCATTTTGTTTCTTGAAATTAAGATTAAAAACAAAGCTTATTTTGCAGGTACTGTCTTTAATGCTATGCAAAATTGTAAATGACCACATGAGATGGTTTCCCTTTTTATACTATAATAATGAGATAAAAAAGGTAATGAGGATTTTTTCATTGCCATGCCAGTCATAGTTTTGTGGATGATTTTCAAAATGAAAGGTATGCAATTAATGATAACATGGATATCTCCTGGTTTCCCTGGTGCATTCCAGTTAAATGGGCATTTGTGGAGAATAGGGGTATAGTACAGGAATTGATGAGGGCATATCATTTGCTTGTCTAGCTGCCGTTCCTTATGGGCACTAGTTCTGATGCATGCCATAAAATGACTTGTAGTGAGAATCCACAAGGTGGAAGACTAACTATACTTTAGATACAATTTCATGTTTTTGCTAGTCTTTTTCTCCCCTAGGACTTTTGGTTCTATACTTGTCCAACTGTCATGGGAAAGCAGCTCTGGAGACAATGTCTGAGCAAGTTTCCACATTTATTCCTATCCTATCTTTCTATGACTTCCATCATAAGTTTTGTAAAGGTATCCAAAAGGATGTTTTTCTAACTGCCAAGGCTTTTAAACTCAGCTGAAGTTACTGTCCAGCAGTGTAATTACTCCTTATGTGTTACAGATATATTCTCAGGGAAAATCTAATTCAAGTAAGGGCTGGCAGGAGTAAAACTGTTGTCTCCTTCAACTACTCCCTATTATACAACCAAATTCAATACATAGCTTCACCTCCTGCTCTTAATATTCATTTATTCTTGACTTACACAGGATAGACATACCCTTCTATCTATTCATCTTTTGCTGCGATGTATTTTAATTGATTGTCTGTATAACAGGTGGAAGAGAATCTATTTAAAATGTATCTGTCTTTGATGGAATCTACTAGAGGCCAGCCACCAGATCCTTGTAGTTTTATTTGCACAGTTCCTGTGTGTCCCAGTAAATTGCTTTATATATTATTTAATCACAAAGATGAACAAGTGCCATTTACTGTCCGATTTATGCTGTAAACCAGTGAGTATTCATAAAGCCTGTACTCTGTGTGAGGTGCAGTGAAAAGCTTTGAGGATACAAAGACACAAATAAAAAAGTCTCTGCCCTTAAAGAGCTTATATTTTATTGGGGGAAGAAACATTTGTTTCAGCTCTGGATGGGAGCAGGGGAGAAATTAGGAAAGCCTTCATATTGAAGATAGTACTTGAACTAACATTTAGAGCAAAGTATCATTCCAAAGCACCACTTAAGTTATGTGATATTAGAATAAGATCAATTAAATATAATTTATTATGTTGTCTACTTCTCTAGGGGTTACTTGCTAGTGCTCATCTAATGGGTGACCAGAAGGCCGAGATGGCATATATTAGATGTGTATATTTTTTCTTTCATCAAGAATCTATGATTCCTTTCATGTAGATATTCCCTCTACTGATAGAGATAATAAACCTACCATACATTTTGCAGATTATTTAATAAGTTGCTTTGGCTAAACATATCTACCTGGTATCTAATCCTATGGTGAAAAGAGAGAGACAGAGAGAGACAGAGACAGAGAGAGATAGAGAAAGAGAGACAGAGAAAGAGACAGAGAGAGATAATTTGACTACTGTATCTCTTTTTTATTTCCTTGCATTCTATCTTGCCTATTGGTAAAGCAAAAAGATGAGTGGTGTGGTAACCCTCTAATATAATCACATATTGTGTGAAATCCTTTCAAATATACTGTTTCTTCTTGATTCATTAGCTTTCCTGATGGCTAGCTCAGCAACTCCCCCTGCCCCTTTGGTTGGAATAACCAAAATAACCACAGTATATTACTTTCGAAGGAATAAATATTCCTTTATAAAAACTAATGTGATTGTTGAATGGCTAAATGGAATTAGGGTCCTAGAGACCCCCAAAATCTGGGCATGCAGTTATTATAGACTTGATAGAATAGCAGAGATGATATTCCCAAATTTACTGAAGGTTACTGGAAAACCCTGTGGGAGTAGTGAAATGTAACATATCTGGCCTTCAAGTAGTAGAGGCCAGAATAGTCACTGATTCATAAATAGATCATCATGTTATTAGTATATAGGGATAGATTAATCTCTTCTTTGCCTACATTTACATCTTTAATATCTTACTCTTTTTTCTTACTATGGTTGTCATTTTCAGAACTATGTCAGATAATAGTGGGGAATAAGGGAAATCTGGTTGTACTCCCACATTTATCAGGCGAGCTTCTAGTGTATTCCTACTACTTGGTGCTCCTTGCATTTGGTTTTATATAGGTACTTTTTATGATGTTAAAAGGTCTCTTTATGCTTATACTTGGTATTGTTGTTTAGATAGAAGACTATTATACTTTGTCAAAGGCTTTTTCAGCATCTGTTGAGATAATGATGTGGTTTGGGATTTTTTTTTTCAAATGGAATAGGGTGAGAAAAGAATAAGCATTAAATAGCACCTAATATATGCCAAGTGCTGTCCTAAACATTTTTTATGGATATTGATTCATTTAATCTTCACAGCAACACTTTGAGGTATGTGCTATTTATTATCCCCATATTAACAGTTAAGGATACTGAGGGAGATAGAGGATAAGGATCACACAGCCAGAAAATATCTGAGCCTGGATTTAAACTGAGGATTTCCTGACTCTAGGCCCAGAATATTATACACTCTAATGATTAATTATGTTGACTTTTCCTAATGTTGAATTTTTCTTATATTCCTAATATAAATCAAACTTGGTCATGGTGAATGATTTCTTGGATGAATCACTATAGTCTGATTAATTTAAAACTTTTGAATCTATATTCATTAATTATATTCTTTTAAGTTCTTATCATATGTTTTATCCTTTCTTGGTTTAGTTTAGGACTATATTTGTCTCATAAAAGGAATCTAGCAGTGTGTTTTTTCAATTTTTAAGAATAATTTGTGTAACTTAATACTAACAGTTTTAAAGGTTTGATAAAATTCTCCTGTGAATATATAAACATCAGGAGTTATACTCTTCCCCTCTTTTGCAATTTCTTTATAGTTTTATTTTTTTTTTCTACTTCTTCTGATAGTTTGGACACTCTATATTGTAATGGTACCTTTGAAATCTTCCCAGGGCAGAACCTGTGAAGTCCCTTGGGATCACTTTGAGATTGCCAAAGTACCCTTTGGGGGTTTCCCTTGGTATGCCCAGATCTAAGGGCACACACATGTGAGGTGATATGAGCTTTTTCCAAAGGCTTCTCAGATACCTGATTTGGGAATGCCCCAAAGGCCCCATTAGAATACTTTTGAGGGTCTCCTCCTCCTCCTCCTCTTTGTGTATTCTAACTCTGGGTAGCATAAACTATACATAGTAGGTTGTGATAGTTATTTTTTTCTTCTGGTTTTGTTGTAATTTCACCATTTTTTAAATGTCATTTTCTTGATTTTCTTCCTTCTTTTTAAGCAAATTAAAGACATTAATTTTGTTGCTCTTTAAAAAAAAACCCAATTATTTTAGTTTTATTTGTCATTTACACTTTTGTTTCTAGTTTATTTCTCCTCTAATTTTTAATATGTCCTCTTTGGTCCTTATTTTCAGTTTATTTGTTAGCTTTTTGATTTTTGTAATCATAAAAATGATTTTTTTCCTGTATGAGATTTTGATTTTTTAATGTGTTTCATGTAAAACAACACATTGTGGAACTGTTTTTCTTATCAAATCTAAAAATTAATTTCATTATATTGAGATTGTTTAACCCACTGACATTTAAAGTTATGAGAGTTAGTTTTAAATTTACTTCCATTTGTCTCTAATAGATGCTTTAAAATTATGGATTTCCCCCCTTCTTTCTCTCAAAAGAATATTTTGTCTCTTCAGCTATTAATCTACTCAAAGGCATCCCTATAGTCCTACTAACCGCCCTTCCCTTCTCCTACAGCACATCTGTGTCCCACTCTTCTTTGCTACCCTTTGTCTCATTCTGTTTTTTTAAAGTTATTCTCCTCCCTTTATTCCTTGTATAAAATTATTTAATTCTCCCCTTCTTTTTTCTCTCTCAGTTAAGTAGTCAAATAAAATCCCCCTTCCTCTTCCATCCTTCAACATGTTTTGTTAGTTTTAAGATTTAATATTTTGTACCTTTTTCTAAAAAAGGACGTTGCTTTCATTCTGTCATCATTAATCTTCCTTTTCTGTTTATTTTAGGCTTCTATGCTTTCATTCATGGTTCTTATGTTTAGTTATGGTATCTTCAATCTCTCATATTAATTTTAGAATTGTAGCTTCTAAAGTGCCTATTTTGGGTTCTCTATTATAGTTTCTATGTTACTACCTTTTAGGGCCTACACCTCTCCCCATTCCCTTTATTCTTTTGTATTTCATTTTAAGAAACACCAATTCTTACAGGTGATAAAAAGTATAGAATACTGACACATGTTAGGAATTTTCTTATGTCCCTGATTGTGAAATTCATCACTACTGTTTACACTCCCCATGATCATTTCTCCCACCTGATTTGTCATGAAATCTCCTCTCTGGGTCTGTGCCCTTCCACTTTTCAGTATCAGTTCCTCCCAGGAGCTCTGATTCCACTCCTGAGGTGGGATAAATGATCTCTTTAAATACTAAATCCATGAAGATTTTTCTTGTGTACAGTTATCATTTCCATTTTTAGAATATTGTTCTTCTCTCATTTAATAATTCTTTAGTGGGACTCCTTCCTAACACTGAGAAATGATTTCTCCTTTCTCCTTGTGTCAATCTGTCCCTTTGTTTTCTCATATATTCTTCAAGAGACCTTCTTCTTTCTAAGATATTATTTTGCCTTCCTTGCTAACCTTTGACTTGATTAGGACCCATCATATATTTTTCTTTAACTTCTTTCCTCCACCTTTTTATGTGCCCTCCTATTCTACAATTTATTCCCACGAAAATATTGATTCACTTGAAGGCTGACTGATGTAAGGTTTGGTTCATGATGTTTCAGGCCTGTTTCTCCACCATCTCTTCTTTTATTCAGTTTCTTCTTTCCCCTCGTCTTTTTGTGGGCTTTTAGAAGGAAATCTCATAATCATCACTCTGTTGTTCTTTTGCTGTTTCTATACTTGGGTGCTATATTTGTTTACTTTTCTTTTATTTCTTTTGCCTGGATTGTTTGAGCAAATAGTTTTTTTGGGGTATAGTTTTATTTGTAGGAATGCTTCAAATGCCTCTTGTTACTCAATTTCCAACTTCTAAATTAATGGTTTAACTAGGGTTTACAGGCTATATCACTATGGTTTGTATTTTGAGTTCCTCTGCTGTTTTGAATACATTAGTCCATTCCCTCCTATTGTTTCTAGTAGTTGCAGAATAGTCTTATGGTTTTCAAATCTACTTTCCTTTCATTTGAAGGCATTTCTCCTGGTAACTTGTAGAATTGTTATTTCTCAAGGGAATGATTAAATTTATCTGCTAGATGTCATGCACAGTAGTGGTAACCCTCCTCCCCCTGTGTGTGTGTGTGGGGCAGTCTGTGGATTCTTTCAATTGGCACTTGGTCTTTTGTGTTCAGAAGTTCTGAACAGTTTTTTTGTATTATTCTTTGCATTATGATATTTTAAGTTTTTGGATTTGTCATACTCTTCTGGACATCTTATAATTTTTAATTTGTCTCTATGCATTCTATCTTCAAGATTCTATTCTGATAACTATTCCTTCTGTGCAGGTGCTACTTCCTGCTTTTGCAATTTTTATTTCTCTAAAACAATTCAGAAATATTTTGCTATAGTTCCATGCTCTCTTGGGAATCTACAAGGTCCTCTGCTTCATCATGTATTGCTTAATTCTCTTTTGTTTTATAACATTTATTTCTATATATCCAGACTCTTTTAGCTGATTGGAATGCCATATTCCATTGTATTATTAATGTCCCCCATGTTGGTTTATCTCCTACACTTAAGGTCTTTAAAAGAGTTTTTTTTCCTGCCTTAGCTCTTCGTTAATTTTATCCTTTTCTTTTATGTTTCCCCAATTGCTTACTTTCTGATTTTTTTTTTCTTTTTGTAGTAGTAGTTGCCCTGTCTCAAAAAAAGAAGCCGTTTCAACCTCTTCCTACTAACTTTGATATCTAATCTAATTAATTTTTTGAGGTGGGGGCAGGGTTTCAAAACTGGCACAAAATGAATGCCAGACAACTTTACTTCAGACTTAGTGGTTTGTCACATAGGCCACAAACAAAGGCACTGGGCTCCAGTTCCTTCTCTTCTTTCTCATTTCAGTAGTTGAATACTATCACAGCTCAGAGTGTTAACACACTATAGTTTCAGTCAGAGCAAGTTCACCACCTCCCCCAATATTCCCTGCTGTGGTAGAGCCAAGATGGTGGAATAGAGGAAGATTTACAAATGAGCCTGTCCAACATTCCGCTCCAAAGAAATTTAAAATAAGGTATCAAATCACATTCTGTAGTAGCACATTCAACAAAAGGTCAGAGTAAGGCATTTTTTCAGCCCAAGCCAATGTAGTAGGTTAGAAGAAGTGTTCTATGACACTGCACTGGGACTGGCCCAGAGAGCATAGAGTGGTAGTGCCAGCTGTAAGCCTTGGAGGCAGCTCCAATAACAATAGAGGATCTCTCAACCCAGAGACACAATGAATTGGACAATTGGTCAGAAAGAGATTGCATGGGATTACTATGCTAATACTAGGCCCAGGGCCAAGTACTGTTTGGCAACTCCATTGTCCACACCCACTTCTGGGGTTGCAGTTCCAGTTTTGAAAGGAATACTTGTAGTAAGGTAGCAGGGACCCTGGTTGCAATAAATCAGGGAGGACAGGAGGGCTAGTGAATGTAGCTTCAAAGAAGCAGGAACCACTCCGGCAATAAAGACCAAAGAAGAGACTAGGAAAGCAATGACTAAATCTCTTTTCTGATCATACCACCTTAGAAAAACTGAAAATTTAAAAAGCCCAGAACTAGTTATGAATATAACAGCATGAAAAAGCCTGAAGTTCAAGATAGAACCCCTCCTCCATCCCCAAGTGAGCAGATATCAACTTCAATATAAAATTCAAAGTCAAGAAATAGTCTGGAGAAATGAACAAAAAACAACTGCAATAGTTAATGACTCCATGAGACATGACAACACAATGAAACAAAGTCAAAAGAATGAAAAAAATAGAAGAAAATATGAAACATCTAATCAGAAAAACAACTGACCTGGAAAACAGATCAAACAGAGATAATTTAAGAATTACTGGAGTAACTGAAAGTCTTGATCAAAGAAAGACATCATATTTCATGAAATTATAAAGGAAAACTGTCCAGATATCTTAGAATTAGAGAGTAAAACAGAAATGAAAAGAATCCACTGATCACCTCCTGAAAAAGATGACATAATAAAAAACTACCAGGAATATTATCGCCAAATTCCAGAGCACTCAGGTCAAGGAGATAATACCACAAGAAGTGGGAAAGAAACTATTCAAATACCATATAACTATAGTCAAGATCACAAAAGATTTAGCAGCAATCACAGTAAAGGAGCAGAAATCCAAGAATATAATATCCTGAAAGGCAAAGGAACAAGGATTACAATCAAAAAAGAATTTAGCAAAAATGAGTAAAATCCTTTGGAGGAAAATGAATATTTAATGGAATAGAAGACTTCCAAGGATTTCTGATGAAAATATTAGACCTGAATACACAAATCTGATATTCAAACACAAGACTCAAGAGAAGCATAAAAAGTTAAGCATTAAAGAAAAATCATAAGTGGCTCAATAAGGCTAAACTGTTTATCTTTCTATATGGGAAGACGATATATGTAACTCCTAAAAACTTTTTCATTACCAAGGAGGTTAGAAGGTGTCTACATAGACAGAGGGTATAGGTGTAAGTCAATTATCTTGGAATGATCTCCAAAATAATTCCCCCAAACTGAAAGGTGAGAAAAAGGGATGCATTGGAAGAAGGAGGAGGGAAGAGAAGAATGGGGAAAATTATCTCCAAAAAAAAGAGGCGCACAAGGAAGATTTTTTTTTTTTTGTACAGTGGATATAGAAATCAGGCGAGTAGAGTGAACAATTCTTGAGCCTCATTGGAACCTGAACTGGTTTAAAGAGAAAAGAATAAATATAAACTCAGTTGGGCATAGAAATCTATCTTACCCAATTGTAATGGTAATGGGGATTAGAAGATCATCCCTGCCCCTTGTAATGGCAAGCAAACAAGTACTTAGCATCTTGTTTCAGCTGAGTCTTGCCCATGATTATAGCAAGTCTTTGTTAAGAAACACACAATGGGAGGAACTTGCTGATGCAACAGGAAGGGGTAGAACAGGGAGGAGCTAATAGCCAGATAAAAAAGTGAGCACAAGCTGAGAAAGAGTCAGACCTACTGGGAGGAAGCAGTGTGGAGGCTGAGCAGCTAGCGTGAGTGAGAGAGGGGCATTCTTGCTTAAGGGAGCCTATTTTGTTTTGAAGGCCTGAAAGAAGGAAGGCTTGGGAAGGCTTGGGATTGTTGGTGTTCACTGCAATGGTTATGTGTACCAACTTTGTTGTTACTATGATGAATTTGGCTCTCTGGTTTGGAATTCAGTTTTCTGGTATTTGAATAAATGCTTTGATTCTGTCCTTCATTTGGGGAGTCTGTTACATTTTGTGATTCATAACTATACCAGCATATTCATAGCCACCATGGGTGCAGTGAATATTGCATTGGTGTTATACCAACAGAGAAGTAGGAGGAAAAAGAGATAAGAGAAAAGGAGGGTGAAAAAAGCAAGGGTGGAATAGTGGAGGCAGTTATCAGAAGCAAAATAGAGTTTTTTCTTTTTTTAATGAATTACAGGACTTTTAATTATTCTTGAAGAAAAGACCAGTCCAGAACAAAAAAAAAATGTGGCTTACAAGAATTACATAAAAAAGTAAACATGAAAGACCAAATTTAAGGGATTTTATATGGTCAACCTGTTTGCTTCTTATTTGGGAAAATGTTATCTGTAACTCCTAAAAATGTTATCATTACTAGGATAGTTTCAAAGAGCTTTCATAGATAGAGGCTTGGTATGAATGAAAGAACTGTTACAGTGAAGGGTAGAAGTGGGTAGAAGGCTGGTGGTGCTAGAATCTTTTTCTTATCAGAACTGAGTTTAAAAGAATAACATGTAGACCTAGAAGAATGTAAAAGTCTTCTTAACTTGTAGAGAAATAGGAGGGCAAGTGGATAGTTAGGTAAGAAAAGTATTCTTAAAAAGGGTGTGGATTAGGGAGGCAGTGATTAGAAATAAATTACATACCTGAGGAGGGATAGAGGAAAAAGAGGGAGAGAAAGATAAACAGTGAGGAAAAATAAGATGGAGGGAAATACACAACTAGTCATGATAACTTTGTGAATGTGATAAACACACATAAAATATACATGACTAGCAGAATAGATTAAAAACCAGAATCTGACAATATGTTATTTACAAGAAATACATTTAAAAATGGGAGATGCATATGGAGTAAAAATAAAGGACTGAAGAAGGATTTATTATCCTTTAGCTGATGCAAAAAAAAAAAAAAAGCAAGGGTAGTAATCATGATCTCATTCAAAGGTAAACTAAAATAGATTTAATTAAAGGAGATAAACAGAGAGACTACATTATGTTAAATGGTACCATAGGTAATGAAATAACAGCAATACTAAATTTATGTGTACCAGATGCTATAGCATACAAATTTTTAAAGGAAAAGCTAAATGAATTGCAGGTGGAAATAGATAACACAACCATAATAGTGAGGGACTTCAACCTTTCTTTCTCAGAACTAGATAAATCTAGCCAAAAATGAATAAGAAAGAGATCAAGGAGATGAATGGAATCTTAGATGAGCTAGTGATGAGAAATATCTGGAGAGAACTGAATGGAAATAGAAAGGAACATAAACTTTTTCTCAGTGGTACATGATACCTTTACAAAAACTGATCAAATATCAGGGCAAAAACTTTTATATTAAATGCAGAAAAGCAGAAATATTAAATGCATCCTTTTTAGATCATAATGTAATAAAACCATATTTAATAAGGGATCAGAGAAACACATATTAAAAATTAATTGGAGATTAAATAATCTAATCCTAAAGAATGAGTGGGTTAAAGAACAAGTCATTGAAATTATAAATAATTATATTAAAGGGAATGATAATAATGAGTCAGTATGCCAAAACCTATGAGATGTAACAAAATCAATAAAGGAAAATTTTTATCTCTAAATGTCTATATCAATGAAATAGAGAAAAACAGATCAATTTTCTGTATATTAATTTAAAAAAAAACTAGAAAAGGAAAACATTAAAAACCTCC
>CM053585.1:278855687-278876321 GCA_028646515.1 Pseudochirops corinnae
GCAAATTTGACTTTTTAAGGCATTCTTCTCCTCATTGGCTTTTTGGGCCTCTTTTTTCCATTTGAGTTAATCTATTTTTTAAGGTGTTGTTTTCTTCAGTCAGGTTGTTGACTCTCTTTTCATGATTTTCTTGCATCATTCTCATTTCTCTTCCCAATTTTTCTTCTATTTCTCTTATTTGGTTTTCAAAATCCTTCTTAAGCTGATCTGTGGCTTTTAGGCAGTCTTCATATTTCTTGAAAGCTTTTGGTGTGGGAGTTCTGACTGTGTTGTCTTCCTCCTGTTCCATACTTTGATCCTTTTTGTCCCCAAAAAAAGGATTCTAGAGTTTGGTTGCTGTTCTTACTTTGCTTCCTTTCCCTGCTCATGTTGCCAGTGAATTACTTGATTTTTTAGCTCTATGGAACTCTCCTTCCAGGGAGGAAAGCTCTGTCCCAAATTGCTGGTGTTTTCACAGCTGCCAGAGTTATTGGGAGGCTGCTGCAGCCCCCACCAGCTTTGGCTCGCTGAAAACACACCCCAGGACTACCACCCAAGACCATGATCTGGATCCAGGCTGCTCAACGCAAGAACATTTAGCCTCTGAATGATGGCTTGACCCCCCTGCAGTCTGCAGGCTGGGAGCTCTGAAGCAGCCATGTGGAGGCAGCTGCAGAGCTGCCGCTTCTGCCCCTTCCTTGACCTACAGGCAGTTCAACCGGACAGCTTTTCTACCCTAAATTTAGCTGAGATCCACTGACCTTTCACTTAGTCCTTGTTTCTTATGGCTTGATAATTCTGGAAACTGCCACAGCTGCCGGTGATACACTCTTCTGAAGCTCCAGCTGCATCTTGTCCTGGCCACCCTGGGGCCAAGCCATGGGCTGGCTGGGCTGGTTTTGGCTCCAAGCATCCTGCACTGAGCCCTTCGTGATGAGCTGCCTTCAGTGGGAGATGTGTTTTTCTGTATTTTTATGTTAGTTTTGGAGCCCTAAAATTTGTTTAGAGTTATATTTTATGGGTATTTGAGGTGGCTATGTGCAAGCTGCAAAACCTTGTGGCTCCTACACTGCCATCTTGGCTCCACCCCCTAAATATTCATCTTTACAGTAAATTTCTATTGTATTTAATACAATTCAGTTAAAAAAGAACCTGTTGACTTTCTACCACATGTATTACCCTGACCTCAGAATTTGTAGTCTAAATGAGGTGGAAAACATATATGTGTGAGATCAATATGACAATATATAATCAAGTACTAAATTATGTAGTGAAAGCTATAAACACTGTAGGAGTTGAGAAAGGAAAGAAAACAATGCAGATTAAATTAGAATAATGTGATCTCAGAGTCTAAAGAGACCATGGGAGTGTTCTAGCCAAACTACCTACTCTAATGTCCTTTACAACATTGTTGACAGATCTGCCTTCTTCTAGTTCTGGAGAACTCAACACCCTACAAGATACTCTATTTTTTTTTTTTTAGATAACATGGTCTTCTCAAAAGTTCTTCTTCATATTGTACTAATGTCTTACTTTTTATAACTTGCATCTATTGATCCCAGTTTTGCTCTCTGAAAATATATAGGATATCTATTTATTCTTCCAAATGATGGCCCTTCAAATATTTTAATAAAAATTTCATGCTCTTCCTAAGTCTTCTGTCCATGTCAAACAAGTTGTGTTCCTTTAGTCACTAGAACAGCAGTTCTCAACCTGTGGGTTGCAACCCCTTTGGGGGGTAGAATGACCCTTTCACAGGGGTCACATGGGTTGCCTAAGACCATCAGAAAACATATATTTCTGATGATCTTAGGAACCAAGACACTGTTCCTCTATCCATCTGCGGGCAGGTCTGCCACATGCAGATACACCCACATATGAGTATTAAAGGGTTGCAGCATTAGGAAGGTTGAGAACCACTGCACTAGAAGAACAACTGAAAAAGGTTTCATATTGGCAAATGAGTTTGATCTTAAAGGTTTGGTAAGATTTGGATAGAGAGAAGAATAGTAGAGAGCATTGCAAATGGAGGACCCATCTGATACAAAGTTAAGAGACAATGATGAATATGACTAATTTGAGAGACAAAGAAGACATTAATATTCCTGATTATTGAAATCCTACCCTGCTTTCAAGTCCCACCTCAACTGTCACCTCTCACATAAAGTTTCCTCGGGCATCTATTAGATTTACCCATTGTACCTTATATCTCAAATTATGGTGGTTCTATATTCAATTGTGGGTATTTTTTTTTCATTTTTTTGCCTCCTCCAAGAATATAAATTCCTTTGATTAGAGATTTTGGTTTATTAATCTTTGTATCCCCTATGAAGTTATCACAGCATTTAGTATATAACAGGAATAAGGTACACTATATATATATATATATACACACACACACACACACACACACACACACACACACATATATATATATGTATTTTCAATGAATAAATGAGTGGAGGGAGATAAAGGTTGAAAAGGTGCAATGGGTCCATATTATGGTGAGACACAATCACAATTTGGATCTTATCTTCAAGACATAAGGGAGTCAATTTAAATTTATGAAGAGTAGAGTAACATGCTTAATATTCTAAGGCTGTTTAAAGAGGCATTTAGGTTTTCCTGGATCCACCAACCTTCATAGCTAAATGACAATGTTGACAATGAAAATGACATCCTCTGCTGGGTGGTAAGACATTCCACAAAGAATGTCCTTTCCTTTACCAGTCAGCTTGCTTTGGACTACCTCTTCTAGGTCATTGATAGACTGGCAGCCATACTACTAAATCAGAGGCATTAGTATATTTAAAATCTTTGAGTGACATCAATGGTGACAGGTGCTTTATCAGCAAAGGCTGGTAAATGGGAGGCTGATTGATAGGACTTCTGGTTTGATGCCCCTCTGCTGGTGCTTAAAAAAAAATAATCCTGAGACAAAAGCCATGGAAATAAAGGTACATAGCTCCCTTCCACTCACCCATTGTCACTGTCAGTAGATATTTGAAGACTTTGGAGTGCTGTGGTTGAGGTTTCCCATGCAAAGGAGATTCAGGAAATGAATGGCATCAGAAAAGTCCACAAAATTCTCCTTGTGACACATTTATCACCACTAATATTTCCTGCCTCTTGTTGCACTGTCACTGGAACAATTGGATCCCACAACATATGTATAGAAGGGGCTAATTAACAGGCACACAGCATAACACACAGCATGTCAAACAAGAAAAGAAAGCCTCTCACAGTGGCTTGTAGCACGTTCACAACTAGAAGCAGCAGGCAGCTGGGCCTTGCCACTGGTTCAGAGATCAAGAACCACAAGAAATCTTTCTCTTCCCTTGCCTCACCCTACCCTTTTCTCTCCCACAGGCATTGTTGCATGCCCTCAACCTGCGGAGGTTTTTAGAACCAATATCTCCGGATTCCCACAAGAATTTGCCTGTTAAAGAAACTGAAGGACAAGGAAGCAGTGAGACCTATCTTTTAAATTGAATAACTCTGAGCAGGTAGGGTTGGGGAAGAAAGGAAGGGGGAAGAACCAGCACTGCTGTAAGAGGCCAGAGAGTCAAGGTGAGTCTCCTCCTTGACTATATGGACTCTATTAAAGAGAAGAACACAGATCTGGGATATAAAGAAATATCCATCGAGGACGGATTTGGACTAGCCCTTGTTCCACTCAGCTAGACTAAGAATTGCTTAAGGAGCACGGTCTCATGTTTATTCATCACTGGCAGATGCTAATACATTTCTGGATCGACATTTGGCAGAAATATGAATAAACACAGAGAATTCACAATCAGATATCAGCACTAGAAAGCTGAATACTACTGATGGATTGATTATGTTTTTGAGCTATTTAAATAATTGGACATACTAAGTACAGGGCTTTTTGCAGTGATAATGGACCTGTCCTGTTGTGGTCTATTTAACAAACACTTGGACTTTTTTTTAAAAGCTTGTTTACATTCCTGTACATCCTGGCTTTATTGGTATTCTGTTCTTTGAATTACAGTGTCACCCTAGCAACGCTAGAGAGAAAGTTGAGGAGGGCACTTTCATTGTTAACCCTTGTTTCTAAAGCCATAAAAGCCAAACCCCTTCTGGGCTAGATTTGGGATAGTTTGTCTTATCCTTGGAGCCAATTTTCCTTATCATCTGATCCCCAAATAAGCAACAACCAGTTTCAATTGTTTATAAAAGAAGAAAAAAAGAGTAGTAGAATGGGGGCTGGTTAGATTTTTATTTTGCTTTTAACACAGAATCTTCTCATATGAAACACACACACACACACACACACACACACACACAGAGTAGCGTAACTCCAAACCAATAACAAAACAATGACAGACTAACTGGTTCCCTGCCAAAATAGCATCCCATTGACCTAAGAGAATGGTTCCTTCTCTATTCCCACTTGGTTCTCCCTCCAAGAAACCACACTTAGAGAAAAGCTCATTTTTATAGTCAGGCTATGGTGTGTCAGTTATGATTCCAAGTCATTTGCCTTGTACTTCTAGAATGTTTACTGCATTGTTAACCATATGGGGAGAAAGATTTGATGATGGAATGCTATTATTTGGGTCTTCTGTGTTTTTAGGCCATGGCCTCATATGGGAGCAAATGAGTCAATCTGGCCACTTCTTTATGGATCTTTCTGCTGGCCCCACGTCGATTGTTTATAGTGCCCATGACTGACATTCCACAGCTCTTCTACTTTGATAGGGTCTCCCAGATGACCACTTGAGCACTTCTTGCTTTAGAGAAGAGCATTAGCTTTGGGTAAAAAACTATGCCAGCTGGCTGTAAAACTTAACTGTTGCTTATACTACAGACTACTTGTTGGTTATCTTCCATTTTTAAACTTCCCATATATTTGTGTCTCTCATTTCTTAACTAAGTACAGTATTCTCCTTGAAGAATCATACATGTTGAAAAAAAATGGCATTTTCTCCTTTCTAACCCATTACTGCATGAACTTCAGAGATATTCAGATGTGTTCCACATTGAGAAAATATGAAAAGCCTGATTGTGGATTTAAGGCATATGGTGTTATTAGCCCCCCTCATCATTTACTTTAAGGTTATAGAGCTTGATTTTCCAATCTTCATAGAAGCAGAGGATCACATTTTATTACAATAAAAGGCTGCCCAGCTCTTGGTCCAGGGGACTTAGCATAGCAGTTGAATTTATAATACATCTACTAAACTGATTTCCCAGTTGTTCGCAAGATGACGTACTGGTTTGATAATGATTCTTAGAGTTTATGTTTTAGAGGTCAGCATCAAAGGGCAGACAGGGAATGGGCTTTCCATTCTTCATTTTTTGATTTATTTATAACATTTCTTATCTTTGGTATCAAGAAAACTTTCAGAATGGTCTTCCTTCCAGGGCATCTCATCATTTAACAATTTCCTCATAGAACAGGAATTGAAGGGCTGTCTGGTATCAGTATTTCAGATTTCCCCCCCTTGTCCTCAGGCATTTTCAAAATTTGGTTTATTATTCAATTTCACAAGGCAAATAAGGGGCAGAGAGTTAAGTTTGAAGTAATGTGACACACTCTCTGAGCATTTATTAGTTTTTTTCTTAAATAATCAATTTATGGAAATGGCGTGTTGGCTCGGAGCTGGAATGCTGGAGTCTATTAGCCCCTCTGCTCCTTAGGACTCTAGCTAGTATTACTGTACAGGTCAATCTTTGTTCTGGTGGTAAGAGGTGAGTTTCAGAATTTTGATTTAGCTTCTTTTTGTTCTCATGAGAGGAAAAAGAAAAGAAAGACTAAACTTCCCATTGGCTATTTAAAATAATGATAAAAGAAAATGTAAAAAAGGAAAAAAAAAAAGAACCTAAAGGCCAAATATGCTGAAGAGATGCAGCTTTCTATGTATATCCAGCCATTTGAAGACAATAGTTCATCTCAGCTCCCCTCCGTGTTATAAATTCACTTTGATCTACTTTCATAAAGCATAGAGATAAACTGTCTGACTTAAAAGTTGAATGATACATAAAAATATCTGTCTAATAATGGTGTCTGTTTTCTTAAAGAAGCTATGCTAGCCATTGAAGAAAACTAAGACGTATTTTGTGAGTCCACACCAAAAAAAAAAAAATGTCTAGCAAACAACTAGACTGATACTGGCTATGAGGTATGATTCTGACTTACCTCATTCAATCAACTTACTTTTTCCTCCCTAAACATCTGAACTTTACATTGGGTTTAAATGTGAATCAATACAAGATAAGTAGAATATTATTTTCGTCTTTTCTCCAAACTTTCTCATTTAATAGTACTTTCAAGAATCATTTTTGAAATTACATTTTTAAAAAACAATCCAATCCTCCCTCCATATTGTTTTTTTTTTTTTAAGTTCATGGTTCTTGGGAGGTGAAAGATTCCAAATGCTATAAAACAAAATGTCACACTGCAAGTTGTAGGCGAGGGTAATAACCTTGACTTTTCCTTGCAGTGCATTTCAATTAGGTTCTCTTCTACCTGGGACAGAAGGATTAGTGCAGCTACCTTTGGCAATGAGGCTTACAACTGGTGAATCACATGTTTATATGTATATGTCAATGCTGATACAAAAGCTCAGCCTATAAGACCATAAAACATCTGGATGATTGACTTCTTCATCTTTCTTCTGATTTGTGGATTCTGCAGACCTCCTCCTAAAAGTAAGCAGTATCTACATATTTAATTCTAGTCTCAATCCCTAGCTGCTGGTTTCTTCCAAAACTGTATGTATACATATACATGTGTACACACAATATACATATGTACAAAATACATGTATAATATACACATGTATATATTTATACATACATTTCATATACAAAAATATATGTACATATAAATATACTGCGTGTTCTTGTGATGTACATGTTGTTTCTCCCAAGAGAATAGAATATGTTTCACTTTTGTCATGCAGCACTGAGCACAGTGTCTGGCTTATAGTAGAGGCATAACCAATGCTTTTTGATTGACAAATTGATTTCCTCATCTGTAAAAGAGGTATATAACCTCCTGGAGAGCAGGTAGTGGTCATTTTTGTATCCTTACCACCTAGCACTCTGCTAAGGCATGTAGGAGGAACTCAATAAATGTACGTTGATGGATTGAATACTGTTTGGAAAACAGAAAATAAATTTGAAATGCTATATTTAGCAAGATTTACAAAAATTATTCCTTAAAAATGAAGATTCAACATAAAAGACAGTTGAAAATTCTGGGAAAAAAAATTTATGTATTTGCAGTAACAGTTTTAACTCTAGAAAGTATAACCAACTGCTGAAAGGGAGAATGATCCATGAAAATGAAGTTAGATTCAAAAGAAAAAAAAATCCATGTGCTTCCTGTTTCTTCTTTGTGGAATGGTTTTTTGGAGGAACAAAATGGAGGTCAAGACATAGAACCTGAATTCTTTAATAGATAAAAACAAAGTCTGTAGAAACTAATATATAAGCTGTCTCCTCCACCACCCCCCAACCCAGAAAAGTAGATTTAGTTGAATTTTTTAAACTTCATTTTTAGATTTGCATAAGGGATTAATGAAAAATCTATTTAAAAAAGATGAGGCATCTGATGTAATTTTACATCTCAGGATTATAAGATAAAATACACAATGGAACTTCATCTAAAATTTGCTTATATAAGGTGATTCAGAATCATGTAATCCTTTTCAACCCACATAACTACAGCCATGGAAATATAATATTTACAAGCCTCAGACACTGAAAGCATATAGCATTTTGGGGCATAGAATATGCTATATAATGTATTTGATAATTAAAAAAACCCCACAAACTTTCCAAGAAAAGTAATCGGTTATAAGACTGTTAGCAAAACCTGTGAAAGTCAAAGGAGAGATAAAACCGTCTGCTTCTGTTCTGTATGTGTGTGTGTGTGTGTATGTGTGTATGTATATTAGCATGTACACACATGCCAAAATCCTAATTCCCTTCTCTAATAGTCAGACACTGATGCTCATTATGATTCTTCTGGATTTACAATACCTTTTAAAGGTACTACATGCATAGGAAAGTAAGGAGACACCTAGAATCTTGGTTTGATCTTTCTACCATGTTTTTCTGAGTATTCATTTAAGAGATGTTTGAGCCTTAATATACATGGGCATTTTAAAATGCTTGATTTTTATCCTAAATTAATTTATGTTTTGTAAAACTTTCACTGAATATTGTATGAACCTGAGGGGAAGATGAAGAATCAGTTTTAACATTATTTTGCATAACACATTTGCACAATGTAAGTAATACTACCCAGAAGGGAAAAGTAGCATTTGATAACATGGTGTGCTACCTTTCAAGATTCTAGTTCTTGCCTTTTCTTGGTGTCATGTAAAACCAGTGAGGCTGTCTTTTAAAATTTAAATGTCTCATACATGTTGTCCTGGGTAATGAAGAATTATATTTATGAAGTGCAATGGGTTTCAAATGACACTTCTCAACCATTCTGTAATTGCTTATCTAAGAAAAGATTCATTTTAAAAAGAGAGAACTTTAAAATTGAATAGATGGAGTATACTTAGCTATGCAGGTTATGCTGAATAGAAATACTTGAATAGAAAATGTGCCTAATTGTATTAACACATAGGTACCATGTAATTGCTGGGGAAAGAAGAAACAGAAGATTATCAGGTGAAAAAATAATGATATTGGGGCAGGTTTTTTGCATGCAAAAATATAATATAGGGGACTTCAACATGAGACAGAACACTGACTTGAGATCAGATGATGACCTACTTTCAAATACTAGCTCTGTGGCTTACTACCTGTGACTTTGGACGGGTCACTTAACATCTAAGTGTCTTGTTTTCCCCAATAGTAAAATGAAGAGTTGGACAAGATGACCTTCTAGTTCCAGAGCTATGAAACAACAAGTCATCTTGTTACCCCACAACCAAATCTGCTGTCTACCCAGATTGTGACCAATAAAGATGAGAACTGTAAAAGTCAGTGCCATTTGTATCCTTGTCTATGATGTTTCTTCTCTTTTATGGAAGATAGATTAGCACAATAAGACAGTGATGATTGAATATAGATTAAAAGAATGACAGATACAGTACTTATTAACCATGTACTATGTGCCAAACGTTGTGCTGAATGTCTGATAAACAAATACAAGCAAATAACAAGAATTCTGTAACTGTTTCCCATAGCACCAATCCCGACACTGCCATTCAATAATAGAGTGATTATGTGTTTGGGGGAGGGTGGCAATTTTAGGACTCACATAACCTATGATTCCCATATACCCCAAGAAAAATGATAATGCTGAGAATATTTTATTTTTTAAATTAAAGAAACAGAACAAAATACATTGTGGGCATGGTATTTATAGAGATTTGATAAACCATCATTTTTCACATGTTGACAGACCTGGTCTAAGTTGCTCTCATATATCCTTAAAGCAGTTCACTAAAAAAAAAAAAAAGCATGAAAATATGTGCCTTTTACACATTTTGATAATCAAAACATCTAGCTCCCTTTTTTCTTCTTTTTGTTAGTACAAACTTGGCCTCAGAGAATGTCCCTACTCATCTGGGTATGGTTATACAGGCCTATAATCCCTTGCTGTTGGGATTGCAAAGGCTGGGGGAGAGCTTCTAGTTTGCCTAAGGAAGGTCTAACTGGTCCAGGTCAGAAATGGAACAGATCAAAATTCCTATCAGTAATGGGAACTCCCAGGCTAGGCAGGAGAGAGAAACCCAATTTCAAAACAAAGAAACAACAAAAAGGAAACAAATAAAAAGGCCCATAGTAATCAAAGGGAAGAAAAAAGAAAATTATATGATTTTTGTCTAATTATAGCTTTCTTCTTCCCACTATGTAGTACATTATTTGGATATTTTACTCTTCTGAAGCCCTATAAATGAAGGACTTCATTCGCTTACTTTCCCGTGGACTATTCCTTGCTTTAGGAATTAGGACTTAGCTTTCAGTCCCTCGGGTACTTTGGGTCACATTCTCTGAGATCCTAGTGTCTCCAAGGAGCCAAGTAAAGCACTGAGCTCCAGGGTTCTCAAAGAACCCTTATATTCATTCTTCTATTGGGAAAAAAACACATGAGTTTCTACTACCTGCACCAAGAAATAGTTAATGCTGATGATTAATTCCCTGTTTCCTGTATACTGACTTCAAAAACACTTCATTGCCCTTAGTGGTCTCTGTAGTTTGTTATCTTTTTTCTTTTGAAGCCAGGAAAGTTTAGTTTGCTTTAAGATAATAAGTCTCTCTTGAATATTAATGAAAGAAGCTCAAGTTTGAATCACAAATTTCTTGCCAAATTGTTGAGGGTGACTGTCCCAAGCAGCAAGTTTGATTGGAACCCATTATTATCCCCAATTCCAGCTAAACTCCATCTTTGACATTCTTAATCAATTGATCAGCAAGAATGCACTGCATAGCTTCTGTAGGTGAAGCCCTGGCCTTGCCAGCTGGGAGAATACAAGGGAGTCTAAGGCTTATTCCCTGACCTCAATGACCCTAAAACACTATTTTGGATAGAAAGCATATATTGATGAAAAGTGAATTTATAGTTCCAGGTTACATATTAAAAGTTCTAATAATAAATATTCCAGGAGGGGAAATGACTGTGAACTGATAACAGAAGGATTCATGATGAGATTGAGATTTAAGCTGGGTCTTAAATGAAGGCAGAATTTAGAAAAGCATATAGAAAGGAGAAATGTCACACTCTAGGATCTTTGCCAAAAGGGGTCATGAAGAGTCAGACACGACTGAAAAATGACTAAACAACAAGAATAGAAAGGAGAAAGGAATGATAGTTGGGATAAGAATAAACCAGGTTTATATGGCATCATATAATATCAAGAGCATTGTCCTCACGACAACCAAATAAGATTTATGTAGATAAGGTTTTTATATCACCATTTTACACAAGAAACAGAGATATAGAGAAGTTAAATGGTGATCTTTTCATTACTTAGCTAGTAAGTGTCAGAACTAGGATCTGAACTTGGGTCTTGACACCAAATGTGCTACTCAGTACTACATTATTCTGTCTATAAATGGAACAAGAAAATTGAAAGAAGAAAAGGTAGGTCAGTTGAACAGACATTTTATGTAGAGGAATAATATGTTAGGTTAGTATAGCAGCTTATTGGAGTAGAAAAAAGGCTGACCTTGGAGGCAGAAAGATGAAGGTTCTTTTCTGAGGGTACATGGGCAAGTTTCTTAAGCTCTCAGGACCCCAGACTACTCCCTCAGATTTTAATTACAAACTGCTGATCTTAACTGGTAGAAAGAATTTCTATACCAAGAACTTCCTACACTGATGGAACCACAGGTTTAAACTCTACACTCTACAAAATAAACCAAAACATCTCATAAATCATGTTAGGGTTAAATTTTGTGACCCTTGAAGGCAAACCAGGCAAAAGAGTTTGTACTTTATCTAGTAGGAAAAGTTCAATCACTTCATTTTTCTAGGCCTCAGTTTCTTAATTTTTAATAAAATGGTGGTCTATGTGATCTCTGATCATTTCAAAAGATATGGTTGTACCTAAAGCATCTTGAAAGCCTTTAAGCACAATATGAATGCTTCTTCCTCCTCTTCTTTTTCATCTCCTCCTCCTCCTCCTTTTCCTTACCTCAAGCAAATTCTTATGCCTATGAAGAGCAGAACATACCAATCTGCATTGGAAGGGACTTCCTGTAGTTTTATAAATTAATAAAATTACAGATTCTGTCCAATAAAAAAACACCTCCACCAATAATAATTAGAACAACAATATTAGTTAAGTCTATGGTTATATTAGTGGTAATTTAGAAGACCATAAAAAATAATGAAGTCAAGAAGAACTTTTTTTTATTATTATAAATGGATGATTGTGTAGGAAAACAAGTTTAGTTTTATTTAGATATTTTGAATTTGCCTCTCCAATTCATCTTTCACACAACTGTCAAATTGATTTTCCTAAAGCACAAATCAAACTATGTCACTCCCTCACTCAATAAACATCAGTGGCTTCTTATTAACTCTAGAATCAAATACAAATTTCTCAGTTTGGTATAAGACACTTCACGACTGCACCCCAGGCTACCTGCCTTCCTGGCACACACTGGTTCAGTCAAATTGGTGTTGTTGTTCCCCATATAGGGCATATGATCTCTCAATGCTGTGCATTTCTACTGCCTGTCTTATATATTTGGAATGTACTTTCCTCATTACTCCCATCATATAGAGTCTCTGGTTTCTTTCAAGACTCATTTCCAGCATTATCTTATCCATGAAACCTCCTAGCCTCCTTCCCTCTCCCCCTTTTGCCCCACCCCAAACTCCTCACCTGCTCTCTTGCCCAGCTAGACTTAGACTTCCTGAAGGCAGGCATTGTTTGACTTTTGTCTTTGTATCTGAGGCACCTAGAACAGTTTCTGGTGCATAATAGCTACTTAATAAATGTTCTTCAACAAATAGATTTCATGAGAGAATATTCAGCAGATAAATATATGTCTAAATGTGGCAGGGATTCTGCCTACTCCCTGTTTTGTTTCTGAATACACGTGAATAACTGAAGCAAGATACAGTAATTGAGTAAAGATGCGAGATGAGGAAGAATGAAGAATAAAGGATAATATGGAGGTAATAAACATAGGTCTGGAAAAATGTGATGGTATCTTTGACACTCTGACAGAAACAATTTAGAAGAGGGGTGGATTTGGGGGGAAGACAATGAATTCTGATTTGGATATGTGAAGTTTGAGATGCTTCTGGGACCTCCAGTTTGAAATATCCAATAGGCAGTTGGTGATGTGGGATTGAAGTGCAGGAAAGAGAATGGGACTTTGTGTATTGGGGGAAGAGGCATGAGGGAGACAGAGAGTGAGGGAGGAGGGGAAGAAGGGAGAGGAGAAGGGGAGAGACAGAGAGACAGTGAGAGAGAGAGAAAGAGAGACAGAGAGAGAGAGAGAGAGAAAGAAAGCGAGAGAGACAGTAAGAGAGAGAGAGAAAGAGATGGACATAGAGAGATGGACAGAGAGAGAGGGAGAGACAGTGAGAGAGAGAAAGACAGAGAGAGAGAGACACTAAGAGAGAGAGAGAAGGAGAGAGAGAGAGAGAGAGAGAGAGAGAGAGAGAGAGAGAGAGATGGACTGAGAGAGAGATGGACACAGAGAGAGGGAGAAACAGTGAGAGAGAGAAAGAGAGAGAGACAGAGAGAGACAGAGACAGAGAGAGGGAGTGAGAGAGACAGAGAGAGAGAAATCTGGTGGTATAGTGATGACAGTTGAACTGCTAAACTTGTGAGGGCTGAGAAAGTCACCAGAACAGATTATATATGGAGAGAAGAGTAGAAGGCTTAGGACAGAGGTCCGTGGAACACCAACACAGAGGGGAATGTGACCTGAATCTTGATCTAGCAAAGAAGGTTAAGAAAGAGGGGTTAGTTTCCAAGAGGAGAGAGTGGTCCACAGAGCTTAATATAGGAGATGTGTTGAGAAGGCAGAGTACTGAAAAAAAGACCCTGAGTTTCAGTAATTGAGAGATCACTGATCATTTTGGAGAAAGCAATTTCAGGTGAATGAACATTTGATGACATCACAAGTCAGAATGAAAAGGGCTGTGTGTGGAGTGAGAAGTGGAGGCAGTATGCACAGACAGCTTCATCTAGGAAATTAAATTTAATAAAGATTAGTTTGGAGTCCTATATTTGAATTAAATAAATAGCTCTACAAGTATACAATGGATGTGGTATAGTTAGATAATATTCTTATGAAAATAATTTGGGAGTTTTAGTTTTTCTGTAAATTCAATATGTCATCACGGCAACATGGCAGTCAAAAATGCTAACATGATCTAGAGTTGCATTAAGACACTCATAGCAGCAGACACTGAAGGGTACTCAGGCCTGGACACTCAGTTGGCCTCTAAATACTCTGCTATGATCAGATACATATATTCTGCCATAGGTGCTACGTTTTAGGAATAACATTGATAAACTTGAGAATATCTAAAAGAAGGTAAGTAGGATGGTGAGGTACTTTTTGTTAATGCCATATGAGGAAAAGTTGAAGGTAATGAGGGTATAGCCTTCTTAAGAGAATAATTAGTAGGACATTGTAGCTGTCTTCAAATATATTAAAGGTTATCGTATGGAAGAAGGTTTACTTGTTCCTGATTGGCTCTGGAAGACAGAAATTAGATCAATGATTGGGAATTGTAGAGAGGTAGATTTAGACTGGATTTAAGGGGGAAAACAAACCAAACAAAATTGTGAACAATCTGAACTTGCTCCAAGTAGAATGGACTTCCTCAAGAGGCAGCAAGTTCCCTTTTGTGGGAAGTTATCAGGCACAGCCTGGATGATCACTTCTCAAGGCTATTGTTAAAGGGGATGCCTCCTTCAAGTATTTAACTAGCTCTGTGACCAGAAAGACATGTCATTTAACCTTTCTATTTGTCACTTTGTCCCACAAAAGTAATACTGTAGTATCTACCTTGCAAGTTTTTACAAGGGTCTGACAAGATCCCATACAAGTCAAATCAAGTGAAGAATTTACTAAGTGCCTACTATGTGTCAGGCACTGTACTAACCACTGGGGATAAAAAGAAAACATGAAGAATTTTACAAATCTTCAAGTGCTATAGTCAGTTATCATGAGCAATATATATGGGTTTGATTAGATAAACTGATGTTCCTGCCTTATGTTTTGCGATGGTGTAGCTCACTAACTGTCATACCAGATTCTCAAAAACATTTCTTCTGACTCCTTAGCCAATGTTTTTTTTAAATGACACTGTGATGTGTACTTTGACAGAAAAATCATGAACTCTTTCACCTTTAGGACAGTTAGTTTTGTTAAAGAAAAATACTGAAATAAATAGAATTTGTTGGCATCCTCAAAAAAGAGGCAGTTCATATGAAAAAAAAATTGCCACCAGAGATCATTTGATACACAATGGGCAGTCCTGGGCAAAGTATGCTTCAGGACTCCACTTACCTGGAAAGTGAATCACATGTCTTCCCCAGAGAGGATGCTGTCTTCAGCTCAGGGCAAGGGTCAATAGCAATGCAGTGGGATGGAGGCATACGTTTATGGGTATCTATACTCTCTACCTGGCCTATGAATAAAGAGACATAGCTGCCTCAGCATTATCATTCCCCTGACCTTCACAAGTGGAGTCATCCCAGCAGGGGAAAAAGCAGCGGGGGAGAAAAGAGAAAATTAAAACGTTAAAAACTATATTATAGCTCGTTCATGACCTTTAAAAAAAATTAGGCTTGAAACTATGAGGCTGGAGCAGATACAACGAAGTCTGACAGCTGTAAAGTTATGGATGTGTGTGTGTGTGTGTGTGTGTACGCGCGCGTGTGTGTGCGTGTGCATGTGTGTGTGTGCACGTGCGTGTGTGTGTGTGCGTGCGTGTGTGTGTGTGATGTGTGTGTGTGTGCGTGCGTGTGTGTGTATGTGATGTGTGTGTGTGCGCGTGGTTTTCCACCAAAATCTTAAACAATAAGCAGTCCCTGTGTGTTTAGAACTGGCTGTCAGCCAAGGGAAATTCAGAATTTTGAACAGTGCTTAACTATTGAAAGAGATCCATCCTGAATTTCAGAGCATCCCTTTGCTCTCAATGCTATTTGCCTTGTTTGTCAATGAGTCAGTTCCTATTAATAAGGCATGGCAAACTGATGCCGATTGGAGTTAGGTAAAGAAGGGCCTCTATCCTGAATCTCCTGTTAGCTGATTTGCGGATGGAGCATGCTATGACAGCTAAACATTTGAAAACACTCTGAGATATTGGGGAAAGGGAGAGGGAACCAAACAAACAAATGAAACATCTGAAGAAAAAGTATACACACATACATACATACATACACACACATACATACATACATACATACATACATATACATACACACACATATACATACATACACACATACATACATAAATACACACATACACACATACATTTATGTTTATATTCACATATGATGTATTTATGTATATATACACATATACGTGTGCATACACGTGTTTACTTCCAGAAAACCTAAATTAGAAATGATAGTGTATCAATGTATTATTGTATCTAGAGTACTTAAATCTTAAAAACAAAAATGCATTGGCTTTACAACAGTGTCAAACATTCATGACATATTGATTCCATTTATAAGAGGGAGTTTCATCCTAGTTTAAAAAAAAAAAAGTAAATCCTCTGATTTTGCAGATGTTTTCAAGTGTGACAAAAAAGACCCAGGACTTAACATCATTTACATTTTGCTGCTCAACTAATCAATTTGACTTGCACTTGGTTTAAAAAAAAAAAAAAAGAAACTGTACAGTTTTTTTTTTTCACTTTCTTCCATATCCTTTGGGTAATCAACTTTGAGCTAAGGCTGCTTACTTTCACTTTCAAACATTATGTTACCTGTCTTGAATCTCTGTAGGGTGTTTTTATTGAGGTTACTGAGGTTTTTAAATAGCCATTAAGTTTCTATGATTCTTACAGGTTGGATTATCATAAACAGATAGATTTTAACCTCTAGGCTTAGAAGCAAGATAAAGATAATTTTAAAATAATAATTCTGAATGGTACACTGGCTACACATAATAATGCACAGTATTAAAGGTCACAGAAAATTAATATGAAGATTACTGAGTGTCAGAAGTTATTTTGTAGAAGTAGCAAATAGCTTTACAATCTTTTCTGGAATGCTTATATAGAAAAGGGGAAAACTACAGTGATTTTTGCAGAATCCCATTTTAATAGGAAATTGATGAATGACAGCATCTGGCAGGAAGAAAAAAAAGCATATGGTCTAACTAGCTGTTTCTATAGAGGTTAAAAACAGCTTTGGAATTTCTCTAGTTGCCATTATGATTGACAGACCATCAAATAAATCATTCACTTTCCCCCTCTTTCCTGGTCCCATGTACCAACAAAGACACGAGGGGGAAATCTGCAGTGTGGTCCATGAGAAATTAGACATGCAACGCCCATTAACATAAATGGATTCTTTGCACCTAATTCCCCATACACTGTACTAAAAAAAAAAAAATCTACCCGCAGGACATGGAGTATGCCTGTTTTCTTGTTCATTCTATTTATAATTTTTAATTATTAATTTCAAATATAATTGGTTTCTTTAGAGAATGAAATGCCTTGTAGGTTATCTAAAACACTTTTTCAGAGTCTTGGGGCTTGATGCTAAAAAAGATGTGTTGATGCTAAAATATGTTACACTGTGTAATACAAACAAAGAAAATTAGGCTAGCAGATCTTGGGTGAGGTTAGGCTAATTAAGCAATTCTCAGTACTTCAACTCTGGCTATCTTCTCTGAAATATGCTGCCAATCATCTATTCTTCTGGGACTAGTCTTATTTGAATTGCCTTCACCTTCAGGCTCACATCACCCCAAATGTAACCCCAAATAATCTGGCAAATGTTTCAGGCACAGAAATAGAAAAATTTTTTTTTGGCCTCTAAATACCCAGCATGATATTATTGTAGACATTTAGCAAATTTTTTAAAAACTGAATTTAAGCAATTTCCTTCCTTCTTTCCTTCTACTTCTTTCCTCCTTTCTACTTCTTCCTTCTCCCTTTTCTACCTTCTTTTATTTTCTTCCTTTGCAAAAGGTATCTTTGACTTCATCTACTGAATCTATTTCTATTTCTTTATGTCTATACTTGTAGCATATCCTGGTGTAAAATGAAAACATAGATGGCCTTTTTAGGTCATCAAATACAACCAATGAATATAATGAAAATGGGTAAAAAAAGCCCTTGAAAGTTAGAATAGTACTTAGCAAATAATATTTGGGGAATCTAATATGGTACCAACTAACTCGTCTGCCTATTGTATTTTTTTTAATCTGAATTAATCTTATTTTTGCTAATATACCCTCAGTTACAGACAATAGTCATAAACTGATCCTCAAAAGAAAGCACACAAAACTCAAATGAACAACTGACAATTATATAGCACTTCACGGTTTGTAAAACACTCTACACATTTTATCTGTGTTGAAAGGTATTATAATTCCCATTTTATGGAATTAATGTCTCCATTTGACAGATAAGTAAACTGAGACTGAGAAATGAAGTTAGATGTGAAAATAGTCCTGACTCCATTAACACTTTGTTCCCTATGCCACTTTCCCTCATGTAGATCAATTAAAAATATTAGGAAATAAGTATCACAAAAGCCTATCCAGTCTATCACTGAGTCTATCTACAATATATGTTTTGACTATCTTCACTGATTTGATGACAGCCAATTAGTTAACAACTAGCTGCCTAATCATATAGAAATATTAATTCTGGGCTCATAAACTTTAGCCCAGTCTACTTTCCCTGAAGAACATAGTTGAAGACAGCCCCACTGGAGTAGAAAATGGGCTTCTGTCTATATGACAGGGACTATTAACAAGCATGTCAAACCACTCATTTCAAGTTGGATGTTCAAACTGGTTGGCTATATACATACATACACACAGATACATATATACATGCGTATGTATGTCAGCTTATCTATGTATTTCTAAGGTAAATTTCTAAGGTAAATGTATTTCTAAGGTATTTCTAAGGTAAATTAAAAAGGTAAATTTCTCAGGTAAATTCTAAATTTAATGGATGGATTTAAAAGCATTTACTAATCATATACTAAGCACCAAAGCACTGTGCTAAAGAAAAACAAGACCCTGATCTGAAGGAACTTACAGTCCAGAAGTTATCCATGAAACCAAATATATTCAACAGGCATATTTCATGCCATAACATACTATTTGATCACCTTTATGCTGTCTCTATTTGTATAGTTCAGGGCATTATTATTGGTCATGGCATTATAGCCTCATTAAAAATAAAGCAATGCTATTTGTCACGTTGACCTCTAGCAGGACAGAATATATTATACAAAAAAAAAATTCAGATTGACAACTTGGAATGGTGAAGTCCTTTCTTCTCAAAACAAATTAAAAATGTCTATGTAATGCCAAATATGTATATGGGAACTAGAAATTGCTTTCAATCATCTAAATGTCATGTGAGCAAGTCATCCAAGTACCCAACTGTACTGTTCACTTTTCATCTATTACATCTGGGTGCCATGTAAATACAAATATGAAACTACGGAGCCTCTCTAAAAATCTAACTTGTAGATTCACTTGATCAGTCAATAAGTATGTATTAACCACCATTATGTGTCAAGTATGGCAAAAAAAAAAATCTATGAGGCAATTCCTTCTCTCAAGAATCTAACTTTTCTTTGCCTTTATAGTATTCGTATCTCAGGGGAAGCTTCATTTAGACTGGGTCTACACAAACCTGATCGGGAGAAAATAACTGAACTTGTTTAACACATCTTTATTTTTGAAAACAGCTGAATTTTGTAAAGCAGTGTGTTGCTAAAAATAGTCAAATCTTTGTTAAAAGCAAACAAATAACTGAATAAACACTTTGTTCCAAACTGGTTTCTGGGCTTAAGTTAGAGCATTAGTCAATTCTTGAGCTTTCCGATGAGACCACTAAAAAATAAGGGGCAATAAGATTGATGACATTTCTGGACTGGAAAACTTCCCACAGTGAACATTATCCAAATTCACTGGTTTCCTAGAGACCATTGCTGGACTTCTTTTCCATGTAGACTTGAAATCTCTAACCACACAATTAAAGCTTTAGGAGTATTTAATTCTCTTTCTGTTGGAAATAACCATATGGGCCCTTTGGTTGTAAATAACATCCTATTTTTCTTGTACCAGGAGATGTAGAGTGTGGGTAGTCATTATGCTCTTTCAGATTTGGATACTGGGGGCAAATTCTGAGTTTTTATTTTTCATCTACATCTATTCACACACACATACAATTATACATGCTTTCTTCCAATGAATATCTTAAAGCATCTATAAAGGGAAGCAAGCTGGAGTTGAGCCCACTAATCTAATTATTACACTTTGCCATTGTTCAATCTTGACATTAATTTACAATATTTTAAGTATTTTCTATCCATTTCTTAATGTACCTGGTTTTTTTTTTTTCTGTTTTTAACTGCAGACATGTACTGGGCATGCAATCCAAAGTACACTAAATAGAGAGAATGACTCCAAGACATTTTTTCCTCAAAGGAGACTTCAGATCAGAGTCCATCAAGGAATATAAGGATTTTTAGACTATTTTCGCCAATGTCCATTATTTTTTACATTTATCTTGGTTATATTTTATGACCTACTCAATTCCCTAAAGTGCTTACATGCATCTAGAGTTTCTTCAGCATTCCAAAGTTGGTTTTTTTTAATCTACTAAATACTTTAATGGTCTGAGCCAGGCTTATTGGTAGTTGTCCTTTGCTCTTCCAAATAAGTAATGACTAATGAAAAATGAACTCCCCCTTAGTTTTAGTCCCTTACCCTAATTATTTTTCTCTAGTTTGAAGATATCTAATTTAAAAAAATATACAGATAACTCAATAATGTGCAGATGCCTTCATAAAATTGGAATTACTCTTCAATCAATCAATAAGCATTTTATTAAGAACTTCTTATCTGGCAGGCATTGTGCCAAGTGCTGGAGTTAGAAAAATAAACACAGTCCCTGGCCTCGAGGAGGTCAGTGAGACAACCACCTCAAAGAAACTTATGTTATATTGGGCAAACAACTTGTATACATAAATT
>CM053585.1:278876821-278900762 GCA_028646515.1 Pseudochirops corinnae
TATGGTCATTCAATGAGGTGGAGGACTTTCAATCATTCTTAAGGTAAAAACCAGAACTGAATGGAAAATTTGACATTCAAATACAAGAAGCATGAGAAGGTAAACATGGAAAAGAATTCATAAGGAACTTATCAAAGTTGAATTATTTACATGCCAACATGGAAAAACAATAATTGTAACTTATGAAACTTTTCTCAGTATGAGGATAGTTGAAGGGAATATAAATGTATAAATATGTATACATATACATATGTTTCTAAGGAGGGTATATATGCATATGAATACATATGTGAGTGTGTGTATATGTGTACAGGAATACATAAAGGTTGCAGGATCAATTTAATAGGAAGGGATGATATTTTAAAAGGTGAAATTGAGAGGTGGGAGAGGAATAGAATGAGAGGAGATGGGGAGAGACAGAATGGGGTTAATCATCTCATATGGAAGAGGCAAGGGATAACTGCTACAATGGAGGGGAAGAACAGGAAGGTAAAAGGGAGTGGGTCAACCTTAATCTCATTGAATTTGGCTTGGGGAGGGAATGACATACACTCTAAATCTGGTATCTTGCCCTACAGGAGAGTAGGGGGGGAAGGGGATGAGAGGGGGGATGATGGAGGGGAAGGCAGGTTGGGGAGAGGGTTGTTAGAAGTACACACTTATGAAAGGGACAGGGACAAAGTAGAGAAGAGAACAAGTGGGGGGAGGTGGGATAGGATGGAGGGAAATATAGTCAATCTTTCACAATATATCCATTGTGGAGATGTTTTGCTCAACTACACATATATGGCCTGTATTGAATTTCTTGTCTTTCCAGTGGGGCTATGTGATGAGGGAGGAAGGAAAAGAATCTAGAATTTAAGGTATTAAAATCAAATATTTATAATATATAATAATAATAATAATAATAATAATTATTATTATTATTATTATTTACATGCAACTGGGAAATAAGATATACAGGTACTGGGATAGGGAGATCTATCTTGTCCTACCAGAAAGCCAGAGGGGTAATGGGGGAGGATGTAGGAGAGAGCAGATTGGGGGTGGGGGTATACAGTAGCATCACTGTTTTGGGGTGGTGGGTAGGGAAAGGACAGGGAGAAAATTTATAACTCAAAATCTTGTGGAAATGAATGACATAAACTAAAAAAAGAAACCAAAAAGAAAAAGAAAAAAAAGAAAAAGACAATATCATGAAATAAAAAAATAATATAAATAACACTATCAAAAAAGGTAAAATATTTAGAAATTAAAAAAAACCCTGATCTTCCATTTTTTTCAAAGTTTTCTTCTTCATTTAAAATGGAAATTGACTTAAGTAGGCTAGATTTACATGCTGAAGCATTTTGCATCTCCTTTTAATTTATTTTGTGATCATGACAAATACAAGTTAGAGAGAGAAAAGCCTGCATAGGCCATAACAAGTTGAAAGCAGAAACCAATCTTTTTTTCATGTTAAACAGTTTATAGACCATTAAAGAATCAAGGTGATATGGAACTATGAAATAAGAGTTGGATTTAGAACCTGAGTTCAAATTTGACCTCTATCCATTACTCCTTCAACAGCTTCCTTAAACTCTCTGGGCTTTACTTTCCCTGTCTATAAAATGAGAAGATCGGACTAGAGGTGGCTTCTGTTGTTAATGATATGATCCTGTAATGACTTGATCACCCCCAAATTCCTGGCAATTCTAAATTCTATAATCCATATTGAGAATAAATATTTTCAGTTTTGCTGGACAAAAGTCTTTAGTTAACAGGTTATTATCTCTTAATAAGTTTCAAAGTCTTATTTGGTAGATCTCCCTACTAAGTCACTATGCCCTTGCTATCCTCCATGCTCTTCTCATAGTTTTGTGGTACTCCTAGAGGAGTCAGGAGTTACATCCTTCCATTGCTTGGCTAATAGATTTTACTGTTAATTTTTCCTCTACCTTATTCTAGAGGTTTTGGAAATGAAAATGAAATGAAATTTCATGGAAATGAAAAGCAGTTCCTATGCCCAGGATAAAAAGAAAATAGGGAGTTCCTCAGCAGGGAAATGAGACATAGATTTAGAGTCAGAAGACCTGTATTCAAATCCTCACTTTTTCCCTTACTACATGTGTGAAGATAGAAAAGTCACTTTATCAGTAGGAAGCCCAGGAATTTTATCTGCAGTCTTTTGATAATGAACTACTACACAGAGTTTAAAAGTTCATGGCTAAAAATAATCAAGGAAAATTAAATTCTTTTGATGCACAGACATTAGTTTCTCATCTTCTAGGTTCTTTCCTCTTATATCCTACATGAAGAACAAGGCACTTTTATTTTGAATGATTCTGATTGCAAGGCAGCCGCTTAATTTAATCATTTTCTCTGGAAAGATGCCACTTACTTAACAAGGGGTCAAAATCTGTCAGGGGGAAGCAGAAGGAAGATCCAGGAAGAGAAACGATGCCATTCACACATTGAGAATGAGTTTCATAAGCACAGCGTTAAGAAGAAGCAAAAATGAATACATCTTAAAATTGAATATGTGGAAACAATTTCTTTCCAGTAAAAACCCAAACACAGACATTCTCCTTTAGTTTTTTTTTTGCATTGAACTCCTTATGATCATAGATTAGAGCTATATCTTAATGCTTTACTAAGAGATACTGTGCAGAATTAACTGCCTTATTTTGTGACTAAACAGGCAATTCATCTATGATGAGATGGTAAATAAGCACTAATAAGTTACATTGAGTATAAGTTTGATTTGATCTAGAACAGTGATTCTCAACCTGTGGGTTATGTTCAATTTGTAACAATGAAAATACATCCTGCATATCAGATAGATTCATAACAGTAGCAAAATTACAATTCTGAAGTAGCAACAAAAATAATTGTATGGTTGGGAATCACCACAACATGAGGAACTGTATTAAAGGGTCGTGGCATTAGGAAGGTTGAGGACTACTGATCTAGAATCAAAGGTTCAGAGGATTTGAACTCAGTTCTTCCTGACTGTAAGACGTGTTTCAACCGTTATGCTACTCTGTACCTATTTTATTGCATCTGGAATTTTTACTGTTTTCTTTTATGAAATTGTGTATAAAGGGGTTTTGACAGTTGTTAGAGGATGATGGTAGAACTGAAAAAGAGTGAGAGAAAAAAAAAATCATCAGTACCAGTTTTGTTGGCCTGAGTTAGAGCTCAATATAAAGGCCTGACCTATAGAAAAGATATCCTTCACTCTTCAGATATTGAAAATAGGAACAAATTGTGACTTTGTCCTTTAGCTAAATGGTGGGCTATTACCAGCCTCCTCCATTCCCTCTTTCCAACTCCAATGATTCTTTGTGTAAATCGGTTTACTTAAAAGATGGCAACTGGAATGAAACTAGATAGAGAATGTTAGGGGGAAAAACTATCCAGAGCAGGTCAAAATTATTAACAATAAATAAGAGAAAGAAAGTGTGGAAAGCACCAAATGCATAAAAGTTATATTGTCAAATACATCATTAAAAATAGAGATACAAAATGTTAGCTAAGTATAGAAATAAAAAAGGCAATTCAAATTTGATTTTAAACTGTTAGTGGAATAGTAAAATGGTGAGAAATGAAACTGTGACCAACAAATTCTGAATGATTAAATTTAGTAAAATTTCAAATGAAAACTATAAAATTTTAGTGAAGTGATGGCACAAATTGTGTCAGCACCAATAGATACATTAACTAGGCTGAGGCTGGGGAGGTAGTAGGAATGGAATGGAGAGAGAAGTAAAAGTTAACAAGAAGTGGAGCAATGGCAAAAATGTCCAAGCCGTTTGGAATGGTATAGGAGAAAAAGCTGAAAATAGAACCAAAACAGATAAAGGAAAGTAAATAATGACAAAAAGAGAAAGGGCTTTGAGAAGAGTTACAACTTCAGTGTAGCATGAAATTGAAACATGGCAAAAGGATAATATGAAATTCTGAAAAGGTAAATGACAAAAGTGTTAAAACCTAAGAAATGGTGAAAAAAGGTAAAAGCTGAAAAGTGGTATTGTTGATTCTGAAGAATTAAAGGAACAATGGACATTCCCAAGCTCAACATACCAATGAGAACAAATGGCAATAATTGGGAAAGAAAATAAAAATGGCAGAAAAAAGTGGAAAAAAGAGGAAAAAACGCAAAAGAAAACTTCAAAAAGTGCTGAGTACAGAGAATAAAAATCAGATCAAGAAACTGGGAAAGGACACATGGAAACCGATGCATAAACTTTAATGGTAAATCAGAGAGAAATGATAGAATTGCAAAAATGTTTGTGAAAAGATGAAAGGATAAGACAAAGTCGAAAGAAACTAAAGAAAAAGCTGTAATGAAAGAAGTGATGATAAGGGCAACTTTAAAATATAGGTAAATAATTGAGAAAGCAAATCTTTATAAGGAAACGGTTCAGAGAATAACAGTAAATTGAAAATAATTTAAGACATGATAAAAGGCTTAGGTGGATTAAAAAGAGAGACAGATGAACAATAAAAGAATCCAAAGAGAATTTGATGCTAAAAAAGAATTAAGTTGCTTCTTTAGGTGACTGGAAACAATGAAACTAAAAAGTTCACTTGATTTAATCTAACTCCTGGTGGTTTGACAGTGGTAGGAGCTTATGCCCACAATCAGAAAATAAACAGGAAGAAAAAATTTAAAAAACTAAAAGTAGAAAGTTCTCATCATCAGAACAGATTGTGCAGACCAACTTAGTAGATCATCCTGTGTAGACACAGGTTAGTGTGATATTTTAACCTCTGGTTAATTGGCAAAACTTGGCAAGTCCTGATCATATTTAAAACAACTATTTCTTAAGGAAATTAATTGAAACTAGGGCCAAATGAGTAAAATAGTGCTTTGGAAAATTAAACATTATTTTTTAAAATTTTTGAAAGGATAATGAAAACTTAATAAATTGAAAAATGAGCAACAGACTCATATACACTATATAAAATCATAGGCTCATAGATTGAGTTGGAAGGGACCATAGAATTGTTGTTGTTGTTTTTTTTAACTTCAACCCCATTCGTATTACAGATGAGGTAACTAAGGTAAAGAGAAGTTAAGTGACTGGTTCAAGACTGTACTGCTAGTAAGTATTTAAGGCCACATCTGAACTCAGATCTTCCCAATTTCAAATCCAGTAATCTAATATAATAATTACTGAAGATATGTAAGGAATTTGGAGAGAACAGCAATATACAAAAATAAACTGATAACCAAAAATGTTAGAATTCGAGAAGCATGGGATGCTAGATAGAGGTTCAGCCTCAGAATCAAGAAGAGCTGCATCTTACCTATGACACATTCTCATTGTGTTACCATGGGCAAGTCACCTGATCCTCCACGAACCTCAGGGAACTTTTTCCAACACTATAAATTACAGATAAGGTGACTCTTAGCGCTTTGCCTACAAAGATGAAGTCGAAGGATTGGTGGGAAAAAAAAGTGGAGATATAGAGTAAAAATTTATAGCTGTCAATAAGGAATGGTTACATTTTTGCATTCCTGGACATTAATTGCTAACCTGTCCAAAGAATTATTCAACATGAAATCAGGGGAAAAGGTGAAGAAAGATATAAATAGAAGCATCATCTATCAGTTTGACAATAAGAAAAACTGAGGAGCTGATACAAAAAAAATGTTATGTTGAAATTATGCCTGAGAAGATATAGGGCAAGTATTTCCAAAGATTTGGCCAGAAAAATTTGCCTCCTGTTTTATGAGGGTGGGTCTAAAGAGTCCATAGATGGTTTGAGACCAAAGACTGCAAAATAGGTACAGCTGATTTCCTTAAAGTTTAAAAATCTTGGGGGAAAGTTGGACAATGAACATCTCATTAAAGAGAAATATCCAGCTCTGGCAGCCTCTAATACCTGTTTGGTTTTTTAAATCAGGTCACTTTGTCATAGCATAGATAGAAGTAGCTGAATAACTTAATTTAAAATTTTTATATCTAAATATTTCAGATAAAAATTCAAGACTTTCACTTCAGAAACCAATATTCAGATATGTACCACCTACCTTAGGAATATGGTTTGAATAAGTTGCGTTTTAAATAGCATAGTTTTAAAATCCTTTTGCATATGTTATGTTGTTTGATTCTTATAAGAGCTGTGGGAGATAGGCAGGATGGACTTTAGGGAAGCAAGTTTTCTAATTTTCTAGTCCTGTTCTGTGATTAACTTGCTATTTGGCTTTGGGCAAAATATTCAAATTCTCTGAGCCTCAGTTTCCTAATCTGTACAATGGGAAGGACAGACATTCAGCTAAAACAGTTTTTAAAATATGGCTTGTTTTTTATTAATCCCCATTTTTTCAGATAATAATATAGAGTCTCTCAGATGACAACACATGCCCAATATCATGTAGCTAATTGGTAGTAGAGCTGGCATTCAAATAAAAATTTCTTGACTGCAAGACTAGTGCTCTTTCTACCCTATCACATTGATAGATGTCTCTCACACACCCTTTGTATTTGGTATACAACATGATACTTTTGAATGCAATTTTCTTGCAGCACAAATGATTTCTTAAAATGTTATAGCATAATCTAACAACTTTACACACTGTTTAAGAAATTCAGAAAAGGGCAACTTTTTCTCATTTGCTTCCCAAATGCCAAACCCATATAGAGTAATACAGTTTTATAGAGTGTAATGTTTTTTTCTTCTTCTGGCATTATATATTATACTACTTTTCAGTGGCATAAATTGAAAACAAAATCATATTACCTGACAAATTTTCTGCAATTTGCCAATACTAAATGTTACTGAGTCCATTAACATATGTATATTGAATTTGTTTTATGTGGTCTTTTTCCTTAGTCATTTGGTAGTGGACATGAACAAGGATTATGAGCAAAGAAATGTCAGTTTATCTAGATAGACAGTATATTATCTTAAAGATGAACAAGAAAGCTTTGTCCAAAGTTGGTCTATTTAAAGAAAATGCACAGTGCCCATCTAGAAACAGGTGCCAAAATATCCAGGCTACCCTTTTGAAAGATCATAGGTCTAGAGTTGGAAAGGATTTTACTTACCATCTAGTCAAATTCCATACAATGTTGCCGAGTAGGTAACAGGGACAGGATTTCTTTGGAATGGTAGAAGATAGGTTGAGGGCAAAAGGCCTTTCTCAGGAAAAGAATTAAGGGTGGTAACCAAGTTTAGAGCGAAGATAAATCTTATTCAGAATATTGCTTTCTTTATCCTTTGGGGGGCAAGGCCTCATAGACTACTGTCGGCAATATGATTTTTTTTTTTCCAAACCCAGAAGCAAAGATCCACCCTTCTCCATTGAGAAAGGATTAAGATATTGATTACTGGGTGGAGGCCTCTTTTGGAACACTTGAAGGGAAAGGTGAATGAGCAACTGAGCAGTGGCTACTAGAATGTTAACCCTACTTGGATTTGTAATACATTATGATCCTTTCCTTATTCAAGATTCCCTGCCTGGGATTACTTTCTTTCTTTCAATTCAGCTCCTGTCTTCCCTGGGCTTCCTTTAAGACCCAACTAAAATCCTACCTTCTACATTAAGCATTCTTAATTCCTGCGCCTTCCCTCCATTAATAATTTCCTATTTGTCTTGTTTATAGCTTGCTAATAGTAGGTATGTAAGTATGTGTGTGCATAAGTACATATTTTTTTTATGTTGTTTCTCCCAATAGCCTGCAAATTCCTCAAGAGTAGGGATTGTGTTTTTTTTTTTTTTTTACCTCTTTTTGTATTCCCAGCACTTAGCTCATGGCCTGTCACATAGTAGGTGCTTAATAAATGTTTATTGATTGATTAAATGTTACCTTAAATCATCTTGGGGAGAGAGACATGTCAGAGAACATGAAGAAATTGCCAGTTTGAACATCTTTCTATTTAAACTAGGATTTTAAACTTGGATATTAGAATACTGTTACAATAAATCAAATAGTTTCTGGTAGACTTGTGCCTAAAATGCAGAGTATCATATTAATGTTTTTTCTTCAACAATCCCTGATCCAGATACTAAGTTGCTGTCTTTAGATGTAGTCAAATGACCCACGTAAAATCCTCCATTCTGTTTCTCCATCTTTTCCCCATTCTCCTGCTTAAATTCTCTTGGCTACCACACTACTCACTTCTCACCTGGACTACTACATAACTTTCTAATTGCTTTCCTGATTCTATTGTATCCCCAATAAACACAGCTACCAAATCAATATTCCTAAGAAACTGATTAGATCATGTGACTCTCTTACTCACGGATCTTCAGCGGCTCACTATTCCTCTAGGATAAAAAGTAAAGTTAAGGCCCTCCATATTCTGACTCCCATCTACCATTCCAGACTAATTTTATAAGCTTCCATCATATATTCTATACCACAATTCTACTGACTTGCTAGCTATTTGCTTTTTCAGGACTTAAGAGTCTGCTTCTGTGCCTTGGGATATGTAATCCTCCACGTCTATAATCTACTTTCTCCTAACCTCTGCCTTTTAGAAACTATAGTTTCCTTCAAGGCCATTCTCAGGTGCTACTAAAGGATTCTTACTGGAACCCTTTGCTAATTCCTCAACTTGTTAGCATTTTTTCTCTTCAAATTATCTTGTATTTAATTATCTCTCCAACTGCTGCAAAAAAGCAGTGTTGCATAGAGCCAGGAAAGCTTAGCTTAGTAAACTAGCAGCTGGATAATCCTGGGAAAGTCACTTAGCTTCTCAGTGGCTAGGCAGTAAGTTGAAGAGAAAATGCTGACTTACATTGATAAGAGGCTTCCTTATCTGGTAAATCTCTGTGTCAATGTAATCACAGGTCCAATCCCTAGTCTACTGTATTCCAGAATACATTTTATATTCCTAGTCTCCCCACTTCCCCCCCCTCCCCTGTAAAGTAATTGAAAGTATAGACTTATTTTTCATTCTTATTTTTGTGTCAGTTAGTAAACATTTAAGTACCTACTATGTGCCAGGCAATGTGTTAAGTTCTGCAGAAACAAAGAAAGGCAAAAGACAGTCCTGGTCCTAGTGGAGCTTAAAGACATATGGGAGAGATAGCATGTAAATAACTATTGAGAAACAAAATATATGCAGGATAGATAAGAAATAATCAGCAGATGAAAGACATTAAAATTAAGAGAGATTAGGATAAGATTCCTGTAGAATGTGAAATTTTAGCTGAGACTTGAAGGAAGCCAGGGCATCATGGAGGCAGAAATGAGGAGAGAAAGTATTCCATCCATGGGGAACAGTCAGTGAAAATGCTCTAGTATGGAGATGGAATGTCTTCTTGTAGGAACAACAAAGACTTCAGTGTTACTGGACTGAAGAACATGTTAAAGTGTAAGAAGACCGGAAAGATGGAGGAGAGGGCAAATTATAAAGCACTTTGAATACTCAACCGTGGATATTATATTTTGGTCCTAGAGGCAATAAGGAGGTGTGACATGGTCAGAGGTATGCTTTAGGAAAATCACTTTGACATCTGAGTGAAAGATGAACTGGCTTGGGAAGGGTTGTAACTGTTTCAATCATCCAGGTGTAAGGTGATGGGGCCTGCATCAGGATGTTGGCAGTGTCAGAAGACAGGAGGAATGTTAGAGAGATGTTACAAAGGCAGTGATGGGGTATAGGCTCTGGGAAACCCCTTGAACTCTCCTTGAATCTTCCCACTTGATGAGGCATTTGCCTGAGATCATAAGCCTCTCATTACCACTAGGCCCAAATCTTTGTTACTCTTAAACTAGAGGCTAGTTACTAGACTAACCCTCTTGTTGTCTGTCATCTCCAGGTAGCCTTCAACTATTTCCCACTCTTAATCTCATTACTGGAGTCTGACTTCAGTCCCATCAAGATCCTCCTTAGACTCCTCCTCAAGACCCTCCCAAGCCCCTCATCTACACTACCCCTAGATCCCTCCCACAGTCTTTCTGCATCTTACCTCCATGAAGCTGCTGAGACTTATCTAGCACAGATTCACTCTGTCAGATCATTCTGTCCCATTTGTCAATACATACTTCACCTATACTTAGGTTCCTTAAGAGTCTATCCATTAAGACAAATTTCTAATGAACTTTGCTTTACTTTGACTGAAAGAAGACTTGAGCTGAATTCATTTGGCAGGATCCAGCATGTTGATATTTTAGGGTCTCGAGCACCCCTAAGCCCTAAACCTCAATGGCAGGATATGGGTGGTGAGAATAAGGAGTGGAGGATGACACCTAGGTTGTGAACCTTGGGGGTTGGAAGAATGGTAGTAACTTTGACAGTAATAGGAAAGTTTAAAAGAGGGGAGGGTTTGGGAGAGAAGATAATGCATTCAGTTTTAGACACAGTTTAATAAGGTCAAGGGACCTCTAGTTCAAGATATCTAAAAGCAGTTAGAGGTGCCAGACTGGTGATAAGTAGAGAGCTTAGAACTGAATAAGTAGATTTGAGAATCATAAGCATAGAGATGATAACTGAATTCATGGGAGCTAATAAGATCACAAAATGAATTAGAATAGAGGTAGAATACTAACATACCTTTCCTGGATGAAGATCTAGCAACAGAGGTTGAGAAGGAGCAGTGGGATAGGAGAACCATGAAAAAAACAGTATCAAGGAAAAGAGGGTGACTAATTGTGTCAAGGACTACAGAGAAGTAAAAACAGCGTGGAATGAAAAAAGATCATTAGATTGGACATTAAGAGATTTCATATAACTTTGTAATGCAGGTTTGGTTGATAAATGAGGTCAAAAGTCAGACCACTGAGATTTAAGAAGAGGGGGAAAGGACAGGAAGCAGAGATATCTATTGTAGATGGCCTTCTCTGGTAGTGTAGCCTCAAAGGGAAGCAGAGAAATGAGACGATAATGAGAAAGAAAGGATAAGGTAAGTAGGTTTTTTGTTTGTTTGTTTGTTTTGGGGAAAGTGGAGACTTGGACAGTTATAGGCAATAAGAAAACAGCAAGTAGAGAGTGAAAGATTAAATAAGTGGGGATGATAGAGGGGCAATCTGAGAGAGAAGATAAGATTCCATTCTAATGGGATCACTTTTGCATGCAAAAGGGTTGGCATTGACAAAGAGAAGGGCTACCTCATCTTGTGAGACAAAAGGATTTAATGGCAGAAGACACCTGGGTAATATGAGATATAGTGAAGGTAGAGAAGAGGGGGCTCTCATCAATTAATTAATTAATTTTTTTCAGTAAAATAAGAAGAAAAATTTTCAGTTAAGAGCTTGGGGTATGAAAGAACCATGGCTGGACTGAGGAGGGATGAAAAGATATGGAAATACTGCTGTAGTGAATCAGATAGTGAGTTAATTAGGGAGATGTAATAGTGCTTCCTTGCACCAATGAGGGCCTAGTTTATATGATATAATATTAAATTTGTAGTAGATCCAATCAGAATTATTTTGTGATTTCTTCCCCCTTCATTCAGTAGTGCATGTGTGGGAGAAAAGGTGGGTGTGATCCAAGGCTGAGGCTTAGCAGAGCATGATCAGCCATACAAGGGGACAAGAGACTCATGAGAAGAGGACAGTGTGGAGTGGAGGTGGTTCACGAAAGGGTCAAGATGAAGAAAGGAAGAATGTGCTACTGAAGAGGTTACCCACAAAGAGGGCTAGGGTTGCCTGAGACCTCAAAATACCAACATGCCGGGTCCTGCTGAAAGAATTTGCCTGAAATCTTCTCAGCCAAAGAAAAGTAAAGTTTATTGAAAGTTCATTAAAAGTTCACCATATGGGGTAGACTCTCAAGGAGCCAGTCTATGCTAGGTCATTTTATGGCACTCTCACAGAGCAAGTCTGTGCTAGGGCCTTCTGTGGTGCTCTCACGCCACATGAAAGGGAGATGGGATTCTTATATACAGAGGAATCTAGGGGTGGTCTAGAGGAGGAGTTTGTGGAGAGTCTTCAGGAGGAGTCAATGAGGTCAGAATCCAGTAATGAGTTTGGAGAGGGTCTCCAGGAGGATTTAATGAGGTCAGTGCAAGAGTGGATTGATATTTTGATAGGCTCAAGGGTGGGAAGCGATGGACAATGGAGGGCCAGGCTAGTAACAGAGGTTTGGGCCCAGCCAGGATGAAATACTTATGGCCTCTGCAAATGCCTCATCAAGTGGGAAGATTCAATCAGACTTCAAGGGGTTTGAATCTATCAAACATTCAAGGAGAACTCAAGGGGGGTCCTAGAGACCCTATACCTCATCACTACTAGTGCAAGGGTGATGACCTGAGTAAGAACTGAGGGGGTCACAGACTTGGAGGTCACAGAGGGGAAAAAAGAACAGAGTTTAGTTTGTGAAGCAAAGATGGAATGTCAATAGATTCTGATCAGAAAATGGAATTTTAGAATGGATGAACATAAGAATAAATGGTATGCTTATGGGTGAAAACAAGATCGGAGTATAACCATCTCAGGATATGACTGAGGTAGGTTGGAAGAGAAGGTTATGGGAAATAAGTAAATTGAGGAATTAGGACATTAAGATTGTGTATCACAGTGCCTTATAAGTAGTAAGCATTTAATATCTGTCTTCTGAATTGAATTGAATGGTTCTGGTAGTGAGGTATAATGTGCTTTTCTCATAGAAAGAGGTGTGGCATACTGTATAGAGCACTCAACTTGGAAACAGAGGTGCATTCTAATAAGGATTTACTCAATGTGATGTCTTAAACATATTATTTTCATGGGCCTCAGTTTCCTTAGCAATAAAGGGAGAAGTTTGGATGAAATGATTGCATAATATTCTTTCCATATCTGTGGTTTTGAGATTCTACTGGAGTCAAAGCTTTATTTTTTTGTTTATTTACATTGGCTACAAGGCAGGCAAGATGAGGGAAAATGAAGCATATTGATCTACAGGTTTTAGGTTTTGCTATGGAAGATATTTTCCAAACATACAGTCTCTCCATTCCACATTCTGCCTATGATCTCCAGGAAAATTCAGGAGACAGTAAACAATGACAGGAAATGAGAGTAAAGTACTGGTTTGTTTATCATCCTTCTCTGTCTTCCTAGGGCCACATTAACTTTGGATTGGAGTCTAACTAGGCATCTTATTTAAAGGTATGAGGACCTGCTTCCTAGCTAAGTCACGGAAAGGCAGCTCCCTGTTCAAAGAGCTTAGGCATGATATTTTAAATTGGACTATCTTTTAATTTTTGCCTGAGAAATAATTTTTATATCTTGATATGATTCATCATGTAGAGGTTGAACTAGATATCAACATGGGTTCATCTAATGCTCCAGGAATGGATACTAAGACATTGTGATATTTTAATAATCTAATATCATGCATGGCTTGTTATTGCAGCTGTATATCAAAAGCACAACAAACATGGTGAATAATTCTTCCTGGAATAGCATCTGTAAATTAATCTTGTGTTCAATAAGCCTGTTGCTAAAAAGATTATAAATGTAATTTTTGTTGTTGTAAACAATAGTTTTTTTGTACTTTCTTCTCAAATCTTTTGGTGGAAATAAATTGTCATTCATAGTTTTCCATTTTTCTCTCCTTTAGCTTCCAGTGTCTACCTTCTTTAACTCAGGAAAGTTGCTTTGCCATTTGGCTTTTTAAAATGCCTTCTCATTAATCTGTCAATACTAAAAATGGAGGATTGATTAGTACAAAATTTCTAGACATCTGTTTTAGTTTTAGAAGTAGATAAAGCTGGTTATACTGTATCTGGTAACAGTTCTGAAAGTAGCTAGCTCCTAGGGATAACTCAGTAGGGTACCATGATGGGAATTTTTCCAATGTGAAAAAAAAAAAAATTCAGTCAAAACTCTGGACCAAAGCAAGACAATTTGTGGAAAGTTTCCTGTCCTGGGACTTGAAATTCCACTTGCCCACCAGTGACACTCTCCAAACCAGGTCAATTTACTTTCTTTATTTGGATGTTATGGAGAATATATTTCTTCTCATTATCCCAGTTTACATAAGTAATTGCCAAGCTGTCTATCTTGTAGACCATGGAAAGGTGGTAACTCTTCATAAAAAAATCATCATATAAAGTTTACATACATACACACACACGTATATATACACACAGCACACATATCTGTATAGATATACAACACATATATACACATAAATACATACCCATATATGTATAGAACACATACATATATATATATATATATATATATATATACACACACATATTTATATATGTGTGTGTATGTGTGTGTATTATCATCAAAAATTCACCAAAGCACCTATTAATTTTGTTATCAATAGGTTAGGGATTACTAAATAGTGCTCTTGCTTAAATGCCATACTATAAAGCTTATTGAAAGTTAATGAAACTTCCACCTCCTTATTAAGATAGCTTCTCTTACTATTACTCTCTCCACCTCTCTTTCTCTTTTCTTTTCAGTCTTCTATGCTGTTCATTACTGCTGAATTAATCTTCCTTATTCACAAGTCTAATCACACCACTCCAAAATTTCATCTATCATCTATCAAGTGAAGTCCATAATCTTTAGCGAGGTATCTAAGGTTCTCAAAAATTGATCCTCCAGCTCTCTATTCTTGTCATATTTCACACTATAAGCTTCAGTCAAATTGAACTATTAGTTCATATATATCTCGCACTACCCTCTGTGCTTTCATTCATTTTTTCATGATCATTCATTTTTTCAACAAGTATTTATGAGATAACAGATAATAGTCAATAAACATTTACTAAGGATGTTCCAGGTATTCTGCTAAGCACTGTGGATATAAATATGAAAAAGAAAGGTAACTATCCTCCAGCAGCTTATAACATAATAGGGGAAGGTAACACATACAAAGGAAACTGGCTGAATATAAAAGGGTGAAGGTGGAGGAACTGGGGGATAAGAAGGGGAAGATGGAAAGGCACAGTGGAGAAGTCATAGACATCCTAAAATAGTGCAGCAAGTAGAAATTATTATGAATTAATGAATGAATGAATTAACAAGTGCTATTTCTAATTCTTGGAATGATCTCACCTTTTCCTTTAACTTTTGACATATTCTTTTCTGCTGTTTGCTAATTTTCTCAGCCAATTACTTGACTTTTTAACTCTTTGTTAAGGTAGGGCTCTGCTTCCAGTGTGAAGGATATACTGTTCCAAGCTTAAAGGTTTTTTTGCAGCTGTTTTCAGACATACTTCTAGGGACCTATAAATTTTTATTTCTTCTAAGGTTGTACGATCAAAGGATAGGTGTTTACTCCTCTCATGGCCTGTGCTCTGGTCCATGAGTAACCACAAGCCGTCTTTTCTGCCTTGAAACCATGAGGAAAATTCCCTCTCCACTGTTACCACAAGCTCCACCAGGCCAGCCCTTCTTTTCACCCCAGGACCACCACTCAGGACTGCAATCCAGATCCAAGCAGGGCAAAGTAAGAGAATGCTGCCTTAGCACCAGCAAAGAGATCCTTGCAACCTCCCTCTGATCAGTAATCCTCCCACTTCCTGTAGGCCAAGAGATCCTGAAGCTGCCTCTGCCACTACCACCAATGCCACCATTGCCATCACTCCCACCCCAGGTTTAGGGCTGGATTGTACTTCTCTCTCACCCAGGTTCCACCAATCTTTCCTACTGATCTTGTAAATTGTCTTTGCTATTTGTGGGTTGAGAAGTCTGGAAGCTGCCACAGTCATCAGTGATTCCGTCCCCTGAGGCCTGCTCTGGGTGGGACAGGTCTGTTCTGGCTGATAATACTGAATTATGCTCCTCTCCAAGCCTCGCGCAACAGACCTTTCCTATCAACCTTCCAAATTGTCTTGGGCTGGAAATTTGTTTTACTCTGTCATTTTGTAGGTTCTGCTTCTCTAGAATTTGTTTAGAATCTTTTTTTTTTTCACATGTATTTGGAAAGATTTGGGGGAGAGCTCAAACTGCTTTTACTCCACCATCTTGGGTCCCCTCTCCTCCATATTATTCTTTAAGGTGTAACAGCAATCAGTTTAGCGGATATTTATCCCTTAGTAACTTAGGGCTAAATATGGAAGGTATGAGCTCAATATGGAAGGTGTAAACTCTGTCCCCTGTTGAGAGGGCATGAACTCCCCTGTTGATGTAAAGATGATGTGTTGATGTGGCTGAGACAAGAGGCCAGTGGGTATATATAAAGAAGAATTATGGAGACAGAGAGACAGAATTGGGTATTTTCCTCTTGTTGGCTCCTGTTGGAGGAAGCAGGATTGCTCCAGCATCTGGGAGCTGGGCTGCTGTATTGAAGAATGAGTTGGAGTTTTCTTGAGAGAGATAGTGAGAGAGAGAGAGAGAGAGAGAGAGAGAGAGAGAGAGAGAGAAATAGAGAAAGAGAGAGAGACAGAGAGACAGAGAGACAGAGACAGAGAGACAGAGACAGAGACAGAGTTAGAGTTTATCTCCCAGCATCTGGAAGCTGACTGAGAACTGAGATGGAGTTTTCCTGAGACCAGCATCTGATGAAGGCTACCTGGAAGGCCAATATTCCTTCTGGGTCCTAGGGCCAGCTGAACTGCTGGAGGACTGAAGAAGCATGACTTACTTTGTTCATGGCCTGGCTGATCCTTGAGTTCCAGGCAAGACAAGTGGTGAAGGGTTTAAGATGTGCTGGATCCTGTCAACTTCAGTGTGGGCCAGGGACTACCCTGAGGACTGGACAAAGACCTGGGAGCTATCTACCTCTGAGCTCTGGACAAGGACCTGGGAGCTGTCTGCTTCTGAATCCGGGTGACTGTTTGGTGGATTCAGGAGGGAGCTGGGACCATGGAAGGGGATCCAGGGAATCAGAGAGACCACCCAGAGTCAAGATGAAGAAAAGGCCTCCCCTTGGATGAAATTGAGGTTTGCTGGACGCCAAGGGGTGGAGGGTTTGTGTAGTTTTCTAATGATTGTATTTAATGACTGATTGAGTTGATGTATGATTGCCCCATGAGTGGAAGATTGATTATTGTTTTATGAATTGATTGAATGATTGAGTACTGATTACTGTATTGTGAATTCATTGAATGCTTTGTTCTAAATATTGTGGCCACTGTAGTGAAAACTGTGTGGCCATTCTAATGTCAAGCTGTTATGAACACTATATTGTGATTTTCTGTGATAAGATATAATGTTGTGAATATCATATTGTGATATATTATGAATGTTTGCCTTGATTTGTAATGGAATAAACAGAGTGTTCATTATACTGTGTAATCTGAACCTTAAAAGCTGTTCACAGTAGCATTCTTTCGGGAATCTGCTGGTGCATGGCATTACATAAGGCCAAGTTCAAACACCGCTGTCTACATAAAGTTGTCCTTAATCCTCCTAGCTGATTATGTTTCCCTCTTTATCTGCTCTCAGACCAGTCTGTTCTTCTCTTCTGCACTTATATGATATCATATGTATATATTATATATAAGTGCATAAGAGAAGTCCAAAATACTATGATATATCACAAAGATCTAATCAACCATATTTACAACCTCAGTGTCATGTTGCATCCTCACTTAAACTCACCCTACACATGTAATCAGTTGCCAAATCTTGTCAATATTGCTCTCTACAAGTTCTCAAATTGGTCCCATCCTCTCTTGTCACATAGCCACCACCCTATTTCAGTCTTTCATAACTTCTTGCCTGGCCTTTTGCAATAATCTCCTAACTGATCTCCCTTCCTCAAGTCTCTCCTCTCTCAAATCCATTCTCCATGTACCTGACAGTGATTATCCTCAAGTTCTGACCATGCCATTTCCCCTATTTGATAAACCATGGAGGTACCCTCCAGGTCGAATCTTCTAGTTCAGCAGTTCTCAACCTGTGGGTTATGTTCAATTTAAATATATCCAACATATCAGATATTTACATTACAATTCATAACAGTAGCAAAATTACAGTTATGAAGTGGCAATGAAAATAACTTTATGGTTAGAGGTCACCACAACACGAGGAACTAGGCATTAGGAAGTCGCGGCATTAGGAAGGTTGAGAACCACAGCGTCTAGTTGAACCCTCTAGGTTCACATATAAACTCTTTGGTGGGGCATTCAAAGTACTTCACAACCTGGCCTCCACCTACCTTTCCAGCCTTATTATGTATTATTCCCTCTCCTGAACTCTATGGTCTAGCAAATTGACTTTCTTATTGTTTCTCACATACGCCATCTCTGGCCCATATGCTTTTGCACACCCCTTCTCTCTCCTTACCTGTGCCTCCACAATCCTTTATGTCCTTTAAGATTAAACCTAATAACTACTATCTACAAAAAGTCTTTTTTGATCTCTACATCTGCTAATGCCACCTCCCATAATTATCTTATGTATATTTTGCGTATAGTTTGATATATGGCAATTCTCTCCCGTGATAGGATATAAGCTCTTTGAGAACAGGGACTCTTCAATTTTGTTTTGTATCCTCAATATCTAGCCAAGTGCTTGGCACATTACCTCTAGCGTAATAATGTTTTTTGATTTGACTGATATCCTTGTATTCACTGGAGGCTGCCACATCAGATGGAGGGAAGAGAAGAAAAAACAAATGCCAGCTTTGCATGCTCGTAGCTCTGTCTTGGATGGGCCTTGTTAATTTATACACCTGCTCTACATCTCTAGATTTATCCTTTTCTTTCCTTTTAAGTTCTGTGTGGCTTTATGCATTACATTAAAGTAGAAGATTCTTATACTTCTTTGTTTATACACTCTTGGGACCAGGAGACTGTCCACCATTGTGAAGTAGATGCTGTTAGTCTGACCCTTCTCTTTAATTAAAAACAATGATTTAGTACTGCTCTTTACATTGTCCCTGCAGAGTTACATAACATGTAGGAATACTAAGTGGGCTTAAGACATTATATAAATTATGGGGAAAAAAATCTTATTTAAAAATGCATTTCTAAAAATATTTCTGAAAGTGAAAGCTTCATTGATTTTTAAACAGCTTTGTTTCTTCTTCAAAAATGCCAGGAAAAAGTCAATTGCTTTTCTTTGTTTTATTTTACTTTGCAAAGTAATGCTGATTTGGGGCAAGTGAATGCTGTTGCCTAAAGTTCTGTGAAATAATGATGTGGTGTGGCTTCTAGCTAATGGTCCCAGTATATTTGTAAATCAGAAGATTTACTCTAGAAGTTGTTACATAAATATCAGCAGGGTAGATTTCTTTCATTTATTTTGCATAATTACATTCAAAATGGATAGTTCTAGCATTTTAAAGCCAACGCATGTGCCTGCAGGAGAATGCCTTTTTATATTCAATGAAACATCAGTATTTGTAAAGATGTGTCTTCATAGGTCAAAATTATTTTGGATCTTTACTAACCATCCCAAATGAGAATTAGGAAAAACCAAACCCTTTGGACAGAAAACCTAAATGGTACTTAAGTAATGAATAATCCCCCTAAGACCTCCAAAGACAAGATTTCACATGCCCTCTGTGCCCGTTTATAAAACCAGAGTTTTGTCCTCTTGGGGGTGTTTATACTGTGATTCTGAGGGTTAATAGATTATTTATATTATTTCCAAATTACTTTTGAAAATTGCTCTTTGGGCTTCATTAGAACTAGCATTTTCTCCCATCACCAATTCACATATGTGCACAGTTGCAATTTATTTCCAAATAGCTATTTAAATAAGAATATCAGAATAATAAATTTACGTAGTCAAGTGTTTGATATGGCCCTTATGTATACAATCAATATTCCTGACCCAGTACCCAAAGGGTCCAGGTGAATTTTTTTTCCCTAGGATTCTTTTCTTTTCCTATGCCAAAGAGAAAAAGTGTAAGTTGAGTGTTCAAACACCTGCAAATTGTCTGTGACTCTTTCCTGGTTTTGGGCTTCCCCTCCCCTTTACCCCATATTCAATCCAATTAAATTCAAGAAACATTTTCAAAGCACCTATTATGTGCCAGGTACCTTTTGTCCTAGGGACAAAAGAAAAAGAAAGATAATCCTGCCCTCAAGGCGCTGAGGCTGTAATGTATACTTTGGACTAAACAGCAAACCATTTCTTTAAAGTCTGAATTTGTTAAGTAAAAATCACGATGTCAGAGCTACTTTCCCTGGGGAAATAGTCTTCTTCCCTCTAGATCTGCTGATTATAGACTTCTGTCTCTTGTATGTGACTTTCACTGGACTATGTTGTGAAATCATCCTCTAATATAGTGGCAGAAGTTTCCTTCTATATGTAGAAACTAATATCTATTCCAGTTCTAGGCAATATACCTAACATCTTTCCCTTACATAATTATCCCAGTCTTTTGTCTATTGTCTTTTGGGGAGACTTTTTAGGGTGAAAAATGTTTACACATCATGTTTTCAAGGAGCTGCCTTCAATTAGAGATTCCTGTGTGCTTGGACATAGTGCCATAATGCTTTTGGAGAGTAACTTGTGTGCTACCCTCTAGAACTGGCAATATTTTATGAAACTGCCTGTTTTATTTTACTATAAAATAATAAAAATGTACAAGTTCAATTCAAAAAATGTATCTTAGAAAGTGGAATAAAAGTCTTGCAATGTGCATTCTTTACTGAGTCGAGATTAGTTGGGGATGCAAATGCCATTTTTCTGTGGTGCCATGAAGTGTACTGATAACAACATGCCCATACTCTCACGATTCAACTGAATCTTCTCTTTGATTTGTCCCTCCCTAATGGCACTGCTGTCTAAATTTTTTTTATTGGTGTATAAAGGTAATATGTTATCAGAATAAAACATACTGAAGATGCATGAGTCAAAAGAGGGCATTGAAGAAAAGGTCCAGGAATGGATTCTTTAATTATTACTAGATATTTATCAGTCAAGGTGCAGCAAAGCAGAATTCACTCATCTAGGCCTGTGTTAGAATGTTCACAGCAAATCAACTTCACTGCAATGAGCATTTGTCCTTGGCATTCCAGGGTGAGGTCTGTAGCTCAGGTGGTATGGAACATGTTTACATTTTTTTTGTTGATAAAGTCATTCAACGAAGAGGGCAGATAATTTTTATAGTTTATCAGAATTTATAGGAAGTACATTTATTTCATAATTGCTGAGAACTTTTGTCAATGAAGAAGAAAGATGGCAAAGAAAATGAATTGTGAAGAGGGAGATTTGGAAGGTTTTGTGATTTTGAAGAATGACAGAGATGCTTTTTTGGGGAGAGGATACATGGAAGAATTCAAAGAGAAATTAAAGAAGAACAAGGCGGAGAAGCAAGAAAAAGGGAAGAGTTCAGAAGGAGATGTAAAAGGTATCAGAGAAGGAAAGACAAAGGAAAGAAAGCTGGTTGTGACTCAAGGTGCTAATAGGGTGAATAGGGGCTAATTAGGTGAGGGAAACTTTTCGGGTAAAAACAACAAAGACCTGAGGATCTTGCATCCAGAAAACATGGAGAAGAGGGAGACTTTTGTAAGGACTGGCAGAGAGAATGGGATTTGGTTCTTTCTGCCATGGTTAAGTAACTGTTATCTATGGTTAAAATGTAGACTACTCTCTCTTAGAAAATAAAATAAAAGGGCTCAGAGGAGGTCTCCCCCAAATTCAAGTTATCAGGGAAGATGAAATGGTCATAAAAATGGATGAAGGGTTTTTCTGTAAAAGCCAAGGACACAGGATTGTAAGAAGCAGAATGGATCGCCAGCCAGTGGTTCACAGAAACAAGAATCTAGTTAGCGAGTCAATAAACATTTATTACGTGTTTACTAAGTAACAAGGATTGTGCTGAACCTAGAGACACAAAGGAAGCAAAAAGTTCCTGCACCTTGAGATGCGCCAAGACTTATAGCGAGAATGGATCTGGGGGACATCTTTTTGAATTCTGGCATTTTATAAGTGACAGTGATGAGGTCCAGAGATATTGGATCACACAAGGTCACGCAAATAAAAGAGGAGAAAGGCAGGTCTCAAACCAATATCACTTGAGTCTTACACTTCTCTTTGTTCTACTTGTGAGGGATAATTTATAGTGAAGTTTCCCCATTCTGAAAAATCAGATCTAGAATGGCTTCAGTATTCTCTAGGCCTGTTTAGAAGTCACCTGACCTTCCAGCAATCTGGGGCTTAGAACAATGGAGACCCTCCCCCAGAGCCAACTCAGTAGAAGATATGCCAAGTAAGGTTAAGACTGCTTTCATTGGACACCCACATGTTTCCGGGTCCTTTGTCTCAGAGAGATTCCCAGCTTAGGTTGTGGGTCAGCCCCCCCTTACCAATGAGAGTGAAGGCCAGTTGAGGGGGTTGGGTTTCTGTATTAGAAGATTATATAACCATGGGCTGGCTTCTACCTGTTGCTCTCTCCCTGAAGCCATGCAGGCGACAGGGGGAGAGTCCTTTCTCATGAGAAAGAGTAAAAGACCTTTTCTGACCTCAGATTCAGATTTTGAACTCTTTCATCTCACACACACTGTCCTACACTGCCACTCTTGGAAGACAGAAGAATGTGATATAGGGAAGTAGGTACCAGTGAACACTTGACACCAAGAGATATTAGGCTTGGGGAGGCTAGGTGGCATAGTGAGTAGAGCACAGGCCCTGGAGTCAGGAGGACCTGAGTGCAAATCCGGCCTCAGACACTTGACACAATTACTAGCCGTGTGACTTTGGGCAAGTCACTTAACCCCAATTGCGCTCCAAAAAAACAAGCAAACAACAAAAAAAGAGATATTAGGCTCTCCCAGAAAGAGGGGAACTGGGTCCTCTGAAGAAGTGACTCATTCTCTAGGGAAAGATGATACATATTCACAGCTCCTATAAGTTAAGAGTTAATCCAGAAGTTCCAGAGGAGGAAGAGATTAGTGGCAATGATTGGTGACTCCCTGCTGATGGATACTGAGATCATGACAGAGTGGTCTGTTTTCTTCTCAGGACATGAGGATATAATAGAGAGCTTCCTAAGACACATCAAACCAGATGCCTCCTACCCATTGCTAGTGATTCACATGAGCAAAACTGATACTGCCAGAAGGCAATACTGCTAAAGATTATGAAATCTTATAAAATAAAATCAAAATCTTCTGAGCCCAGGTGGTATTTTTTTTTAAGATCACTGCTGCTGATCGAAGGCAAGGTTTCAGAAGAAATATGCAGATTAAGGAAGTGTACAGTTGGTTAAGAAGATTTTTATCTGAGAATAGAATTTGGATTTCTAGACCACTATTTAAAATACAGGAATGACAGCTCCTGGCCAAGGAAGCAATGCACCTCATAAGGGATATTAAGAATATATTTGGCTGGAGTCTTGCAAATCTAATCAGGAGGGTTTTAAAATGAAAAGGATGGAAGAGAAGGAAAACTGCCTACTCACATTCACCAAGCTACATACCATAGACAGCAGCTAAATGTAGGAACAATACTACCAGAGACGCTCAATAATTCCCAGGAGACAAAATCCAAGAAAGAAGCCAGAAAGAAACCTATAGCATTAGGTATCTATGTACAAATGTGCAAAACATGAATAACAAGCAAGGTAAAGTAATGGACCCAATACAATGAAACTCATTGGTTTCATGGGCATTTGTGAGCCTTGGTGGGATAAGGAAACAAGCCCCAGATCTAGGTAACCAGTAAGTTCTGAGTAGGTCAGAGAGATTCCAAGGTAAATTTACTAATGATTTCTACAGTCCTTCTTGATCAAATGCAGGGATTTTAGGAGAGAAAGGCAAATTTCAAAAGCAAGCAATTGGCTAAGAAGATGGTCTCAGAAAAGGGGATTTGAATTTCTGAGCTACAGCTGTGAAAGGACTAATATCTAAAAGGTTTCTTCTCTCCCCCTGAAAAACGAATTAAGTTAGTTTTCCTTAAAAAAGTGACAAGGTTGTCCCTGGGACTTGACTGGCAACCCCACCTCCCTTAACACAGTTTCTTAGTAGTTTCTGGTTATATGGTCACTTAAAGGCATCAAAAAGTGCACCCATATGGTTTTGGGGCTCTCAGAGGTGACACATATATTAAGATCACAAGAGTTACCCTGTCTTACCCTGATGACTAGATAGGTTTCCTTTTGCAGCTGAGGAGGGGCAGGTCTATCTATCCAATGTAAGTGCTGAAAGTACCTTTTA
>CM053585.1:278901262-278927392 GCA_028646515.1 Pseudochirops corinnae
CTCTTAATCTTGGTTACATTGGCTTTGTTTGTAAAGAAACTTTTCAATTTGATGTAATCCAGGTTATCCATTTTGCATTTTATAATGCTCTCCAACTCTTCTTTGGTCATAAAGTCTTTCCTACTCCGAAATAGAGGACTTTCAAGCATTCTTGCTGAAAAGACTAGAGCTGAACAGAAAATTTGAATTTCAAATACAAGAAGCAAAAGAAGCATGAAAAGGTAAACAGGAAAGAGAAATCATAAGTAACTTACTAAAGTTGAATTTATGTATGTATAGGTAAGTGTATGTGTATATGTATATATATATGTGTATATATATCTTCATAGACAGAAGGTACAAAACGAGTTGAATATGAAAGGATGATATCTAAAAAAATATAATTAAGTGGTGAGAGATGAATATATTGGGAGAAGGAGAAAGGGAGAGATAGAATAGGGTAAATTATCTCAAATAAAAGAGGCAAAAGAAAGCCATTACAATGGAATATAAGAACAGGAAGGTGAAAGGGAATGAATCAACCTTACTCTCATTGGATTTGACTTAAATATGGAATAACATTCACACTCAATTGGGTATCTTATCCTATAGGAAAGTAGGGGGGAAGAGAATAAGAGGGGGAGTCATAGAAGGGAGGGCAGATTAGGGGAGAGGGTGGTGAGAAGTAACATTTTGAAAAGGAACAGGGTCAAAAGAGAAAATAGAATAAATGGGGGATAGGATAGGATGGAGGGAAATACAGTTAGTCTTTTACAACATTACTACTATGGAAATGTTTTGCATAACTACACATGTATAACTGATATTGAATTGCTTGTCTTCCTGGGGGTGGGTAAGGAGGGATGAAGGGAGAGAATTTGAAACTCAAAATTTTAAAAACAAATGCTAAAAAATCCTTTTACATGCAACCAGGAAATAAAATATACAGGCAATGGGGCATAGAAATTCATCTTGCCCTATAAGAAAGTAAGTGGAGGGGAGGGATGTAGGGCATATAAAAGAGTGCAGATTGGGGAAAGAGTATTCAGTATGCTTGCCATTTCAGTGGGGGGGGGAGATGGGGAGAAAATGTGTAACTCAAAATCTTGTGGAATTGAATGATGAAATCTAATAAATAAATAAATAAGAAATTTTTAAAAAGCCTTGGGACATTCTATTATTTCCTAGATACACGACTCAGGAAGACAATAGACATCCCTACTGTTTTTACCAGGTCAACGAAAAGATAACTCTACCTCCCTTGAGCAGGGAATCATCAATTGCTGCCATTCTTCTCTCCTTTATTTCTCCCTTGCTGTATGAGTTCTTCTCTAATATCCTCTGTGTCTCAATGGTACCATGTTCTTTAGAGGATGAGGAAATTCTTTCTCCTGAGAGCATCTATCTCCCTCCTCTTCAATCAAATGTCTCAATATGTTGGTAAGCTCTAAGTCTACGAGTATCATTTTCCTTCCATTTCCCTTCTGTGTAACCCTCTTCCACCCTCTAACATTCTGATGAAAGTCAAATCTTCCCACCTCTACTTTTGCTCTTTTGTCACCATTGAAACTTCACTTTTGTGACCTTTAGCTGATCCTCTCTAAATCCTGGAGAGTTTAGATATACTCTTTGAATCCCTTTGGCCTTTCCAGGAGGCAGATTGGCCTATATTCAAAATATTTATAACAGTGACTTAGCTGTGTGGCAGGAAAAACAAACAAAAACAAAACAAAACTACCCAACAACATCCCTAAAATGCCCCTGCATAACTGCCCTGGGTAAGATTTTCAGCCTTTACTCTACTTTCCCCTTTTCTCCTCTGAGTCCTAAATTTCCCCATAGAAGTATATATTCTTAACATATAATGCTGATCTCCTTCCCTACTTTGCCAAACTTGTTTTCTTTTAAATGGTATATCACCTTTCAGAGTGAAATTCCAATCATCAGGTCATTTCTCACCAAGGCTCAGGTGTACTTTTGAAGTCAAATTTGTTTCCTTGAACTAGGATCTTCCATTTATCTCATTTATTAAATATATTTGGTTTATTTGCAAATGATTACTGAATTGATGGGCTTTATTGCTATTTATTTTCTTGGATAGTCTTCTATGGACTTTTGAGTTTCTCAACTATAATTTTTCCTACATTCAAAGACTGAAGCTACTCTCTTTGATATTCAACTCAGTGCACATGACATTTTTCTCCCTCCATCTTCCTTTTCAGATTTTGATCAGATGTGCCTGCTCAGTGACAGTGAAGGGGCTGAAATTCTGGAGGAAGAAAGTAGGCAGGAGTCTGCAATTAAACCCTTAGAGGATCTGTAGGAATCACAAAGCTTGGGGTCATAGAGAGAAATCTGTCATGGTAGAGTTAAGTTTTTTTTTTTTTTTTTAATATCCTTAGTGTAGATTGTCCTATGTTAGATGTGGCACCTTTTTTTCTAACTTCAGATCAAACTAGTTATAAAACAAAAGTCTTAGTATAGCTTTAAGCTTTAATAACTTAACAAGTATTAATATTTTAAGCATTAATACCTTAAATTTCATTAAGACTTTTAAATGCTATGTGTTTTAAAACTAGTAAAAATGTGGTTGACAACTTTTTACCCAATTTTTTGAGACCTAAAAATAATCACAATCATAAAGGCAAGTTACACCTGTTCTATAGAATATCATAAATATATAATATCAATAACATTTGTTTGATAACTATTCTGTGTGAGGTGTTATGAATATACATATCACAGTTCCTGACCTCAAGGAGCTACACATTTAAAAGGGGAGTTGAGAGAAATTTTTACAAAAATAACAGAAATACAAATTAGTACAAAGACAAAGTATCTAAAGCACTATTTTAACGTGTTATCATGGTGAAAAAGTTATCAAGAGTTCTCAAAAGCCATTATCAGCAAAAGACAAATTCTGACATATCCTACCATTTTGGACAAGCTTTAAATGTGAAATGCTTCCCAATTCTTCTTAATTCTATCCTCTCCTCCCTTTTGGTTATTTCCAATTTATCCTGTGTGTATCTTCTTTATACATATCCATTTTTAAGTCATTTTCCCTCCATCAGACAGTGAGCTCTTTGAGAGCAGGGACTTCCCTTTGCCTTTCTTTGCATCCCTAGTTATTAGTTCAGTACCTTGTATATAGTAAGTCCTTAATAAATATTTACTGACTAGATGATCAACTGTTACCTAAGGATTAATGAAATTAACTTCTATGAGGTTTTTCTTGGGGGTGAAAGGGAAAGACACAGTGACTCAACGAGACTGTCTGTAAAGAGATTGGGATGTACATTGGTGGAGGGCTCCTCCATAACAATGCAATCATGTTTCTTTTAAAGCATAGAAGAAAGGGGAAAGAACAGGTCCAAAGTTTGAGAAATTTGAAGAGGCACTGATCACTTCTAGCTTAGGGCTATTATGGATGGTACCCTGGTAGAAGTTTCATCTGATTTGAACCTTCATGAAGGGATATACTGTAAATGTGTAGAGAAGGTGGTACAGGCCAAATCCATCCCAGGAAGGGATAAGTATCAAGATCTTATCTAGCCTCTTCACTTCCGTATTAATCAGTCAATACAACAAATGCATATTGAACATAATAATAGGCTAGGCAAGATGAATGGTGTTGAAAGGAAAGTTCTTCATTTGGGCTTTTACCCTGATTAACAGGGCAAAACTCAGGACAAAGAGAGTTGATTATAAGTAGTAGGTCAAGGAACAACACATAGATAAGCTGATTATTGGGGATCAGCAATGGCTTCAAGGTGGGGTCAGTTTTTATTGGTAACTTTTGTAATGAGATAAAGACAATTCTGATAGGTCAACTTTAGCAAAAGAGGTTGGGCCCTTGCATCTTTATTCTCCCCCAAGTAGCAAGTACATGGCAATTTTCAGGTAGGGTAGACAACAAAGAGTAGTAATGCTAAAAGCTGCAAACTGCAGGTGTCAGCCTCCCCCAACACTAATTGATAAGCAGGACTGGGAACAATAGGTTACTGAGTCAACATAACCTTAAATAATGAAACCAATGAAACCAAGTCAGTATATCAGTATGTTGATCATTTTAAGCCTAGTTCTCTGAATCTCCTAATTTTGAAAATACAAAAAAAAAAAAAACCTCTTCCTCAAATCCTTTGATCATGCTTAGGCAAGATTCATAATTCCTTCTGGTATCTGTATATTCCATGTTCAATTGAGGCTTTTCCTCATAAAGATGGTAAAAGTGTTTCCCCAGATCTTTCAGCAACCATCCCCCTCTGAAAAAAAAAAATAGCTCCTCTGTTTGTGTTAAATGGGGCCCAGACATCTGTTACCCTATTCTGTGACACCTCAGAAGTAGTTGTTTCACAGCAGAACCATTGCTTTTCACATCAGCAGCACAGCTCACAAGGATGTTAAGCCAAGAATTGAACTATTGGGATCAGCATTTGAATCAGGATTAGCTATCAAAGGAATGCAGTCATTTACCAGGACTCTTGAGAGGGATTGGCCTTTTAGAACAGTTCTTTTCTCCCTCAAAGAAGCATGACTAACACACTAGAAGGCAAAAACAAAGAGGCAAAATGGTATGTTAGATTTTTTAAAAAATAGTAGTGGTTTGGTGTAATCAATGGCTATCATGGGCAGACAGAAGAAAATAAATGTAGTGTTAAAGGCAAAAGGAAGCCATACAAAAAAAGATCTGTCAATAATGACCAAAAATTCCATTACATTCTATTCACCATTTTATGGCCACTATTATCACCATATTCACCAGTCTCATGCAAATTAAGCTATTTTTTCTTTAAAAGTATTAAAACCATCTTTGAGAAGCAGTTGTTGCTCGTTGACTGAGTATAAACATCTGTGAGGACCTACAGGAGCTTTCTGACGCTTGTCTGGTGGACAAACACTTGCAACTCAGAGTCAGGGGAGCTTTATTTACCTGAATCAACTTGTGCAGCACATGTCTGTTTTAAATATCCTTTCCCTTGCTATGGCTAAATAAATCTCCAAAAGTTTTGTTAACTGTTCAAACTTAGGCTCTTAATGTTTTCGTTCTATGGCTGGGTTCAAACTACCAGGGGACAGGCCTAGGTCAGGCCCAGCACAGAAGAGCTTGAATATCAACATGTCATAACTTCCTTTTATCTGAGGAAATGACATATCCAAAAGAAAGAATTTCCCTTTTATTGACATGCCCCATTTGTGGCTTTTTAAACTCCTGAATCATTCAGGAAAGACCAAATAAGATCTAACTGGGTTTTCCCTAAAGATTTTCAGGGAGATGGAGAATTAAGCCAATCTGTTTCAGAGCTTAAATCACATGATTGCTATTTGTAAATTCTATTTCCTGCTTTCTGTGCATTATAATATTAATTTTTTTATTATTACGTATATTTTGATTATATTTTGCCCACATCTATTTTATATATGTACACAAATAGAGATTGTCTGTCTTGATAGAATGTAAGCTCCCTGTGGGCAGGAATTGTTTCATTATTTTTTTTATATCTCTAAGATCCAAAAAGTACTTGATATGTGGTAGGTGCTTAATAAATGAGTACTGATTAATCAATCATTTGATTGCATACTGTTGAGAGAAGCAGGATGAGTGGGTGCTTCCATGATAGAGTTTAGCTACGTGTTCATTTATCCTGATGTAAGTATCCTCCTCCTCCTCCTCCTCCTCCTCCTCCTCCTCCTCCTCCTCATCATCATCATCATTGAGTTGCCTTTTAAAAAGTATTAAGTACCAATAATACGTATTACTGTAGGGCAGATCAAGAGTCCATGATTTCTTTCTTCTTGATGTCAATTATAGGCACTTCAAAGAGGTTCATCATTTGTTGCTGTGTTCATGGAGTATGTGGTTCCAAGATGCTATTAGCAGCAAAGAGCTGTGATTAGTCAACTCTATTAAGGAACTGCACAGACGCTCTCTGCCTGTTGAGGTGGATAACTTTCCCACAGGAGAGAGAGGCAAGTAGTTTTCAGTTTCCTCATACATCCTTGAGCAAGCTTGAGTTAAAACGAGTCTCACACAACTGCACAGCTAATATGTGTCTTCTTCCTTTCATTAACAGCAGGATATAATTACAACAGCTCTCCTCAGACCTAGTTATATCATGACAAAATGAAATCATGGCCAACTTCTCAGAGTAATGGAGTCTGATGAATGACTGATAGGGGTCAAGCCTTCTGAGAATAATTGTCAGATAATATAGGAATTTTGGTACTGTTATGTACATTGAAGATGTACGCACTCTTCTAGGAAGAAAAATAATGTGAATGATATTATGTTACAGATTCCACAAGCTGGCCTATTCTTAGATAATAAGATTCTAGAAAAGTGAAATGTATGGTTTATTTCCTAGAACGCAGGCTATTTGTAAGCAGGCACAGTACCTTACTACTCTTTTTTTTCCTCAGTCTCTTGGACATAAGTATATATGAAATTATTGATTACATGAACACAGTATTTTCTTTGACCAGTGTAGAGTGCCACAAAGAAGGAATACACACAAACCTATGTTGATATGTATATGCACATATATGTGATATATACACTTATGTATAAATATGATAAAAGAAGGGCCACCAATAGGATCACTATTATTTTCTCTCATCTTGATGCCACATCACTATTTTTTTAGAAATGAGAATTCTGAATTGTAATTCAGAACCACACCACATTTTCTGGAAAATGTTTCTAAGCTTACTGCAACTTGTTTCATATAGATCTTTTTAGGTGTCAGAGGAAATTTCCTCCAGATATTTTCAAGGATGTTTTTTCACCATAACCTTCTTCTTAGCACCATGGAAAGCTGCAGGATAAAAGGAGAACTGTGGTGCTTTTCCTACTAATTAGTTGCTCTTATTAAAAAGAGCAAGATAATTGATTTTAGGATGCACTACCCCTTATTAAGACCTAATTAAGCTGTATATCAAAGACTAATTAAATGGCATTATTCCATCTCACTGATGAGTCTTGATGCTTGGTGAATAGATTTGGGTGGTAGATGAATACTCTTGGAATAGATTTCACAGCCAGACAGATAAATATAGACTAAGAAGCTGAGTAAAGGGAATTTTCGATTATCTAAACCTAACACACTTATTGGTATTTCTTCAGTCTGACAGCTTGAATGCACAAAGCAAAACATTTAAACACAAGCTCAACACTGTGGTGGGATAGAGAACAATGAAACATTCTTTTGGAAAACTGAAAATGTAAATATGCCAGTAATCCTTATAGTGAAATAATGGTATAGAGAAGAATTAGGGTTTTTAGAATAAGAAAAAAAACCACTCAGTTATTTGATAATTCACGTTGTTAAAACTTGATACCCCACTGCTAAGATCCAGAACAGTTTACCAAGAAACAACTAAAAATCCTAATATTCACACATATATTCATAATATCATTAGTGAAGTATACTTAGATCCTCTTCTCCCTACTTCAGATCCCCCTTATATATTGTCTTTCTCTATTAGAATGCAGGCTCTTTAAGGGCAAGGACTGGCTTGTTTGCTTGCATTTGGATTTCCAGCACTTAGCACAATGCCTGACAAATAATATATACTTAACGATTGTTCTGTTTGTCTGTCTGTCTATCTATCTATCTATCTATCTATCATCTGTAGGAAATAAGGCAAAGTGACAGTTATTACAGTAAATAATTTTATTGCTTTATGCTGCTCAAAAGCACTCAGTTGATGTAAACATAAGCAAAAAAGAAGTTTCTCTTAAAAACATTTGAAAAGTTGGAGTTATTAATAAGATTTGTACTTTTTAGTGCTTAACAAAATATGGATATTTCCAATTAGAAATTAGTTGTCAGGAAGTCAACATTTCATTTGAAAAGCAGATCCTTTGCCAAAATGTCATATACTGTGTAAATCCATTCATAGCTCTAATCTTGTCAAGCTAACCTGAACCGCCAATGTAGTGTCTTCAGGACAGACTTACTGTCACAACAGAAACTCATCATTCCATTTAATCTATGAGGGCATGACCCCACAGATTATGGTGGGTTGTCTCTTGAATTCCCTGGTGCTCCATAATGCAAGGGCTTTTGGATAAATCACAAGATATCCACAGAAAGTAATGATTTCACTATACCTCTGGGATGTGTTTGATTGTCCTTAATAGTTACTTTCACTGGCAGTATAATAATTTGCAAACAATAACATCAGTCATATGTCACTTTTGCGCTCATTACTGGCTAAGGTATAACCCTCTGGAACCAATAATCTATACTATGGAACATCTAAATTAAATGTCACTCTGTACTAAATGCGAGTTATTCATTTGGAACTGAACTTTTGCAAGGAAAACATGTATTTTGAATTATCTGAAGGACATCTATCCTTGAACTCTTTTTTACATTAACACACACTGAAGTGGCATTGCAGCACAATTACAATGAAAAGCTGTACAAATAAGGACATAAAATCCCTGTGATTGGGGAAAAAATGAGTAAACTCTGTATTTCTAGTTCTCTTTATAAAACTCATGGACAGGAGACAAAGGTTTTGGCGGGAGTCTTTCAAGGTCTGCTGTTGTGCTCATTGTTTAATAGATTGAACTTATTTTCAGATTGCCTTAGAGAGCTAGCTTCTACTTTCTTCTACTTCTCATGTGATAAAAAATTTGGAATTTTTATAATTTCTGCATAATTATATACTGTACATGATTACTGAAAAATAATCAAGCAGTGACAACAGCTGGGTTTCTCTTTTTTTCTTTGCGTTCTGTAAACATCTTTTCAAATAGAGGTATGTATATGCTACTTATCACATATAAATGAGAGACACACTTGGAAGAGGATTTGAGGTTTTTATTTCTCTCAGATGATGTCTGAATCAATAAGGACATATTTATCATGAGTCCCAGTTTACAGATTCATCAAAGGACAAAATTCTGTTTATCAATATTACTAAAACAGAATGGTACAAAATATTAATTCACTGTTTTCAGATTTTTGAATGTTTTTTGATTCCCTAGGGGTGGGGGTGGGGAAACATTGTAATTGTCATGCTTTTGAAACACCAAATGATAAAGGAGACAATGAGTGAAGGTAAACTAAGAGAACAGAGAGAGAAATGGAGCAATTACTGCTGGTAGTCAGTCAACTTACAATGCATTTACTATCACTAAATTGCTGGTCTAGTGGGCAAAGGGGAACATTCATACATTGATTCAAACAGGAACATGAAAGGCCTTCAAAAACACCTTAAAGTATTGATTAATTTCGTGTGTATATCAAATATCTATCTCTCTATCTATCTATCTATCTGTCTGTCTGTCTGTCTGTCTGCCTGCCTGTCTGTCTGTCCGCCTGTCTGTCTGTCTATCTATATATCAAGAGAAATTGTAGACATTGAGGACGTGGATATGATTTCTGGTATGGCAGTCTTCTACACATAGAGTATGATGATGAATTCTTTTCAAAGACAAAATGAGTCAGTCTACCAATATTTATTAAATACCTACTATGTGTCAAGCTCTGTGCTAAGACCTGGAGCCACAAAGAAAGGCAAAAACACAGTCTCTGCCTTTAAAGAATTGTCATTCTAATGACAGAGGAAGCATGTAAATAATATACATGTGTATACACATACATACAAACATATATATGCAAACACAGAAAAGTACATTTATATGCAACCTAGGCTTTTCTGGGCATGTTATGAGCATGCTCAGTTTGCCTAGCATGGAGTCCCTGTATCCCCTAACATGTGGGTGGGACAATCTCCTTTGGCTGCTGAAGACAAACTGGTAAGACCTAGCTGTTGTCTTTTTTTCTGTCGTCTTTATGTTGGACTCTTTGGCCACTCCTATCTGCTGTGCTCAGTGAGAACGCCATGGTGTGGCTGTTGGTGGTGGTAGCAGGACATCCAGCTTGTAGAATAGGTAACATGATACCATTCACATTTTTTTTTCTTCCCACCATAGTAGGTACATCTTCAGTATACATAAAAGTACCAAAGAACCTATATTGTATAATAATGATTCTCAGAAAGTTTGACCCAGACTAAGGATCCTTAGACTTTCACCAGACTAAAGACAATCAAGGTGGCTTCCCCTGCTTATCTCTCTTTTACCCCAACTCTGAGAAATGGAGTGTGGTAGGGGTGGGGTTTGGTTCTTTTCTGTGCTGTTTGGCATCAGTTTTAGGTGCTCAAAGTGATCCTTACAGATCTAGGAGTTTGAGGTATGGGATCTTAGAAGCCCCAAAAAGACAGGGTCTCTGGGACTCAAACCTGAGGGGGTGTTTTGGACTTGGAACTGGCATTGTGTTCTATGGAAACTGAACTAAGCTATGAAACTAATGCCTTTCCTTCCCCATGGACTAAGGAGTTGCATACAAATGAGCATAAGACATATAGATTGTAAATGGACAGTCAAGTCAGAAGGAAAGAAGGAGAATGGGAAAAGTTACTAAAAAAGGTTTCTTGTAGAAGTTGGGATTTAAGTTCAGTCTTGAAGGAAGTCAGGTAATTTGGGAGCACGAGGGGAGAAGGGAGAACATTCCAACCATGGGGGATAGCCAATGAAAAGCCATAAAGTTGGGAGAGGGAGTGTTGTGAGATAGGAACCATAAGTAGATCAGTTTCTGGATATTAGAGTTTGTACTGGGGAGTAAAGTACAGGACTGGAAATGAAGGAAGGAATCAGCTTGTGAAGGACTTTAAATGCCAAACACAGGGTTTCATATTTGATTTTGAAGATATGAGGGAACAACTAGAGTTAATTGTGGAGTGTGTGTGTGTGTGTGTGTGTATGTCTGTGTGTGTGTGTATGTAGAGGATGAATGAGAAAAAGGAGATATAAGGTACAAAGATTAATTAAAAAGCTATTGAAATATTCTAGGTGAAAGGGGATAAGGGTCTACGCAACTGGAGTGGCTATGCAAATAAAGAAAAGAGGATGTATCTGATTGATGCCGTGAAAGTAGGCAAAATGAAACTTGAGAACAGACTGATACATGGGGTGAATGCTATTGAGAAGTCAAAGATGATACCTAGGTTGTGGGCCTGGCTGATCTGAAGGATTTTTATACTCTTGCTAGCAACAGAAAAGTTGCAATGGGGAAGAACATTTGGAGGAAAGTTAATGAGTTCTCTTTTGAACATGCTGAGTTTGAGATGTCTACAGGACATCTAGGTTAAGATGTCTAAGAGACAGTGGGAGATATGATAGGAGAGGTCAGCAGAGAGAATGAGGCTAAACAAAAATATGGGAATCTTTTTGTATATGAGATCACTTGGAGAAATAGTATAGAAGGAGAGAAGAAGGTCTGAGCTCTGATCCATGGAAATCCATGGTTAGTTGGCATGACGTGAGTGAAGATCCAGCAAAGGATACTACACAGACAGGACCAGTAAGTTAAGAATGGTCAGACAGGTAGGAAGGGAAACAGGAAAGAACAGTATCAAGAAATTCTAGACAGAAAAAATATGTATCCAAGAGAAAGAAGTGATAGTGTCAAAGATTGCAGAGAGCTCCAGAATGAAAAAGATTGAGAAAAGGCCATTGGATCTGGCAACTAAGAGATCACTGATAACGTTGGAGAAACTTTCAGTTGAAGGATAAGATTGGAAGCCAGATAGCAGGAAGTTTAAAAATGTAAAGGGAAGAAAAGATGTGTAGGTATATAGAATGATTGATATTAGCAAAATAGGGGAGGGAATATAGGATGCCATGTAGAAAGGAATGTATGACCAAATAATGTTAGGACCTGTATATTGGAATATTGATGCTTAATATTGCAACTGATTTGGGAATTCTTCATATCCAAAAAAACATCAAAATATTATTATGCATGATTTTTTCAGTGCTGATTTTTGTTTTTTAGTGACAGAGATAAGGAACTGGATCTATGTCTTCTTATGGTCTTATGGATATATTTCAAAATCAGCAAAGTGCTGACTCAAGATATTTAAAGATCATAAGCATTATCAATACAACTTGTGTGGGAGACATTTCTGTTCCTTTAAGATGAATAGACCTGAGATTCTCTAATAGGAACATGAAACAAATGATAAGATATTGCAAACACATTGTCATTTCTCTACTTTAATTGCTGAATAAGATGATGTTTTTCTTAAAACATGTGAGAAACAGATTCCAGAATTGACTGTCTTCATATGTTCTTTTCTAATCTTTTCATTTTTAATTATTTTTCTTATTTCTCTTAAGATTCTTGAACTATTATATTCTTGCTATAGAGACTGAGAAAGCTAGAAAATAAATGTAGCCTCTGATCAGACCTATTAGTGCTGAAGTGCTATTTTAAAATATGAATTCTATATTGTTCTTCTGCTTTTTATCCTTCAATGTTCCCCTCCAGGAAACAATCTACTCACTCAGCTATGGGTGCCAGTTTTATCAACTGTAAAATGAAGAGTATGGAGGAGATGATCTATAAGGGCCATTCCAGCTCTAACTATATCTGCTGCTGACTTCCACACCCCAGTGCAGATTATGTCCTTTATAAAAAAAGTCCCCTAGCTTCTCATTCAAAAACAATTTCCTCTTATTTTTAGACATCATCGTAATGTTTAGTTATTCAATTCAATTCAGCGAAAATTTATTAAGTTCCCAGTATATTCAAGGCATCCTGTTAGGGATACAAAAAAAAAAATGAAAGAATTCCTTCTCTCAAGGAACTTAGGTTAATTCTCCTGGAGTACTATGACACACACATATTGATTATATTAAGTAATTTGAAGAAGATTTCATTAACAGGATGGAGTGTTGGGAAAGGCTTCATGGAGAAGGAAGTATGTGAATTAAATCTTGAAGGAAGTTAAGATTCTGAAAGATGGGGATGAGAAAGTGAATGTCTGTCATGGAAGATTATTTATGTAAAGGCACAGAAACTGAAGGTAGAAAGCTAAGTTTGAGTGGGACAGCTAGTAGGTCAATTTGATAGGACTAGAGTGTGTATAATTGGGAATAATATGAAATACTGTAGAAAATGTAGATGGGATACAAATTATGGAGGGCCTCCTATGTAAACCAAGAAACTTGCAATTTATAGCCTAGAGGCAATGGGAACTTCTGGGAAAACTATGGTCACATCTCTGTTTTAGAAAGGTCCCTTTGATAGTTTTGGAGGACAGACTAGCCAAGGGAGAAATTGCTGGAAATCAATTAAGAAGCTATTCCATGGGATCATAGTACTCTGCTTTAGAGTTCAAAGGGATCCAAAAAGTATAGAAGTTCAACCCTAGAATTTCACCAGTGAGGAAACCAAAGCTAAAACCAAATCAAGTCACCAAGCATTTATTAAGAACTTATAATATACTAGGATATGCTAAATATTAGGGATACAATGAAAGGCAAAAACCAATTCCTGCTCTGAAGGGACTCACTATTTAATAGACTCACAAGAGTGTGCCTTCAATTGAAACAGAGAAATGAAACACTTTGTCCAAGGTCGCAAATGCCACAGATGTGCTTTGAAAGTCCCACTATTTGAAATCCACTACAGTCCAGAGAAAGGGTGACTAAAATGGCTTATAGTCATTTAGTGAAGGAGTAAATAACCCTAAATGTCTAAACAGGCTTGCAAAGATATTGTTCTACTACAATACTATATAATAATGGATATTCATAATGATGACTGAAGAGATTATACAATTAATTTTAGAAAGATTTCCATCAAAATCAGATTTCATATTTTACCACTTGAAGAAATAAACTTCAGTAGTTTGCTAAGTTCAGTTGGTGAGATTGGCTCCCTCTCTTAGTGTTTATAACTAAGTTTCCACCCAAGCCTATAAATTTTTGTGTGATACTGCATATATAGAGGGGGCTACTGAAGACATGTAGGGGAAGTTCATTCTTTGACATGTCTGACTTTCACTTTGTCTCCTTTGAGACTTTATAAAGATTTCTCCTTGTGTAAGTAATATTATATTCTCTCCCTCAATTGAGATCTTACTTTGCTTCCCACTGAAGGGTTCTTCCATTCTTGTATATTCTTTGATATGTTCTCATTTGTATATCATCTCTGATTTTTGTTGTTGTTTTGCTTGATTAAATGAGTATTGCTCACTGTTCTCTATTTGTGTTGATCTTTTGTTTAATTTACATTTAATAAGAATGATATGATCTGGTAAGTTAAGGGCTACCTTCTCCCTTAAGGGTGACTAGGGAAGAAGTGTCTTTCTCTTTGAACCCAGACTTATACCCTTAGACCACAAATACTTGAAGTGGGGACCAATAGATATAATTACAGCCCCAAATCCCTCTTGGATGTTGGAAAAAAATGATACCTAGCCAAATGTGCATGAACAACCTTTGAATCTCTTCAACTTTCTGATAATGTCTTTCTCTCAATATAACTAAGACGATCCTTAGAGAAAACCCACATGATCAGACACATATTGAAAAACATACCAGCTTAGTAGGTCTTACTAGAATTTGCATCCTGCTAGACAGAGATGAAACTGGAACCCACATCTTCTTGACTACAAGCTGACTTTCCTACTATGTACCCACTACACCACACTATTTCACACACTTTGTTGTTGTTGTTCAGTCATTTTTCAGTTGTGTTTGACTCTTCATGAGTCCATTTGGAGTTTTCTTGTCAAAAATATTGGAGTGGTTTTCCATTTCCTTGCCCAGCTCATTTTACAGATGAGGAAACTGAGGCATACAGGATTAAATGACTTCCCCAGCATTACACAGTTAGTAAGTGTCTGAGGTCAGATTAGAATTCAGGAAGATGACTCTTCCTGACTCCAGGCCTGGCACACTATGTACTGCAATGCTTAGCCCACTTTTTACACTATGAATCTACAAATGGGGAAGATAAAACCATTGTCAGAGGATTAAGAGTTGCATTTGAGGTAGTTTAAAGGGACAGCTTTCTTGGTTCTTCTGACAATCTATCTTCATAAGATTGCCAAACTGAATTTATTGTTATAGTAATTGAAGTGAGAAAACATAGTCTTCGGGGATATTGAATTGATTCAGGCCACAGTTTTTGAGTTGAAATTTTGTATGTCTTGGTATAATTTCTGTAATAGAAAACAAGACTTCATATGGAATTTGACAATCACTACCTTTTTCAAAAGTGATAATATTTGACGTTATTGATAGGCTTTTGCTCAGGATTTAATAATATTTAGAAACATTTCTATTTCTATCCTATTGATTTTGGGGGACTTTTTTTTTTAAAGAGAAGGTGGAAGAACATCAAATCAGAAACTGCTTCAATAATTCACATCACAAGAATAGCTCTGCTAAAAGCTTTGCCAATGATACCACTTTTCAAATGCAGACTAAGGGTGATTCTAAATAAAGAACAACTTTAGACTACTATTGGTTCCAAATATCCTGATTGACTCACATTGATATATGATAGACAACATGGACAGACTGTATCAGAACTCTAACATTCCTGCTTTCAGAATTTTGACCTCAAAGGAGGGATATTCAACTAAGCCTGCAATTCTCTATCTAAATAATCTCCAATTGCCCAAGGCCTAGGGTTCACGATTCATTTGCTTTTTAACAGATTTTTTTGCCATTAATAAAAGCAAATATTGACTATGAAGAATTGAAAATATTAATACCATTTAAATTTGCACAGTGTTTCTGTTATATGAAATTAATTATTTTATGCCCTCTTAGTCTTCTCCACCATATTCTTTTTTTGTAATAAAATGTTATGTCTTGTATCTCTCTCTGAATCCAAACAATCCTTGGCAATTTTAGAACTCTCAGCTTCATACTTTATTAAAAAAATTTTCTATAAGCTATACAAACAAATGAGTTAGGATAAAAGACAGCAGTAATCCTAAGAATCTGAAGATTAAACTGGCACCCAGGATGAAAGTATGTATGTAATTAGGTTCTAACTGTTTAATTCAAAAGAAAAATGAATTTTCTATAATGAAATCACTTGTACCACTTGATAAGAAAAGTCTCAGAACATGAAATTTATTTACCTCTATATCTAATGGATATCATGTAAGAAAAAACAACCTGTATTGAGACAAGAATTGACCAAGAAGATAGATTGACCTGTATCAGCTAGGTGGTACAGTGAGTAGAATGTTGGATATGGAGTCAAGAAGACCTGAGTTCCAACTCTGCCTTGACACTAGCTGCATGAGCCTAGGCCAGTCATTTAACTTCTGGGCTTCAGTTTCCTTATCTGTAAAACTGGGATAAAATAGCACCTATCTTCCAGGGTTCTTGTGAGAATCGAATGAAGTAATATACATAAAGTGCTTCGCAAACCTTTGGTTAGCCAATCCAAATAAAACTTGGTCTCTTTGGGAAATAAATTACCAATCTCAGATGAGAATATCATTGACTCCTTTCATTGTTGATTATATCTGGTTGTGGTGGACGAAGCATTCACCTCCCCCATTCTTCTAATACTTTCACCTTACATAGGAAGAGAAATTAATGTACCCTCTTGTAGTACCACCCAGGGGACACCAAGTAGCAGCTCCCTTGGGCCCAATTACACCCTCTCCAAATAGGATCCCTGATATTCGGGCAAAGTTCAGAGAATCTCAGAGGAATAACAGCTGCAACAGCAGCTGTATGCCGAATAGAACCTTAAGTAAATAGCCTGGAAGGCCACTGAACAATGAATTATAATAAACCAACTATAATTAGTAATAAAAGCCTTAAAATAACTGTAGTCATGAGATAGCATTGGTCACATCCTTGCTGTGTTCTGGAAATAATAGAATCATTTTTCCCCAATGTAACTACAATGGTAATTAAAAGCTGATTTAGGATCAAAGGCAACCTCAAGGTTATAAATGTAAGGAGCAAGCTCTGAAAGTGTAAGTAGCTTTTTGTATTCACAAATTCATCCCGATTTGATAAAAAGGAGGGTGTACATTTTGGGACGTTCAGTGGAACACAGCCTCATCATTAGGTGACACAATCAGTCTATTAAAAGGACATTTATTAACACCCAACATGTATTCAGTATCAAGATATTAGAATGGAACAGGATTAACAGTAACAGGTGACATGTAGAGTTCTTTAAGATTTGCAAAGTTCTTTATACAAATTATGTCATTTCAGCTTTACAATACTCTATGAGGTAGGCACTACAATTATTATTGCTCCCCTAATCTTAGAAATCAATCACTTAACAAGAATTTATGAAGTACCTACAAAGCAGGGAACAAAGAGAACTTAATTTACTTGTTCATGGTCATGCAAAAGGGTTTGAAACCTAGTCTTCCCTTTCTCTTGACCTCAAGTCCAGCACTCTTTCCAATGTATTCTACTGTATTGATATCTACAAATCTATATCTTCATATATTTCTTCAAACACACACACACATACACAGACCTAGAAGTCAACTAGGCCAACCCCTTACTATGTGCAGAATACCATGTTGCTACTGTGCAGTGGGGAGATGCCAACATTAGATTAAGTGTATTCCTTCATGAAATTTATGATGTAGTTGGGGGGCATGACATAGATACAAATAATTATAATATGAAGCAAAGCATGGTAAGTGCATAAGGGTGGGTCAAATACAATACTCTTCAAGGTCTAAAGATGAAAAGTTCAGGGTCTATGAAATTAGTTTATTGCATTATATATAAAAGGAACAAAAGAAAAGGGCACCAAAGATTGGACAGAGATCTTTTTAATCACTGATTATTTGTTTCTCCATAGAGTCTACAAATGCTAATTGGTGGATACAAGAATAGTTAAGAGAAAACGAAATTCTTTAAATTTGGATTATCAACTTCAGTAAGACTCAAATATATACTCCTATACCATAACCCCTTTGCAATTCCTCCAAAGGGACTTAATCCATATTACATAGCCAAATTGCTTGATTCACAATAATTTTTTTCCAATATCTGAAACCAACACTCTCGCTGCCCCCAGACGATTATCTACTTGAATCTATTCCGTCTGATGCCAATGAACTTGCTTCTCTAATTCATTCCAGTTGCCACGACCAATCTGGACCATTTCTTCTTCTCAGAAGGGCACAGCTTAGTCAGCTTGCTTCCATAACATTACCACCTGCATAATGGTGAACAGAATCCCTACAGCGATGTCTTGACTGGAATTCCTGCTAGCTGACCTAGGCCTGCCGACTTTCCCTGTTGCTTACCCTGGCTGTACAGATCATTTGGCTTCTGACCTATGCTTGTCTCATTAGCACTCACTAATGAGCACTTCTGTCTGTACAGAGAGGAGACCTTGTCACACTGCTATCTCTGCCTACAGTTATGAGCCACCAGGCCTGACTTCCAACCCAGAAAGAGTTGGGATCAAAGCATCTTCATAGAACTCCTAGCAGAAAATAATAAAAGGTCCTATTTTAAATATATCTTGTTAAATGATCAAGTTTCTTAAAATGTTTTATTTTCCTCTCAACTTTTTCTCCTTTTATGAACATTTCCAGTTATAAGCACTAAATTATAGGATACCAGGGATGAAAGGCACCTCAGAAGTCACATAGTCTAGCCTCTTCAAGTCAGCAAACATTTATTATGGGCCAATATGTGCCAGGCACAGTGCTAAATGCTAGAAAAACAACAAAAGGCAAAAGACGCTTCCCTGATCTCAAGGAACTCACAGTCTAATGGTGGAGACATCAGGCAAATAACTGTACAAATGATGTATACGCAGATTAAAGTAGAGAGAATTAATAAAGTGAAGACAATAGTGTTAAGAGGGACTGGGAAAGGTTTCTTACAGAAGTTAAGTATTTTAGCTGAGACTTACAGGAAGTCAAGGAAATCAAGAGGTGGAGATGAGGAAGGAGAGAATTACAGAAATGGGGGACAGTCAATGAAAACACACAGTCAGGATAGAGAATGTTTTGTGTGAGGAGCAGTAAGGAGATCAATGTATCTGGATCACAAAGTACAGAAAAAGAGTAAGATATAAGAAGACGGGAAAGGTAGAAAGACCCCATATATTAAAGGCTTTGAACCAGCCAGAGGATTTTAAATGAAAATTTACTTATTGCATCACTGATCATCCATTTTTTGGAATACTTCCTGTGAAAGGAGACTTACTACCCCTTAGTGCAGACCATTCCATTTTTGGACTGCTATAATTATTAGGAAGTTCTTTACCCTGAGTTCAGACTGATAACCCCATAATTTCCACTCATAGGTCCTAGGTGTGTGCTTTGAAATCTTCTCCATAAATTGAATCCCTCTTCCACATGCTAGTCCCTTTAGATATTTGAAGATGACTGGCATAGTCCCTTTGGGTCTTCACTTATCATAGCTAAATGTACTCAGTCCCTTCAACCATTCTTTATATGATGTAGTTTCAAATCCCTTCATGATCATTGTCATGCAGCACTTTGAGATTTTATTTCCTAAAATGAATAGAGTGCTACAAAAGGGATATGAAAGAATACAGGGAGACTGTTACTTCCCTTATTTTGAATGTAATACTATTTACAATAACAATTCACATCATATATCACTTTAAGTTTTTCTAGGCACTTATCTCACAGGGTGGTAAAGTCGGGATCATATATTGTATATCTCCCTTTTGTACAGACGGAGGAAGTGAGGCTCAGTAAGGTTAACTGACTTGTTAAATGTCATATAAGTAATACATATCAAAGCTAAGATTTGAATTAAGCTCTCCCAATTCACCAATTTATCAGTCAACAAGCATTTATTAAGTGCTAACTTTTTCCTGGCTTAATTCTAGGTGCTGATGATACAAAGACAAAATGGAACAGTTCCTATCCTCAGATCTCAAGAACTTATGCTCTAAAATGGAAACAACATGTATATATAAAGGTAAACACAAGTGTATATGTGTGTGTGTGTGTGTGTGTGTGTGTGTGTGTGCGCATGTGCCTTAATACCTAGAGAGGATGAGAAACAAGAAAGACCATATTGGTCTTTCTCTCTCAGCACTCTCACTCAGCTCTCTCAGCACTTGAGCTGAGCTTTAAAGAGAACTAGCTGGAGATTCTAAAGGGAGGAGGTGAGGATGGAGGTCATGCCAAGCCCTGAGTTCAGCTTGTACAAAGGCATAGAGATGGGAGACGGGATGGTGTAAATGAGGAACAGCTAACAGGACATCTGGCTAGAACACAGATAATATAGTTGAAAAGATATGTCAGAGTCAAATTGTAAAGGGCTTTAAATATAAAAGAGAATTATTTTTATATTATATGATAAAGTATGGAGTAGGGAGCTTCTGGCATGGGAATGATGTATGGTTCTGGTGCCTGTGTGGAATACAGCTTGAAGAGGGCAGAGACCAGTGGGGAGACCAATTAGGATAATATTGCAATAGACTACATGAGAGCTAATTGGGGCACGAACTAGATCAGTTGTTATCAACCTTCCTAATGCCGTGACATTTTAATACTCATATGTGGGTGTATCTGCATGTGGGTGGACACACCTGGAGACAGATAGAGGAGTGGTGTCTGGGTTCCTAAGACCATTGGAAGTATGTGTTTTCTGATGGTCTTAGGTGACCCCTGTGAAAGGGTCGTTCAACCCACAGGTTGAGAACCGCTGAACTAGATGATGACCTTGTTAAGGGAAGGAAAAGGGACAAATGTGAGAAAAATTTTGGAGGCAGAATTGCTAGGAACTTGGTGATATTGGATCTGGAATGTTTAAGAAGAATAAAAGGTATGGATAATTATGAGGTTGTAGACACAGGTGATTGGCAGGATGGTGGGAAGTTGGGAACATGAATGACTTTGAGGAGGAAGGCAATTCATCACTTTGGGACATACTGAATGAGATATCTATGGGACAGTGGTTTGTGATGTCATTGGGACATATTTAATAGGTAATGGGTGACAGGTCATGTGGATATGTTTCCTCAGGAAATATCATAGGATTAGACATATATCTTTGGGATTCATCTACATAGAGTTGTTAGCTAAATGCATGGAAACTGATCAGATGAGAGAAAGAATATGTAGAGAGAAATGAGAAGAGGGTTTGGTACTGAGTCTTGTGGTATATTTACAATTGGGGGCCAGACATAGATTATTCAGAAAAGTGGATGGTGAAAGAGCAGTGATATAGTGAGGAACAGAATCAGAAGGGAGTTTGGTCATAAAAAAACCGGGAAGGAAAGATTGTCCAGGAGGAAGGGGGTGGTGAAAAGTACGAAGTACTATGTAGAAGTAAGAAAGTTTGAGGACTGAGAAAGGCACAGTGGATATGGTGATTATGATATCAATGGTAACTTTGGAAAGATAAATTTTAATCTGGGGTGTGAAGTCAGATTGTAAGGGTTTGACATGTGAGAGGAGAGAATATAAAAGCAATACATTTTACACTATTTTTTTTTAGAAGTCTGGATTATGAAAGGGAGGAAAGATATAGGATGGTAATACTTTTTATTCTGAGCATTATTTTTGTCCTCTCATATTATATGGTTTTTTTTGTTTGCTTGATTAATATTCATCCATATTTTTAATGACTAGTTTTCCCCATCTTGTTCAGGCTTGAAGTTCTAGGACTTCTCATTGGTTCCATCCTACAACTGATTAGCATGGGAGTTTTGAGCTTCTTCATTTCTGCTGTGGGTCAGCTTGCCCCTTCTGCAGGCAACCTGGTGACCCCACGGCCAGGAACTCACTGTACTGATGCCAGATTTATTGTAGACACCTGATCTGCATATTTTACAGCTCAGAACTCCCATGCTCAAGAAATCAGCAAGTCTCAGAAAACTCCCAGTAGCTGGGATTACAAGTGGTCTTGCAGTTAACCCCTGCCTTTTTCTTTTGATCTATTATGAAGTCAGTTTTCCCTTCTACATTTGAATTTTGGTGCCTAATTGTAAGAATTAGCATTTATCTCTGTTAAATTATGTCTTAGTAAATTTGGTCCATCAGTTCTGCTGGTTGAGATCTTTTTGAATCTTCACTCAGTCACTCAGTGCATTAGCCATCCTTTCTAGCTTTTTTGTCATTTGTAAATTTCATAACTATGCCTCTTATGTGTCTTTCTAAGTCACTAACAAATATGCAAACTGGACAAGGTCAAGGACATACTCCTGAGGAATGACAGAAAAGATTATTCTCCAGGTTAACTCAGATTCATTAATCAGAACTTATTGGGCATATTCATTCTATCAGATATGAATCTACCTTTTCATCTTACATTTTTTCATTGTGCCGACAAATGTATTGTGAGAAATACTAACAACTATCTTGCTGAAATCTAGTTACACTATAGCTATAAGCTATAGTATTTCCTCTGATCTACTTGTCTAAAAATTCAAACAAAAAGGAAATGATATAATATTGTCATTATTTGCTCTTTGTGAATCCATTCTGGCTCCCGATGATTATTCCTTCCACTTCTAAATATTCATAAAACATCTGTTTAATAGCCTTTCTAGAATTTGGTTGTGGATCATTTTCAAGCTCTCTGCTCTGTAGTTTCCAGAATCCAATCACTCTCTTTTAAAAACTGACATATTGTTCTTTCATAGTCTGCATTCCCCCACCCCACTCCTTCCTTAAAGATTATTGAGAGAACTACACAAGCACATCTGCAAGTTCTTTCAGTAACCTGGGTTGCTATTTATCTGGGTTTTGGTGACTGGAATTAATTTTTTATAGGTCTCTGTTCTCTTATCATTATCCAACCAATCTTGGGCTTCAATTCATTCTTAGTTGGGCTTGTTCCACTACGCTTTTTCTTCTTGATTGAAAAGAAAGCTACAAAATTGATCTTGATTAGTTTTATTCTGTCAGCTGTTAATGTTATACCACATCCCCAAAGAGTTGAATTATCCTTTTTTTTGTCTTTTTACACCAAGTTTATATTTTTAAAAAGCCTCTACATTTTTCAGCAATTGTCTTTAGAATTTGGGGAAAAAAAGAAACTTTAGCTTGCTAAACATTTGTACATTATTTGTAATTCAATTAAATAAATACTTTTAATCTACTCCTATTCACAAGGTACTATGTGCTAGGCAAAACTTCATGTCATTCTTTTGTATGTGTTCTTCCTTCCGGCTTTCATATATGGCCTTTTAAAATCTGAGCTTTATGCTAACATATTTTCTGCCATTGATGACTTCTTTTCTTCATCTAGTTAATTTGAAATTTTATTGTTAGAACTTCATTTTTGAAAGCCTCTTCTTTCTGTATAACTATATTTCCATTTAGATTTTGTGGCTCATTGTGGAATAAGAGCTGGTTTTGAGACAGAGAACCTGAGTATAAATCCTTGTTCTATTACCATGAGCAACTTACTTAGTTCAGTATTCTCTTCCCGGTTTATTACAAACTCAAAAATGACACAATCACTTTCTCTAATGAGGTTCATTGTTTTTCCTTCACCAACAGTCTTGTTCATTAGAATGACATCCAGTATAATAATTCCCTTCATCACTTTATCTTCTGATAGATAAAAGTATTAGTATAGTTAATCAACAATTCATTATATTCCTTTCTTTTTTAGTAGAATGAAACTTATGATGGGTAGGTAGATAGTTGAGTGTCCCAATTTTGCCATTTATATTAGGAAAATATGGTCCATACACTTCATCTGGATAGTTAGCAATATTACTTGTTTCTCACTCCTTTCAACTTTATCCAATGCTATCTAACATTCTTCCCCAGTTTGATTTGTGGAATTTCCTAAAGGTATCTTTTTCACAAAGATACCTTTTCATAAAGATATCTTCTAAGACTCTCCCACCTATTCTTTTCTTGTCACAATTGGCATTATCAAATAGTTCAACATCAGAAACTAGAGCAATTTTATCATTAAAATCTTGAGAAATATCACCATCTGCTTTGACCATGCTCCCTAAGGATCCTGAAACCATTCCATGTGACTTGCAGCTGAAACCTTCCCTGTGTTTTGCCTCTCCCATTAGAATGTGAGTTCCTTAAGAGAAGGGACTGCCTTACATTTCTTTATGTACTTCCAGTATTAGCACAGAGTAAGTACTTAATAAATGATATATTCATTCATTCTATAAGATTTCTTTCTTTTGAATAAGATATACTTTTCTATTAATGTATTCTAGTAAAATAAAATCCCATTCTTCCAGTATTAATAATATAAACCAAATTACATCTTTTTAGCTTAATCAAAAAAAATTCTCTATTGCCCATAGCTCTTATATATTACTATATAAGTATTAGTCTATTCCTCATCTATGTTTTTCTTTAACCCTGTGAATTACTGGTCATAGCTTCAAATCATATTCTTCTTCACATGTGGTGTAAATAATCTTTTCTAGTTTTTGGTTAGTTGTTGTTGTGCATTTTCTCTTCTACACATCTAAGTTTAAAGTCCTTCAGATTTGGATAGAAAGTCTATGAAATACATTTTTCCCCAACTCATAAATTATACAAAATCCCTTGCCAGGGAACTATTTTTTCTGGTATAAGAAGTTATAGGTCAGGGAGGCAGAGCCAAGATGGTGGAGTAGAAACATAGCTCCAGTTCCCACCACCTCCAATACATGTAAAAAAAAAAATGACTCTGAACAAATTTTAGAACTACAGAACCCCCAAAGTGACAGAGAGAAACAAATTTCCTGCTGAAGGCAGTCCATCTGACCAGCAGGAAAGGTCTATTACAGCACACTGGGAGCCAAGCACAGTCCCCATGAGCCATGTGGTTCTAGCCCCAGGGCAGCCCAGACCAGTGGCAGCCAAAACAGACTTCAGGAGAATGAATCACCAGCAGCTGTGGCAGTTTCCACATTTCTCAACCCATAAATGCCAAAGAGAAAGTAAAAGATCAGCCTGGAACTTTGTTGGTACTGGGTGGAGAAGAGCACAGTCTGGCCCCTGCCCCCAGGGTGAGAAATGGTGGAGGTTCAGCAGCTGCAGCTGCTGCCGTGACTGACTTAGGAGCTCCTGGCCTGCAGAACACAGGGGGACCAAGTGACCATTCAGAGGATAAGTGCTCTTGTTTTAACCTCCTTGGACCTGGATCATAGTGGTCCTGGAGTTTGTGATGAGTGTGCCAGAGTTTGTAGGGGCTACAGAGAGGGCACTCTCCTAATAGCTCTGGCAGCTGCAAAAACCCCAGATATTTGGAACATAGCTCTCTACAATCTGGAAGTAGAAATAAATGCTGGCAAAGAGCTCAAAAGTCAAGTAATAGGCTAGCAATATGAGCAAGCAGACAAAGCACAAACAGACCATATAATCCTTTTTGGGGGACCAAAAGTATCAAAGCATTGAACTGGAGGAAGACAACACAGTCAGAACTCCTGCATCAAAAGCTTCCAAGAAAAATATGAACTGCTTACAGGCCATGGAGGAATTCAAGAAGGATTTTGAAAATCAAGTAAGAGAAGTGGAGGAAAAATTGGGAAGAGAAATGAGAATGATGCAAGAAAATCACAAAAAGTGAGTCAACAGCCTGCTAAAGGAGACCCCCAAAATAATGAAAAATCAACACCTTAAAAAATAGACTAACTCAAATGGCAAAAGAGGCCCAAAAAACCAATGGGAAAAATGCCTTAAAAAGTCAAATTTGCCAGATGGAAAAGGAATTTCAAAAACTCACTAAAGAGAATAACTGCTTCAAAATTAGATTGGAACAACTGGAAGCTAATGATGTTGTGAGAAATCAAGATACTATTAAACAGATCCAAACAAATGAAAAAATAGAAGGCAATGTGAAATATCTCATTGGAAAAACCACTGACCTAGAAAATAGATCCAGGAGAGATAATTTAAAAATCATTAGACTACCTGAAAGCCATGATGAAGAAAAGAGCTTAGAAATCATCCTTCAAGAAATTCTCAAGGAAAATTGCCCTGATATTCTAGAACCAAAGGGCAAAATAGAAATTGAAAGAATTCACTGATTGCCTCTGGAAAAAGATACCAAAAAGAAAACTACTAGGAATATTATAGCCAAATTCCAGAGTTCCCAGGTCAAGGAGAAAATATTACAAGCAGTCAGGACGAAACAATTTGAATATTGTGGAAACACAATCAGGATAACACAAGATCTAGAAGCTTCTACATTAAGGGATCAAAGGGCTTGGAATATGATATTCCAGAGGACAAAGGAGCTTGATTTAAAACCAAGAATCACCTACCCAGCAAAATTGAGTATAATGCTTCAGGGAAAAATATGGTCATTCAATGAAATAGAGGATTTTCAAGTATTCTTGATGAAAAAACCAGCACTGAATGGAAAAT
>CM053585.1:278936508-278960948 GCA_028646515.1 Pseudochirops corinnae
GGGGGAGGGGGAACACACTGGGATGGCTGTTTTGGGGCGGTGGGTGGCGGAAAGAGGGGGAGAAAATATGTAACTCAAAATCTTGTGGAAATGAATGATGCAAACTATAATAAAATTAAAAAAAAAAGAAACTGAAAAAAAAATTTCCTCTTTATTGGTGGTGAATTCATTCTTTTCATTTTTGATGCTGGTAATTTGGTTTTCTTTCTTTTCCTAATCAAATTAACCAAAGGCTTATCTATTTTTTTTTTTTTTTGCATTTTCCCCCTATGAAACCAGCTCTTAGTTTTATTTAATAACTCAATAGTTTTCTTAATTTCAGTTTTATTAATCTCTCCTTTGGTTTCTAGTATTTCTAATTTGGTATTTAATTGGAGATTTTTAATTTGTTCTTTTTCTAGCTTTTTTAGTTGTGTGCCCAATTAATTGATCTCTTCTTTCTCTATTTTATTTATGTAAATATTCAGAGATATGAAGCTATGCCTAAGAACCACTTTTGTTGTATCCATAAAGTTTTGGTATGTTGTCTCATTATTGTCATTCTCTTGGATGAAGTCATTAATTTTTTCCTATGATTTGTTATCGGACCCATTCATTCTATAGGATTAGATTATTTAGATTCCAATTGATTTTTAGTCTATCTTTACATAGCCCTTTATTACATGTAATTTTTGTTGCATCATCATCTGGAAAAGATGCATTTAATATTTCTGTCTTTGTGCAGTTATGAGGTTTTTATGCCCTAGTACATGGTTAATTTTTGTGTAGGTTTCATGTACAACTGAGAAAAAGGTATATTCCTTTCTAATTCCATTCAATTTTCTCCAAAGGTGTACCATATTTAACTTTTCTATAAGTCTATTCACCTCTTTTACTTTTTTCTTGTTTGTTTTGAGGTTAGAATTATCTGTTTCAGAGATGAGCGGGGTTGAAGTCCCCCACTAGTATAATTTTGCTGTCTGTTTCTTCCTGTAACTCCCTTAACTTCTCCTCCAAGAATTTGGATGCTATACCACTTGGTGCATATATGTTTAGTGATGAAATTGCTTTATTGTCTATGGTCCCTTTTAGCAGGATTTGATTTCCTTCCTTATTTCTTTTAATAAGATCTATTTTTGCTTTTGCCTTGTCTGAAATTAGGATTGCTACCCCTGCTTTTTTTTTTACTTTAGCTGAAGCATAATATATTCTGCTCTAGCCTTTAACCTTTACCCTGTGTGTATCTCTCTGTTTCAAATGTGTTTCTTGTAAACAACTTACAATAAGATTATTGTTTTTAATCCATTCTGGTATCAGCTTCCATTTGATGGGACAGTTCATGCCATTTACATTCACTGTTATGACTACTATCGGTCTTTCTCTTCATCCTCTTCCCCCTCCTCCATTTATGCTTTTATTTCTATCTTCTCCTTTTCCCTCCTTAAAAAGGTTTTGCTTTTTACCACCGCTTCTCTTAATCTTTCCTCCCTTCTTTCAGCCCTCTCCCTTTTCTTTCCTTTTTCCCCTTACTCTTCCTTCTCTTCTAACCATCCTTCCTTTTTCTTTCCCCTTTCCCCTCCTACTGCCTGTAGGGTAAGTTAGATTTCTATATCTAACTGAGTATGTTATTTCCTCCTTGAAACAAATCCAATTAAAGTTCAAACTGTGACATGTTTTTGTGCCTCATCATGTGACGTAATTTACCCTTTTCTGCCTCCTCCTTTCTTCTTCTCCCATTATGACCCCTTTTCACCCCTTAATTAAGTTTTTTTATCCTAATGTCAGTTAGTTTATACCCAGACCCTCTGTCTTTGTATATCACTTCTAAATGTTGTAATAAAGATACAATTCTCAAGATTTACAAGTATCATTATCCCATATAGAGATGTAAAAAGTTTGGTCTTATTGAATAACATGTGCTTCCCCTGCCCCCTTCCTGTTTACCTGTTTATGTCTCTCTTGGGTCTTGTATTTGAAGATAAAATTATCCATTGAACTCTTGTCTTTTCATCAGGAAGGTCAGGAAGTTCCCTATTTCACTGAATGTCCATCTCCTTGCCAGAAAGGTTATGCTCAATTTTGCAGGGTAGTTGATCCTTGGTTGGAATCCAAACTCTTTTGGCTTATAGAATATCATACTCTAAGCCCTCCATTCTTTTAATGTAGAAACTACAAGGTCCTGCTTGATCCTGACTGTATTTTCATGATATTTGAATTGTTTCTTTCTGACTTCTTGTGTTATTTTCTCCTTGAGCACATGATTCTGGAATTTGGCCTCAATGTTTTCAATTTGGAATCTCTTGAAGAAGGTGATTGATATATTCTTTCAATGACTATTTTATCCTCTGGCTCTAGGAACTCAGGGTAGGTTTCCTTGATGATTTCTTGGAAAATGCTGTCTGGGATCTTTTTTTTTTATCATCATGGCTTTCTAGTAGACCAATAATTTTAAAAATATCTTTCCTGGAGATATTTTCCAGGTCAGTTGTTTTTCCCAAGAGATATTTTATATTTTCTTCTATTTTTTCATTCTTTTCATTGTGTTTGACTGATTCTTGATTTGTAATAGAGCTAATGAGCTTCCACTTGCCCAATTCTATTTTTTAATGAATTGTTTTCTTCAGTTAGTTTTTGTACCTTATTTTCCATTTGACCAATTCTACTTTTTTAAGGAGTTGTTTTCTTCAGTGTACTTGTTTTGCATTCTGTCAATTGTGCTTTTAAAGGAATTATTTGATTTTTTTTTCTACCTTTCTAATTTGACTTTTAAAATCCTTCTTGAGCTCTTCCCAGAAGGCTTTTTTGACTTGAGATTACCTTTGAGTTTTCAGATGTGGGTTCAGTGACAGTGCCATCCTCATCTGAATTTGTGTTTTGATCTTCCCTGTTCCTGTAATAAGAATCCATGGTCTTTGATTTTCTGTGTTGCTTCTTTCTCATTGTGCCTGCCTTTTTCCTGGCTTTTAAATTTGATCTCTACTTCTGGGGCACAGGAAGCACTGAGCCACACTTCTTGTGCTGGGGGGTAGGGGCCTGTTTATTGGGTTTGTGTGCTAGTGCCTCACTTTTGTGGCTTGAGGTTATAGCTTACCTGTGCTGAGCTAGAAATGGTGATGTTGGCTGGTGTGTGCAGATGCAACATGGTGTTTTATTGCATTTCCCCTGGGTTACATTGATGTTTATGTGTTGAGGTGTGGGAGTGTGGGTGGTTGGGTCTCTGGAGTTTGCCTCCTTGTTGGGGTCTGGGCTAGAACATGGGTAGGCTCACCTGCTAATGGACTCTTGTCTGCAACACAAGTGGTGGTTCTCTGCACTGGTGTCTGCAAGTTCACCATGCTGGTGTCCACTGGTCCCCATCTTTGTGAAGGCATGTGTGTGGGGGGGTTCTGATGTGGTGCTTGCCTTCTCCAGTACTCTGGAGCTCAGGATATCTTGCTGGTTTGCTGATGTGGGGCTTGCTGCTTGCTTGCCAAGATGCCATCTGTCCTATATTGGTCCCTTTTAGCCACAGCAAGAGGGACCTTTCCTGTTAATCCCCCAGTCTCATAAGCTAAAAATCTGCTGCACCCTGTGTTTCTGCTCATTCCACTGTTCCAGGATTTTTCCCTGGGATGGTATTTTCTGGGTTTTTCAAGGTCAGTAAGGGAGAATGAGAAGAACTTACTGCTTACTCTGCCATCTTAGCTCCTGGAAGTATCATTTACATTTTTTAAAAAAGTATTTTGACAATGTTTCATGAGGTTTAGAGTTGAGGGTTGTTTTGGTCCAGGTCTGTGACTTCATTAGGGTAGGAAATATCTGGTATAGAAATTCCCCACACCAATGCAGAACAACAACTTCTCTGTAAGTTAAAGAGAATTGTCTAGGGATTCTGAGATGTTAAATGACTGGCCATGGGGTTTCAGCTTGTATTTGTTAGTGGGAGCACTTGAACTTTGCAATATTTCTGATTTCCGAGCTGGACTACTATGAACTTTCTCACTGACTCTCTACTATTTTCAGAGATTTCACCTAATTTAAACATTATATTGTCCACATCTGTACCCTAAAAGTAAAACACTCTCTGTTGTCTATGATGAAATAAATCAATGTAAGGCAGAGGAAAATCTCCAGCACCTATGGAAAGGCCAAGGAGCAGACCACTGGAAGAAAATCTATGTAGTTCTTTGTGAGTCTCTCTTGAAAGAATAAGCTTGTAGGAATTTAAACCTTGTAAACAGAATCATAGAATTTTAGAGTTAGAAGTTTCTCAAGTTCAACCCCTGTATTTAACAGAGAAGGAAACCGTGGCCCAGTGAGGGGAGGAATTTATTAAAAATCACACTCATTATTAGTGGGAGATGGGAGACTAAAACCTGTATCTTCTCTCTCCTATTCCAACCATACTATAAACAACCCAGAATCTGACCCTTAGTACAACTTAGTTATGGAGTATAGGGACTTTGAAACTAAGGAAGGTGGGACCACATGCATTATCTGCCTCAGAAGTCATCTCTTCTATCCCTGGGGGAAAAACAGCATTAAACTTCCCAACTGTGTTACTCATTTGTCCAATTGTTTCCCACATTTAATCTCTTCTCAGTGATACTGAAGGTTGGTCAAAGGTCGCATCTCCCTCTTTAGAAAACTACAGTTGCTGCCGTTGATCTTGTCTTTTAGTAAAAACAATAATAACTAATATTTAGATAGTGCTTTAACATTTACAAAAAGACTTTACATATATTATTCGATACTTATTCAAACTGTATGAAATGTGTGCTGATATTATTTCCATTTTGCTGATAAGGAAGTTAAGACTGAGGCATATTATGTGGCTTTATCATACAGTTAGTATGGGTCTCAGGCAAGCTTTGAATATGGGTCTTAGTTAACTCCAAGTCCAGAACTCCATTCACTTATACAACCTAGCTGCCTTCAGAGCAGTAAGTTCTGCTCAGGAACAGGGGCAAATTATATTTTTGAACAGATTAGGACTGGGAAATTATCTTCAGCAGAACAATTCTTTCATCAAGCAACTGTTCTCATTGAGGTCTCCCTTATAGCTTTCCCTGCTGGCCTGTCAAGTTGCTAATCTCAGGCACCCAATCCAGTCTTAATTTTCTCTCCATGGCTAAGGAAACCTGGTTGGAACAGTTTAACCATTGTGGATCCTTACTATTCTGACAATGCCCTGTATCCATTCCCATTTGTTCAACTACTAAGAACCAAACACCCATGGGGCATATCCTATACAGGACTATGCTCCACCTCCACCCCCATTCCTGTGTGACAGGGCTAGATACTGTTGCTGTCATGACAACCACCTCCTGTACCTCAATCTTTTTTTTTCTTTCCTCTATCTGCTTTATTCTGAATAGCTCTAAGGATCTACTGGTTTGTAATAATTACTTTAGACATAGTTTGATTGGTTGGTCATTGTTTTTTTCCTCTCCTGGCTCATAATTATTCTCTCCTGATTGAAAGCTGTTCCACAGCCTCTCAACTCTTTATCTCCCTCACGTGTAACTTTGCTTCTGTTTGAAACACCCCCCCCCCCCCCCACCAGTTTCTACTCTGATCTTTGGTTAGAGCCCCAGATCATGCATGGCCTCATCCTGATTAGATTCCTTAGGAGCTGGATCTTAAATTCCCGGTAAATTGCTAGATCTATATGTCCACTAGATATAAATATGGATTTCTCATCCAAATGTTCCAGTGTATAAATATGAGCATTGTATAGTGGAATCATCCTAGGGATAGGGAGTATGGAGTTCTGGGTGCAGACACTGGGTTTGCCACTAACTGGCTTAGTGACAAAGGGCAGATCACTTCAACATCATTGAGCTTTGGATTCTTCATGTACAAAATGGGGAGGTTTGATGAGAAGATCATAAAGGCTCCTTCTTGTTCAAGGTTTCTTTGATTTTCTGATATGCTATATTTTGAGAATATATTTCTCAAAACCTTTTTGGACTGAAACTATTTTCAATTTAATGTGGTTCCCACCAAATACAAATGGACTTTCTTCTGTTAAAAAAAAGGAGTAGAAGAAGATAGGTTTCTTAAATGCCAGGAAACTTTGGAATGTCCTTATTTACTCATAAAGATATTTACCAAACACAAATGAAATACAGACAAAATGAGGTCATCTTCATTTCACTATTTGCCTATTCTAGCAAGTGTCCTTTGCAAAGGGGAGTAAAAAGGCAATACTCTTTGTGTATGTACACAATAAAGGCATATCTAGATTTTGTGCTTTGGAAGTCACACTGAATTCATTAATAGTTCTAAAAACGGAACATCGAAGTGTTAAATACAAAGGGGGGGGGGAATAAGAGGCCATGGATTTTCATAACATTTCCATTTACAAAATACAAATGAAATGCTAAGGAGCTTAGCATGGTGTGTAGCTGTCACACTGACATAACAGAGGCACCAATTATTGTGGATGGCAAATTTGAATTTGAGTAGAATGGTTGAGAAAACAGATTCTAGCAGCCAGATGTGCAGGAGATAGGTTTGCCTCTTTTCCAAAACCATCAAATTTCTCAGGAGTTTGTAAGCCGACAAATTTAAACAAAGCCCCAAAATGCTATTGGTAGTTCTATACTGGTATGTCCACCTACAAGTAATCATATTATGGAGCTTCAGGATTCACTAAGAACATACAAGGTAACTGCTGCTAAGGAACAGCTTTTTCATTCAAGTTCTTTTTTTAAAAAACTGAATTTAGATCTACAAAACAAAGGATGATCAGCTGCCTACTCTGCAGGAAAGCACGTGATATCCATGAGGGCTGACATAAAAAAAATAGATCTCAGGCAAACATGCAAAAAATTAGCAAACAGGAACTATTATTTTCAAAAAGGCAGAAATTATTGTAAAGTAATTTTAATCTCCTCCATTCTTCTAGGAGTACATTAGGAAAACACTACTACCAATTACTGCTTCACTGTCTCACTCATAACAACAAGATGTTTAAGGGGACTTAATTGATTAAAAATAAAATTATTTCATTAGCCATTACTTTACATAAAACAATAAAACCAGAGTACCTGAATAAACATACTCCCTTCCCCATTTCCTGGCCAGAAGTCCTAGTATACTTTCCAATTCAGCTATTTGGAAACCCAAAATGTGGAGCTAATACAGCCAGGATCAGCACTTTTGGATTCCATTTGATATTAGTAGAAATAGCCCCAGATGACAGTATCTGAAGACATGGTCATTTGATGGACAAGGTAGATAAACAGTAGCTAGCCATTTTAACTTAAGTGAAAAGTTTCATATTAAAAAAATTTGATTTTGTCCTCCCTTTATGGCAGTGGTTCTCAACCTATGGTTTATGTTCAATTTGTAACAATGAAAATACATTCTACATATCAAATATTTACATTATGATTCATAACAGTATCAAAATTACAGTCATGAAGTAGCAAAGAAAATAATTTTATGGTTGGGGGTCACCATAACATGAGGAACTGTATTAAAGGGTTGTGGCATTAGGAAGGTTGAGAACCACTGCTCTATGGGATGTGTAGATTATCAGGAAATGACTAAAGATGAGACAAACAATTCCATAAGAGTTGTAGCACCCCTATGTCTAAATGAATTGACTGTGGGGGTGGAGAGAAGAATTAAGAAAAAAGGGGTATTTGGCAAAATTCTCATTAGACACACACACACACACACACACACACACAACACACTGGATTCTCTCTTCTTTGACTTACAAATACAAAAGTAAGAAGAGAAGTGTATTTCACCAAGTTTCCCCTTCATACTGCACTCTACTCTACTCTATATAATATTCTAGGATACTGAATCATTTCTTTCATAGATATTAAGATACATTAAGATACATAAATTTCCTGAGTCTCCTTCTGGAAAATGACCATTCGTATACCCAATTCATCTTCTAGCCTAAAGTTAAAATGTATATTAAAATCTTCATATATTTTCTTTAATTTCTCCTTTCTAATAACAATTTTTATTTTCTATGTTTCTCTGCTGACATTTCAAGAACTATTTTTGTTTCTTAAATCTTTTGCTCTATTTGATAGATTTCTCTCTTTTTTCTAGTTACCAATTCTTTAAATACTCTAATATAGTCATATATTTAGCTTACTTTTACATATCACTTTAAAGTCAGCAAAACATTTTATATACATTATCCCATTTAATCATTAAAATAACACTTTAGAGTAGGTGCTATCATTATCCTTATTTTACAGATGAGGAAAATGGAGTTTAAAGAGGCTAAGTGACTTGCCCAGGGTCACACACCAGGAAATCTTTGAAATGGGATCTGAATCCAGGTTTTCTTGACTCCAAGAAAATTTCTCTGTTATAATATTATCTTATGGGAATTAATAATAGTGGAGAGTTATTTTTATACCCTTGTCATGCCTCTTTGTCTTATGTCTAAGACCTGATGGGAATGAGAGAAATCTCATACTTGTTATATATGCAGCTTTTGCTGAATCGGAGACAGACTCATTACAAATTCTCTCTTATGTTGTGGCTAAAAATGAGACTTAGACTTTTTTTCAATGTCATATCCTTCATCTGAAGGCTACCACCCTAAGTTATTTCTTATTCTCCCAGAGATCTGCTTATTCTTGAAAATGGGGGAAGAAACAATACATGTTCAAAGTCTAGAGGTTTATGCTGGCCATAAATACAGAATAAATTCAGAGAGTTGACATGTGGAGTAACAGGTCAAAGTGACTCCATATAAAGGGCTACTGTTCTTGCTTTCCCCCTTCCTCTTTTTCATGTGCATGAGATTTTAGGAATTTCTAATCCTAAATCAGATAGTTGAAACAAAAATTGGAATGGAACCCCGGTTATGGTGAGTACAAAAGACCTATTAAAAACTTGCGATGTTTACTGGGCTAGATGATTGGTGTGCTTCAAAAGAGCTTGGTTCTTGGAGTTGGAGACTCTGGAAGAGAAACACACACATACACATACATGTGCACACATATACAGCTCTGGGAACTAATGTTTATTCTCTTTATAGGGAAAAATGTAATTCAAGATTCCCCTATTGTGATATGGGGTACCTGAAGGCTTTCCCTCTTTCCCTAAGAGTTGAAATTTAAACCCCTAGAAATGTGAGAGTTCAGTCCTCTTATAGACAACATATATGACCTAGTTGAGGACTCCAGATGAACCCACAAACTAGAAGCATAGAGAAGCTTTACAACTATAGAACCAGTACAATAACATGTAGCAGTAACTATCGGACCAATAATTCATGGTGACCATGAGATTGGGTGATCAGTGTCCAAAAGAAATCAGCATATGCCGCACTTACGACATGTCACACATATTCTTGCCTGACATTATACACTTAGTAGAGATTATCTACAGTAGAAAACTAGTAGAGAACAAGTCCAGTGGAAGAAGTATGATGATATAACCAGAAAACATTAATGACCCAGCAATGTTGGAGGTTTGAGGTGCATTTTGATATATACATCTTGGTCACATGTATTCACTGTGTGTGCATATCTTCTGAAAGGTCTTTATATGTTTCCACTGTTTTTACTGATAGTGTATGTATTTGGGGGGTAGTATAATCTCAGTTTATATGGTAGAATGTTATATTGTTACTTTTCTTCCTATGCTATTTCATTAATTGCTTTTGCTTTAAACTAGTTGCATTATCTCATTGATTAGTAAGAGTAAAACATATCAGCAGAGGCTCAAGAGCTATGGTTTTGTTGAATGGATGTGGACTTATCAAATATCACGGACTTGGGGTAGCTTTCTAGGGATCCTATATAAGACAGAGCACACCTGATACTACACATGGAGCCTGGGACAAATATTCTGATTTGTTGAATCATAGAGGCATCTTTGTAATCTCCTGACATGAACCAGAAACAAGCTGAATTTGCCTCTAAGATCTCCAGTGTCCTAAACCCTTTAACATGTGTGTATGTGTGTATACATATATACACATATGCACACCTATCTATATACATACAGGTGTATGTATATGTAAGTGTGCATACACACATATTTAAGTGCATATATAGATATATATCTATATATCTATATATACACATAGATATGCATTAGATATATGTCTTTTAACCAGTACGTGTGTGTATGTGTGTGTGTGTGTGTGTGTGTGTGTGTGTGTGTGCATATAAAACACATTTGAGATATTAGATTAGGATGTGAAGGGATGAAAAAACAATGCATGATAGGCACATTTCTTATCCTATAAGAGTTTACAATGTCATGGAGGAAACACAAAATTATTAGGTAGTAATTAATAGAAATAAAAATGTAATATGTGCAAAAAAGACATATGAATTTCAATGATCATGTAGGGATTACTTTTGGGTCAGGATTCAAGGAAGTGGTAGAACTTAAGTTTGGTATCAAGGGATGCGTGTGTAGGATTTTAACTGGGAGGGAATGCTTTCCAGATATACAAAATGTTAAGAGTAAAAACATGAAGACAGGAAAGCACAGGATATGTTAAAGGAAACACTGAAGAGCTTGGTTTGACTGTAGCATAGGACACCTAAGAGAGATCAGTGGGAAATAAAGATAGAAAGACAGAGCAGAACCAGAGCACAGACAAATTCCAGGTGAAGGAAAATAACTTCTATTTGTTAGACAACATGGAATCATTGGAGTTTCTAGTTTAAAGGAGTAATGTGATCAAAATTATTGATTAGGAACATTAATCTAGCAGTACTGTATTGGATGAATTGGAAATAGGGGAGACTACAGGGAGGGAAGGCAGTTAGGAAACAATTGCAGCTGTCCAAACCCTGAACTAGGCTGGAGGCCAGGAAGACCTATGTAACAGAAAGTACAGAGTTAAAATTGACAAGAGTTGATGCTTGGATGTGATGAGCTAGAGAGAACAAGGCATAAAGCTTCCACTGGTTTTGCACATGGATATCTGAGGAAGGTGGAGTCATTAACAGAAATAGGGAAATCAGGAAGAGTATAAGGAAGTTTGGGAATAAAGATGAGTTTAAGTGGTTATCTACAATGCCCTCACAATTTATTTCTCATTTTTCCTTTCTTATACTGCTTCCCAAAGATGTTTTTGGTATTAGTTCTTCTTCTTCTGAGACTTGTGGCTTCTTTGTTCTTCCATCTAATTCCTGATATATCCAAAGATTCTTGAATTCCAAAGAAAACTCTGTGGAGATGTTTGTGTAGATAAAGGAGATTACTACTATTCATAGAATCTGTAGGGCAATTTATTTGAAGAGCCATGTCTAAGATGTTTAACCTGATAACATTATAGTCTCTAGCTCAAGCAAAAGAAGATGTCTTTTGGCAAATTGGGTCATATGTTCTTGTTACTTGATAGAATTATTTGAGTGAATATGATTAGAAAATTTAAAAGATGAGAACTGGGACTTAATTTACCAGAAACATTCTTTGTGTGATTGGTTTCCTCATATGAAAATAAAGGTGAGTTCAGGCCATGGTCAACACTAAGCTTAGGTGCAATAGAAAGTTGCTCATTTGGTGCAAGTGCTACAAAAAGCTTCTTTTACCTGCATATACCTGGCCTTACATTCTCATTATTTTGGGAATAGTTAATGTTTGAGGGGTTGCTGGAAGACAGGTATACTATTGCAATGTTGGTGAAGCTGTGGATTAATAAAATCATTTTGGAAAACAAATTGAAATTATACAAATAAAGTGACTTAAATGTCCATGCATCTTGACCCAGAGATTTCCCTATTAGATTTATAGCCTGGGGAGGTCAATGACTAAAAAAAAAGTCTCCATCTACACCAAAATATTTATAGCAGCACTTTCTATGGTAGCAAAGAACTGGAAACACAGCAGAGACTCACAGATCAGTGAATATCTACACACAATGTAGGACAGGAATGTATTGAACTAGTAATCTGTGTTGCAAGAAATGTTGAATATGGAGAAATACGAAAGACTTTTATGGACTGATGTAAAATGAACTGTGAAGAGACAGGAAAATAAGGTATACATTATAAGGTAGATGGAAAGAACAATTACAACGTGATAAAATATGAATATTGTGATATTGCAAAGAACAAGCATGAACCCAAAGAAAAATATATGAGAATTCACCTCCACCTCACTCCTTTTCAGTCAGGAGGTCCATGGATATGAAACATTACATATATTATCAGACTTTTTTCAGTGTATTGATTAGTTTTGCAGGACTTTCCCCCCTTCCTCTATTTTCTTTAAAAAATGTTTTGTTATATAGAATGGTTACCTGAAAGCCATGGGGTTGGGGCAGCAATCCAAGGGGACATTCAGGCAATGTGAAAAGAAAAATCTGAGGATCTGAACAACATCAAGACAGCATGAGGATACTAGGCAGGGAGGGAAGGCCTAAGGTTTTGAGACTCAGTCACTGAATACAATCTGGATCCTAAGGGCTATTGCAACATCTAAACAGTCAAGGAAACAAGGATAGAGGGTTTTTCCTTGTTCCTCTCTATGTCTTTTACTTATCCTCATACCATCCCTCAAATTATTCACTGTCAGAGATAAAAACAAAGAAATACAAACACTTTAAAAGTTATTCTTTGGATCAAAGAGGAAAAAAAAAGCATCAACAAGAAAGTAACTCTGCCCAACTAGGATCCAGTCACCTTTCTTTCTCAAGAACTACATAAAAAAATGCAATTCTTAAAATCAAAGAAATATACACTTACTGAAATATCCATTATAATAGTGAAGACTGGTTGTTATGTAGTAACTTAAAAGCTGCCAGGCAAACAAGTGAGTCTCAAAACAACCCAGTGAACTAAGAAGTAGAAGTATTATGTTATCCACTAGCAGATGAGGAAACAGTCTCAGAGATTTTGTGACTCACATAAAGTTACACAGGTTAAAAGTATCAGAAGCAGGATTTGGACTTGGGTTTCCTTGACTCCAGATCCTGAGCTCTAAATTATAGATGGATGGGGGGACAACTGTGTAACACTTTCAGTGATGTCTTTCTGCCTCCCTCTTCTTACGATTCTTGCTCACCACTTCCAGCTCAATAAACAAAGGAAAATAGAAGAATCATAGATAAAAAGCTGGAAAGGAGGTCGTCTAATCCAACCAACTTATTTTTGAAGGTGAAGAAACTGAAGCCAAGGGCAGTTAAAGAGACTTTCTAAGGTCATACAGTTAGTATTAGAGACAAGATTTAGACCAAAATCCTCTGTCTTGAAAGCTCATCGTTTTTTTCTATTATACCTTTTGGAACAGAAGACTAAGAAGGAGTGGAATCAGAGCCAAAGGAGAGGATAAAGAGAGTATAGACATATGAGAACAAGGAACTTCTAGAAAGATAATGAAAATTTAAATTTAATTAATTAGCAATAAGTTTAATAATGTAATTTAGTAAATTAAATAATAAATTAAAATGAGAGTAGTCATACTATACATGATAGCATTATTCATGTTGAGAATAAGAGTGGTGTGTGTGTGTGTGTGTGTGTGTGTGTGTGTGTGTGTGTGTGTGTTGGGGAAAAACCATTGAGATAGTGACTCTGGGTAGAGCCACCTATTTTACAGACAGGCAGGGGATCATCTTTAGTCATCCTGATCTATATTTTTCCACTGGACCCAGATGGCTACAAATGAGACTTGTACCTTTGCACAGCTCTCCCTCATTTAAATCCAATTCACTTGAAAGTCATAGCAGCACCTTCCTGATATCATGGTCCTCTTCAAAAATGGACAAACAACATTTCACAGACATTCATTTAGCCATTAAAGAGTGCATACTGCACTAGATTGTAGGATCATCAAAAAAGGCATCATCTATATTTTTAAATGATAAGTATTTTTTGAAAATTATATTGTATTATATTGTCCTTCAGTTTGCTTTTAGAAAAGATGTCATTAGAAAGAAAAAAAAGTTATGTGGTAACATGACAAAGAAACCTGTTAACAGACCCAGGCATTATGCTCAGAACTAAAAATGCTAAAGACAGTAGTGGAGTTTTCAAATGGTGCACTCATCCTTTCGTGCTAATAGTGTGGATTGCTGCTAAAAAGATATAGCCCTCTTGCCAATAAATAATTTATTCAGACCTTAATGTTGTTGTCTTTGCAATACATTACTCATAACAGACTTGCTGTCGTGCCAACGTGTATTGGAATGTACCCAAAAAGAACTATTCATATAAATCTGACCTTCTTTTTTTTTAAATCAACAGGGTGATGTAAAGAGAGGAACCCAAGCAGTCTAAACAATGTTTAACACCTTTAGCATCTGTTGGAAAGCAAAAATGAACACTAATGTTCTCTGAGATAGCTCATTCAATGTTTATCTTGATGACAAGAAAACAAGCTACGAACAACTGTTGGACCAAATTACAATAAAATATACGTTTTTCAGGGAGAGGAGCACAAAACCAGCTTCCATTTGGCATGCTTAGTATGCTATATTTGAACAGAATGTTACATATTCATTTCATTCATCATTTAAAGGCAGATAATCAGGAAGTCATTATGTGGCCTGCATCGGGCAGCTATTCGATTAGAGCATAATTGAGCACTCTGTAATGCAGCCAAAGCTGACAGGTTGGGAATGCATAATATCCAGCCTATGATATTTTGCAAGTGGGAAGAAGTGTAGGAAAATGGTGTTTATTGGTCAAAATAGGCCAAAGGAGCAAAGGGGAGGCAGAGGGCTCTAATACTCTATGATTAAAACAGGTTAATTTAGCCTTGAGACCTGGGAATAAATTTTCAACTTTCAACAGTATATAGAGAATCCCTGTCCCTGGTATCCAATCTCTTTACCGAACCATTCTGTCTCACAATGGGATCATACTGCTATACTCCAGGTTATTCATGCATCCATTCCTATGAAAAATAAGCCTGTGTGAAGATATAATTCATTTCTCATGTCCCTGATGTAAGGTATTGGGGAAATTGGGGGGAAAGGGGTAGAGTGTGGAAAGTAGAAGATGATAAGAGGGAAGCATAACTGAACAATAAGCATTCTTGGGCACCCTTGGGAAGGGAGGAAGAGGCTGACCCAAGAGAATGTGAGTGACTCCTCTTTTATAGTCTGAGAGCAAGACAATTGCCATGGTCAATGGTGCCAAATATTGTCTTTAGGCATGCCTCCCTAAAGTAGCATGACATTATCACAATGAGGAAGGGAAAACCAAAGCCATTTCAGCCAAGATGGTCTACTCACTGTTCCAGAAAGGAGACTTTTTTTTATTCTCAGTTTTGTGATACTCCCTGATCTTGCAACACACACATACACACACACACACCACACACACACACACACACACACACACATTCTTTCTTCTATCTCACTTCTGCCATTCTTCCAATGGTCAGGTGAAGTTTAATTTTCTTCATGAATCTTCTTTGATCACTCCTATCCCCAGTTATCCTTCCATGCTACCAACTTATTTTTGTACATTTCATTTGTATTTGCATATTGCCTTGAATCTCTGTTCTGTTTTAATATTTAATACAGCAAGGGACAGTGTGGTATAGTGGATAGAAGACCTGCCTTGGAATCAAATAGAATTAGGTCCAAGTCATGTCACTGACATGCTAGCTGTGTGCCCAAAGACAAGCCAGTTAGGCTCTAAGGTTCTCAGTGAACTCTCTAAAATTTTAAGTTACACAAATTATTAAACTGCAGTGGTGGAGGGAGGTTCCTCATCAGGAGTTCTCTGTGCCAGTGAAACTACAGGACTGAAATACTGTTGAACGTGGTAGATATTAACATTCATTCCCTAGTGGTCCTGAAGAGAATTTGAAGGCAGCTCACCCCAAACGGGGGTCATGGAGAATCAAACATGACTGAAATGACAACAAACACTTCATGTTTTGGGGGGGCAATGTGAAGAGATGTATATTGATTGTGTAATTCAGCATAATCAGAATGACTTCTGATACTGTCAAGCCTCTAGTATATGCCCTCATCCCTTCATGTCTAGGCTATTGTTATATCCTTCTGGTTGGTCTCAGCCTCAAATCTCTTCTCACTTCAGATCATTCTTCACTCAGCTATCAAAGAGTTGTCCTAAAGCCCATGAGTCTGTCCAAGTTCCTCCCCTGTTGAATCAACCCCAGGGGCTCTTTATGACCTCCAGGATCAAAGTGAAAACCCTTCACTTGGCTTTGAAAGCCCCTCACAGTCTGGCCCCTTCCTACCTTTCTAGTTTTTTTACACCTTACCCCCCTTTCATATTCTATGATCCAGTGACAATTGGTTCCTTGCTCTTCCTCACATATGATTCTCCACTTTCTGACAGCATTTTTGCTGGCTGTCCCCCATGCCAGGAAGTCTCTCCGTCCTCATTTTTGCCTCCTGGCTTCCTTCACATCTCAGTTACACTTCCATCTTCTGCAAGAAGCCTTTCTTGATCCCCTTTTATACTAGTGCCTCAGAGATTACATACAAGTTATCCTATACATATCGTTTGGATGTAGTTGTTGGCATATTGCCTCTTCTCACTAAATAATGAGCTCCTTGAGGATGAGAGCTGTTTTTGCCACTATCTGAATACCTAGGACTCACTACAGTGTCTGGCACATAGTAGGCATTTAACAAATGCTTGCTAACTTGAGCAAATAAACCCAGTGAATGTGGATTAACGTATTCTTGGAGGTAGGCATATGGCAGAGTGTGATTACCAAGTCCTCCAATTCCTCCAATCCCTGAAATTATTTTATATAGACCTTAACATACACCTCCAATAGACTATAAACTCCTTGAGATCAAGGACTATTTAATTTTATGTCTATAATCTTAACTCCTAGTGTTTTACAAATAGCAGGTGCTGGAGGGCAGCTAGATGGGTATAGAGTCTTGGGCCTGGAATCAGGAAGACTAATTTTCTGAGTTCATATCTGGCCTCAAAAACTAGTTGTGAGACCCTGGGCAAGTCACTTAACCTTGTTTGACTCAGTTTCCTCACATGTAAAATGAGCTGGAGAATGGGATGGCAAACTACTCCAGTATCTTTCCCAAGTAAACTTCAAAACTGAGTCATGAAGAGTTGGACATGACTGACACAACTGAACAATAGCAGCAGCAACAACAAGGTACTTGATAAATGCTTTTAGAAATAAACTAAATTGAATATATTTTCATTGGTAAGTGAGACAAAAGATATAAATGGGATGTTTATTAAATTTGTGAATGGAATGAAACCAGCAGGGTAACATTAGGTATAGATAGCCAGCCTCAAAGCCTGGAAAACTTGGGAGGATTCAAGTCCTACCTTTAGTGAATATTGGTTCTCTGACCCTGGACAAGTCACTTATCTACTTTCAGTGTTCTAGGGTATTGTCTAAGACAGAGGTTTTCAACCTGTGGATCGCGACCCCTTTGGGGGTCAAATGACCTTTTCACAGGGGTCGCCTAAGATCATCAGAAAACACATATTTCCGATGGTCTTAGGAACCGAGACACCGCTCCTCTGTCTGTCTCCAGGTGAGTCTGCCCACATGCAGATACGCCCATATATGAGTATTAGAGGGTCGCAGCATTAGGAAGGTTGAGAACTGTTGGTCTAAGACTATAAATAGCAGAGAAAGTACCAATGTGAACTGGAAGGAGTTTCCTTACCTGGGAGATCCCTATAGCAGTGAAATTATAGATCCAGCCTCTTTATTTGTATGAAGCTAGTTATATTATTCTCTATGTGAAAACGCATGAATATTCATATTCTCAGATGCCCTCTTCTACCCCAGACCTGCAATTTAACTCTTTATACTACTATGAAAATATGGTTTTCAGTTTTCAGTTCTACTTTTCAAGAAGAATATGGTCAAGTGTGTACAGAAAAAATATCAGGATCGTGAAAGGGCTTCAAGAGATATTATGTGCCAATCAATTTTGAGGAAATTGTTCAGTCTGGGGAAGAGAAGACCTTGAGGGAACATAACTGCTTGAGAAATAGGTAAATTTGGATTATAGAATCATTGAACTTCAGAGTTAGATGAGACCTTAAGGAATCATCTTATCATTTTATAGGTAAGGGAATTGAGATTTGGTAAGATTAAATGACTTAGCCAATGCCACACAGCCAAATAGTGACAGAGTCAGTTTGGAGAGCTCAGTCCTTTTACTCCTCCTACTTGTAATTTCCTATCTGGTACACCACAATTTATCAATATTTCCACAATACAAATTAGCATGTGGATAGTGCATAACTGGTTTCAATTTCCTCTTATGTAACCCAAGAGAAGTTGAATCATATGCATTCCAAATTCCCTTACAGATCTAAAAATAGTTTCCTATAGGATAATTGAAGCATTTAAAAATTGCTATCTAATAGAACTGGAATCCCAGTCACCATTGCTGTCTCTGTGACATGAAAGCATGAACACAGCATTACACTGAGACAATATCATTACTGAAACCAAACAAGTGTAGTATACTAGATCTCTGTTTTTATTCAAGAGGCTTAGTAGCTTTCATTTCTCAACCTGGCGCCTTGAATTGCCACTAAGTATTCACTTGAAGTGCTTTTAAGAATAAAGTTTCACACACTTCCTACACCTCGGCTCTGTCACAGAAGAAGTGACATTTGAGAATTCTGACAGTAAGACATCTCTGACTTCAATCACCAAGTGCGAAAATGAATATTTTCTACATGAGACTTTGAAGGTTGGTGCTCTTTTAACATAGCCTTTCAGTTATACCCTGAATTGACTGCAGGGGAATTTGGACAGGAGTTCAAGCAGCACAACACAGTCTGCTTGATAATCAGTGCCCAGACTAAAAAGAAAGAAGATGAGGCCTCCTGTTGTATCAAGCACATGGTCCTCAGCTAGGGGAGAGAAATGGGCAAAAAGAGAGAAAAACTGCACAAAGAAAAATAGTGCTTCTGTGGATTATCTTGGAAAGACATTATCTACAAACTTTGAATTGAGGAAAGGAGTCAATATTGTTCCCACAACTTTTTTGTTTTTCCTGAACAACTTGTTGACCTGAGAACTAAGTACAATGGTTAATTAGGAAAAACCAGGAGATACAAAAGTGTCAAAAAAAAAGATATTTGAGAAAGAGTGGAGCAATTTATTTTATCTCCTCAAAATTAGTGATTTGGGGGAGAGAAAGTGCTTAAAATCAGCTTTGTGTTACTATAGATCCTAGATTTTAATTCCCTTGATGTGAACCATTATAAAACTGGCCATCTATTAATAAAGGGAATGGCCTCAGACATTTTTCAGGTAGTCATTTTTCATTGAGTTTCAGCAAAGAACTCTTTTTCATGGTTGAAAGGAGAAAGAGAACCCCTGCCTGTTTTTCTGTATTGAATACCATATTAGCCACTCTGATGAAACCATCAAAAGGGTCCGTGATATAGCTCCCAGATTCATGTTCATTATACATTAAATGAACTATTTTGAAGACTGTCATTTCGTTGATGTGGATACTCACTGCAATGTCACCTATCTAGGCCTTCTCATCCTGCATGGCTTTTCTTGATGTTCTCCTCAAAGTCCTCCACAAGGTATATACCTAATGGGCTGGTGGCTTTCCTCTAGATCTGTCATGATTATCACACTAATGTAGAACGTGGATTTTCTTTCCCTCACTCTTTGGATACAGTGACCACTTTCTTTTTTTTCCCTCTGGTCATACACTCATTTGATAATTTTGTTATGCTACAGGTAGCATGGTACATGCTAACTAATATGATGAGGTTGGAGCCAGAAAACCCTACGTTCAAATCCTGCAGCTGACATTTAACTCTTATTTATATTCTCAGGGACCCAGACAATTGCTTTGCTCTAGAAATGATAGGTGGATTGTGATCTATGCCAGGTCAAAGTATTTCCCATACCAATAAAATAATAGATCCTTGACATTCCACTTTTGGTGCTTCTCTTATGCAGTTTTTCATTAATTATACACTGTTATTTACTCTCATCATTTTCCTCTTCCTTGTTCTTTTGGTCATCTAAAACTTTAATTCTTTGGTATCTCTGGTAATTCATTCCTTGTAGTCACATAACAGCATTGAAATAATGAACCTGAGTTCAAATATGGCCTCAGACATTTAGTAGCTGTGTAATCCTGGGGAAGGTTACTTTACCCAGTTTGCCTCAGTTTCCTTATCTCTAAAATGAGCTGGAGAAGGAAATGGTAAGTCATTCTAGTATATTTGCTAAGAAAACTCTAAATGGGATCACAAAGAGTCAGACACAACTGAACAACAAAAAGAATACAAGATCCCAATATATTCATACTTTGTTGACTATAAAAATACATTTATTAGCAAAAAATTGTTACTGACATCAATTAGGAGACAGTAATTTAGGTGAGAAGTAATGAGGTCCTGATTTAGGGTAGCAGTTGTGTGAGTGGAGAGGGTTAAATGAGAAATATTGTGAAGGTATAAATGGTAAGATAAGATAACTGATTGGATACAATGGAGAGAAAAAGAAAGTGAGAAGTCAAGGATAATGTCAAGGTTTCCAACTTGGGAGACTGCATAAGGTTGCTGCCTTCAAGTTTGGAAGAAGATAGTGTATTCAGGGGCAAGTTATTGAGGTCAATTTTGTACATATTAAGTTGAATACGTCTCGAGGAATCCTGTTTGCAATATTAAATAGTCAGTTGTTGATATGGAATTGAGACACAGGGCAAAGACCAGAACTGAGTATATACATGTTGGAGTTATTTGAATATAAACGATAGTTAAATCCATGGAAGCTGAGGAGATTACCAAGAGAAAGAGGATAAAGGAAAAGAGAGGAGCAAATATCCATGCAGAAAGTATATTCAACAGTGCCAAATGTAGCAGACAGGTCCAGAATAATTAGGACTGAGAAGACCACATGATTTGGAAATCATAGATACTTAGTAACTTTGGAGGGAGCAGTTTCATTGAGCCACGAGGCGAGAAGCCAGAATGCAAAGTTGAATGAGATGAGAAGAATCTGTGACAGTGAATGTAAGCAACTTTTGTTTTTTAAAGGAGTTTGACTGAGAAAGGGGAAAAAAAGGAACACAGGATATATAGTTTGAGGAGAGTGATTCAGTGAAGTTTTTTTGGAAGGGGAGAGATAGTAGAAACTTGGGTATATTTTAATGTGGTAGGGAAGTAACTAATTGATAGGAAGAGTTGAAGATCAAAAAGAGAGAGAGAGCAGGATGATTTAGTAGAAGATTCTGATGATTTAGTAGATGATTTAGATGATATGTCAGAGAGGATGGGAGGGGATGGGATCAAGCATGGCAAAGGGGTGCCTTTTTGTCAGACACTGTAGAAAAGAAGGGTTTCTGATATTAAGAGAATGGGAGGAGAGGGAGTTCATGTCAAATGGTCTAAAGCACTTAAGAGTTAAGGTCCTTTGCTGAGGGTGGGAGTGGAAGGGAGGAATGTAGAAGTCGTGAAGAAGGAGAAGAGGTTGGGAGTTCTTTCTTTGAGAAGTCAAAGGAAATTTATTAGGAAAGAATAAAAAGACTGTGTAGCTGTAGGGAAAGGACAGTTAGCATTAGCAACATGAATTTGTGGTATGTCCACTTATCATGATTGGAAAACTTCCTCCAGCTCTTTTCAGGAGTGGGGAGAGCAGATGGTGGGAATGATCAAGGTTTGAGACCTGTCAAGGAAAGAATGATAAGAGGATGAGGAAGAAGGAATTCAAGAGCAGAGTATAATATAGAGTTGAAATAGATAACTATTGTGTTGATGTTGGAGTGGGAGGAAAGTAGTCAGAGCAGGGGTAATAAGTTTCATTACTCCCCCCAATCCCCCTCCAAAAAACATTTAGTGTCCTCTTCTCTTTCAGATATCTTAAGAACTGATCCATGAGTGCCCTCCAAATTACATGACTTTGAAGATGGAGCACCGAGCTTCTCTGGCTTTCTCCACTTCTCAGTTAAATTCCTACTTTCTGCAAGAAATTTTTTCCAGTTTTCCTTAATCTGGGTGCATTCCCTCTGAGATTATCTCTAATTTTCTCCATGTATGTCTAGTTTGTATGTAATTGTTGGCATGTTGTCTTCCCCATTAAACTGAACCTCTTGCAAACAGGAACTATTTTTTGTCTATTTTTGTACCTCTTGTGCATTGTGCCAGGCAAATGATAAGACATTTAATAAATGCTTGTTGACTTGATTGTGTACTTTGCCTATTCCTATTCCAACTACTCTTCTTATCTTCTGATTTCTATGTTACATTTTCATTTCCTCAAAAATTAGGTGCTGAGAGGGTAGAGTTTAAGTGTAGTAATTTTACTATCACTGATAGATGGCAAGACTTGTTTCCTATGGAATAATAACAAATCTATCCAAATTTTCATGTTTATTGTCTGAATTCTGCTTTCATCCTTAGATGCTACCAGAAGAATATGAATGAATTGGGTCTTTTGTCAAATTTCTGCAAATATGTTTGCCTTCCACCACTTCTTGTTGCTTATAAGACTACACAGCTCATAGCCTTCCACCAAACTCTACTATAAAATTTTACACATTTATTTATATTTTAAATCTGTGTTGACGTTAGTGTCCATGTTTCTTTCCCAGGTAAGTAGATCAAATGTTTGCTCACTACAGTAGCTTCTAGGCTCTTTTGATTTCTTTACTGTGGTAATTGATTATGTTGGCTACACTTCTTTAGAAAATGGTGATAATTCATGTGACTGTTCTTTTATCCACTTCCAAATTTTCATCATGAGTAATTTGTCTAAATAGGTCAGAATGAAGTAATTTTAATTTGCTGTATTATCTCATTTTTTTCTTTCTAATTTGACAGTGACTTCAATCATTTTTCTACAGATTTGATAGTCTAAAACTATTGTTTCTGAAAATGACTCCTACAGTAGTAAACAATTGTTTCTCCTCTATTAAGATATAATCAATTATATACTTATTCTGTGTCATTCCAATTAAACTACCAAAAATATTTTATAGAACTAGAAAAGATAATTTAAAAAATCATGTGGAAGAACAAAGGGTCCAGAATATCAAGGGAATTAATGAAAAGAATGCAAAGGTGTAATGATAAGGGAATTTGAAGATCTTCCCTGCCCCTTACTGGGACTCACTTAGAGCCCAACAAGAGAAGTTTCCTTAGGGGAACCTTGTTTTTCAGGAAGGTACACCTTTTGTTACTTTGTAATTAGGCAGCGTATCACAAAGGTTATGATGTCTTCTCATCCTGAAGAAAGCTATATAAATACCCTGAAGTGATGTTTTGCTTTGGGACTCACTTATGGGAAGAGTTGCATGACTTGGCCAGATGAGACTCTGGGTAGTTGTTGAGTCCCCTAGTTTTGAAAACCCAGATTCTGGTGTTTTTCTCTCTGGTAACTAACTGTGTAGGTATGTGATGGTCAGACAGCTTGAAGCCCTGTCTGATGGTCTGTTGAATTGTGTTATTTTCTCTGTATTTTTTGTCTGTTGTAACTTCTGTTTGTATTTTTTCTGAAGTTTAGGGTGCTGACTTTTCCCCTTGAACTAGGTAAATGATTTTTGTTTGATGAAACTAAGATTACTAATATATTCAGAGTTGTTTTCCTTTAGAAAAGCAGATCAAAGAACCTGTGCCAGCAGCCATCCTGGCTATTCTAGGGTGCTTGCTGCTACAAAAGGAAGGTAGTCTAGCCATATCAGATATTAAATTGTATTATAAAGCAGCAATAATCAAAACTACTTGGTACTGGCTAAGAAAGAAGGTGGTGGATTGATGGAATAAGTTCTGTGCATAAGACATAGTAGTCAGTGACCGTAGCAATTTACTGTTTGATAAACCCAAAGACTCCAGCTTCTGGGAAAAGAACACAATATTTGACAAAAACTGCTGAGAAAACTAGAAAATAGGATGGCAGAAACTTGGCATAGACCAACATCTTATACTGTATACCAAAATAAAGTCAAAATGAGTACAAGATTTAGATATAAAAGCTGATAACTATTAAGCAAACCAGGAGAGCAAGGAATAGTTTACCTGTTAGATTTATGGAAAAGGGAAGAATTTATGACAAAACAAGAGAAAGAGAACATTATAAAATGCAAAATGGATAATTTTGATTACATTAAATTGAAAAGATTTTGCACAAAGCTGTAATGCCATGCACCAGCAGGTTCCCAAAGGAATGCTACTGTAAACAGCTTTTAGAGTTCAGATTACAAAATATAGTGAACACTCTGTTTATTCCATTACAAATCAAGACAAACATTCAAACATTATAATATTCGCAACATTACATCTTATCACAGAAAATGGCTACACAGTTTTCACTACAGTGGCCACAATATTTAGAACAAGGCTTATCACAGAAAATGGCCACACAGTTTTCACTACAGTGGCCACAGTATTCAGAACAAGGAACAATAGAATACTCAAACTTCCACTCATGGGGCAACTCAATCATTAACAAGAAACAATAGAATACTCAAACTTCCACTCATGGGGCAACTCAATCATTAGTCATTCAATCAATTCACAATAGAATACTTAAACTTCCACTCATGGGGCAACTAAATCATTAACAAGAAA
>CM053585.1:278961448-279008569 GCA_028646515.1 Pseudochirops corinnae
ATTCTTTTTCCATCTGGAAAATTTGACTTTTTAAGGCATTCTTCTCCTCATTGGCTTTTTGGGCCTCTTTTGTCATTTGAGTTAATCTATTTTTTAAGGTGTTAATTTCTTTAGTCAGGTTGTTGACTCTCTTTTCATGATTTTCTGCATCTTTCTTATTTCTCTTCCCAATTTTTCTTCCACTTCTCTCATTTAGTTTTCAAAATCCTTCTTCAGCTGATCTCTAGCTTTTAGGCAATCTTCATGTTTCTTGGAAGCTTTTGGTGTGGGAGTTCTGACTATGTTGTCTTCCTCCCATTCCCTGATTTGATCCTGCTTTTCCCCAAAGAAGGAATCTAGGGTTTGGTTGTTGTTCTTACTTTGCTTCCTGTGCTTGTTCATAGCTGGCCAAAGATTTTTTTAGCTCCATGGAACTCTGCTTCCAGAGGGGAAGCTCTGTCCCAAATCGCTGGGGTTTTCCCAGCTGCCAGAGCTTTTAGGAGGCTGCTGGGGCCCTCCCCTGCTCTGGCTCACTGAAAAGAGACCCCAGGACCACCACCCAAGACCACAATCCAGATCCAGGCTGCTCAATGCAAGAGCATTTGGCCTCTGAACGATTGCTTGTCCCCCCTGCAGTCTGCAGGCCAGGAGATCCGAAGTGGCAATGTGGAGGCGGGTGTAGGACCTCCACTTCTGCCACTTCCTTGCCCTGGGGGCAGTTTGGCCAGATCTGCTTTTTTCCCCTGATTTTTAGCCGAGTTACACTAACCTTTCACTTAGACCTTTTTTTTTCTTTATGGCTTGATAATTCTGGAAACTGCCACAGCTGCTGCAGATCCACTCTTCTGTTGCTCCAGCTGCAGCTCAGGTTGTCCAGCTGCCCCAGGGCCAAGCTGCCATTTCATGCTTGGCTGATTTTGGCTTCCAGCCCTGAGATGGTGCCTCCTGGCCAAGCTGCCTTTAGTGAAAAGTATATTTGTGTGCATTTTAAAGTTCTAGAATTTGTTTAGAATCATATTTCATGGGTATTTTGAAGTGGCTATGTGGGAGTTGCTATACCTTGCTGCTCCTACACGCCATCTTGGCTCCACCTCCTCTGTTAATTTTCTTACCTTTAGTCTAAGCATGTCAAGTTCCTTCACCTTATTGTCATATGCCTTAATCTTTAGGCCCTTCACTACCATGGTCATCTTCTACCTTTCCAATTTATCAGTGTTGTTTTAATGTACCCAGAACTGGAGACAACATCCTAGACATGATCTGATGAGGTCAGAGTATCATGGTACTACCACTTCTCTGCTTCTGGATCCTATAGCTCTCTTAATGAAGCCCATTTGTTTTAAGGCTGATATATCATACTGTTACCTTTCTTTAAGCTTAGTCTCCTAAAACCTTCATGTGATTTTCAGATAAGCTGCTATTAAGGCATTTTTCCTCTATATATTTATGGTGTTGAGTTTTTGAACCTAAGTATAGAACTTTACACTCATTCCTATTAAATCCCATCTTAATTGAATTCAGAATCCACCATTCTAGCCTCCCTCTAATTTGAAATCCTTGAATATTTCATCCAGTATGTCAGAAATACCTCCAGTCTATCAATGAACATTTATTAATCATCTTCTATGTTCCAGGAACTGTAGTAAGGTTGAGGACACAAAGAAAGCTAAAAGACAGTCCTTGCTCTCAAGGAACTCAAATTCTAATGAAGGAAACAATATAGAAACAATTATGTACAAACAAACTATATACTAGATAAATAAAAAATAATTAACCCAGGTAAGTTACTAGAATTAAGGGGGATTAGCAAGTGTTTCCTGCAGAAGATAATGTTTTGACTGATACCTGAACGAAGATATAGAAGGCAGGAGGAAGAGATGAGGAGGGTTAGTGTTCCAGACATGAGAGACAGCAAGAAAAAATGGCCAGAATGAAGAAATGGCATATCTTGTGCAAAAAAACAGCAAGGAGGCCAGTGTCATTGGATTGAAGAGAATATGGAGTTGTGGAGGTCGGGTTGTAAAGTGAAAAAAAATTGGAATGGTAAGAAGGCACACTCTGAAGGGCTATTAATGCCAAAGAGAGAATTTTATATTTCATCCTGGAGGTTAGAAGGAACAGTCAAGGTTTATTGAGTAGAAGAATGACCTGGTCAGACTTGCCCTTTAGGAAGATTACTTCGTCAGTTAAGAGAGAATGAACAGGAATGAGGTGGGTTTTGTGGAAGGGAAAGTAACCAGAGTGTTGCAATACTCCAGATGTGAGGTGGCGAGGGCCTGTACCTGTGGTGGCTGTGTTAGGAGAGGAAAGATGGAAGCGTTATACAAGAGGTGCCAAAATGGTAAAAACTACAAGTCTTGAACAAAATTGATTTTGAAGGCTAAGAGAATGAGGAATAAAGGATAACATCTAGAGTCAAAGCCTAGGTGACTGGACAGATGGAAATACCATAAACAGTAATAAATTAGGAAGAGGGTATAATTTGTAGAGATAGATGACTAATTCAGTTTTGGACACAGAGTTTAAGAAATAGGCAGTTGGAGATATGAAACTGGAGGTCATTAAAGATTAGAGTTGGAAAAGAAGACTGGAGAATACATATATTTACTTATCAGATATTCGTTGTTAAAAATAAAAAAATAAAAAAATACATAATAATCCACACTATCCCACCCACGTCCTTGGTATTTGTGAGGAAGAATAGGAATGCATAGAAACCAGAAAAGAAAATCCATGGGTTCAGGAAAAACCATTTGATGACAGTAACTTAGAGTTCTGAAACTGTAAACATTTGTATCTATTTTTAGTCACTGGAACTGTCCATACAAGTTCCATGATAAATGAAACATCTGTGTTAAACAGATGTGTCCACTGCTGAGATGAGTCTATCTATGTTGTACCTGATTAACATTTTCACTGGGCATGCCATCTGACCCAATGTAGCCTGTATTCTCAGTGACTTCTCTGATACTCTGTCTTCAATATATTCAGTTGTTTATCTAGACTTATTCCTCAACTGCTACTCTAGTCACTTCCATCTTCAAGTTTAGCTGATACAATTTTGAAGTTTATTCTTTCATCTCTCTTGTGTTTATGGGTTTAGACTCTGGGGAATCTCTGCCAAGACTGCATCTTAACTTATGGTTAATAACCAAATTTCAATTTTCTTTTTTGTTTTGCTTTGTTTTTTGGAGGGGGAAGGCAAGACAATTGGGGTCAAGTGCCATGCCCAAGGCGACACAGTTAGTAAGTTGTGTCAAGTGTCTGAGGCCAGATTTGAACTCAGGTTCTCCTGACTCCAGGTCCAGTGCTCTATTCACTCTTCCACCTAGCTGTCCCAAATTCTAATTTTCTGTCTGTGATCAGGTAAATTATATTTTTCCATAAATGTTTGAGTTTCAGTATCCACATTTTCCTAGTAATTAACTCAAAGTCCTCAAACTGTGCATATGTGTATATATTTATACATACATATACATATACATGCATATATCACTAAAGCGCTAGGATTCTTCTGCTTGTAACATTTAAAATTGAGCAACTGCTGTCTCAGAACTATGATTCAAATTAACTGCTTCTCTTAGAACTATGCTCCAGACAAATGAACTGTCACAGCAGACCTAACTGAATAACTGCTTTTCTCAAAAACATACTTATGCTCCAGATAAGTGAACAGCCATTCCCTTACATAGATATTTGTTAGACATCCCTTTTGTAATACATTCTATAATTCTTCCAAGAACCAAAATAAAACTGAATGGTATATAGTTTGCATATTCCATTTTTGTTCACTCCCCTCAATTTTTTCCCCCCTAATTAGGACATTTTTCCTTCTCAGATCCTGAAATACCTCTCACAGATATTTTATTTGCTCTTTCAAATAAAACTGACAGAGGTTTAGCAATACATCTTTCAGTGCCTTAGGATGAAGTTTATTTGGATTTGTGACTCAAACTAATTAGGAGAACCTAGATAGTGTTTTGCTATGCCTGTAGTTATCTTGGGTATCAATATCCTGTTAGCCATTTTGTGTTGTTCTTTCTAGTCCAAAAATAATTCCCTTTGAGTGAGAAAGAGAAGCACAATTAATAGCACAACTTTGTATTTCCAATATGCTTTATGTTTCATCCATTTCAAGCAGTGATGTATCTTATCTCTCCTTTGATCATCCTTTTTTCTTCAACATTACTTTTAAAAAATCCTTTTTATTGGCCTTAGCTTTCTCCACCAACCTCAGCTCATTTGGAGTTTTAGCACTCCTGGCACTATTCTTACAGGATACTTGATTCTTTTGTATTCATCCTTTGTTATCTGCCCTAGCTTCCATCATTAATACATGTCTAAAAAAAAAAAAAAAACTAAGTTGGCTGATGAGTCCCCTATACTTCTACACTGGTCTCTCTAAATATATCCTCTTTCTCCTCTTCAGCAGAATTATTTCTCTTTGCAGAATTCATTCTCTTCATCCCTGTGCGTTTCCCATCCCTTTTAGACTAAAATTCCTGGAGAATTTTAGTCTGTGTGACCCTACCTTTGCTTTCTCCAAAGCCTTTGAAATCTTTCTTAAAGTCTATGGTGTCAGAAGATGCTCATCTTTTCTCACTTCTAACATAATTAATAAGATGTAGTGGTCACACACCCTCTACACTTTTCCCCCAGAAGGAAAGTGGGGGTGGATCTGAGGATAAAAAAATGTGGGTAGAGAGTAAAGCTTTACACATAAATAGCTAGAAAACTGATCAGCCTATTAAGTATATAGTCCTTGACACTAAAGGACTTCTACTAACTTATTGTACCAACTGCCAGTTTATCTCTAAATATGCCCACTATGTTTATCGTTATTTGGCCAATTTATAATAGCTAAATTCACAGGTTTGCTTACCCTAGTTTGGTACATTTGTAAAAGGCTTGTCTATCTTAGTTTAACATTCCACAGATCCTAACTTTGTAGGGCAACTGAGAATCTGTTCTCAGGATGAATTCTTTTAATACGGCTATCAGGATAAGAATCAACATCAAGATTAAGATGGTAGCAAAATTTATAGGGAAATATGAAACACCATGATTGTTTGTTCACTAGATGATCTTGTATTGTATTAATAAACTACACTGTTTAGATCAACTAAATGTAAGGCTCTGTCTCTGTCCCCTGAAACCATGGACTCACTCATCTGGTGAGTCTCCCATCATTTCCACCCCAGCAACTGGGTCCTTAGCTTCACTAACACTCCATATTCTTCATTCTGGCATTTAACCATCTTTTGATGATAAGGCCAGAATAAACAAGCAAACTCAGTTATAAAAACATAGAATTATGGAAATGGAGAGATCTTTAATGTCCTTTGATCTTACTTCTGGGACCAGACACTGTCCCTCCTGCAATGTTGGGTGGGGTGGCTAGTCCTAGATCAGGACTTTTTGCTGATTTGGTTCCAGGCTTACTATTGGGCTACTTGAAACTTAATGTTAGTGTTGGTGGTTCAGGCACTTCATCTATGGAGTATGTTGGGAAAGGTTCTTCCTGATAGGCAGAGCAATGAAAGGTTTGTGTTATATGCTTGTGTAATCTTTTATCTTTTTTCTGAATAGTCTGATGGTTCCCACAGAACTTGTTAGGTCTTGGTAGTTTATCTTTAAAGATGCCCATTGACTTTGTGAACAGTTCTAAAGATCCATTGATCTATTCCCTGTCCCACCTGTACTGTACCACTCGTTGTTTGATTCTGCTCTTCTCATCCTTTTATTCTGTTTCCTCATGGTTATAAAACACTTTGCTTTTTTCAACCATATTGAAATATTCTTGCTATCTATCTCCCTCTTGAAGCTATTTCAATGAAGATCTTTGATATGAGCATTAATATGAGCAAAACAAATATGCCTTCGTCTTGGAGTTAGCAGAGTAACAGTAGCCATTCCTTCAACAGGATCAGTTCAGAAGCCTTTTGACAATGTCCCTCAAAGGTGGTTAAGTAATTTCTGCTTCTAATGATGAGAACTCAAGGATTTAAAAGACAGTCAGTTCCCATGCTGGGTAGCTCTGTTAGTTCCTACCTGTCAATTTGCAAATGAGGAAACTGACACCCAACCCAAGGCAATTATGTGGCTTGTCCATGAAACTAGAGAGAGAATGTGAGAGATGAAACTAGATTTCAGATTTCTTACCTTTCCCTCTACTCCTCTTTTAATGATACCACATTGCTTCTCAATGTGCATGAAGAAACATGTGAACACAAATATACTTCCCTACAGATGAGTTTTGATGCTGCTGTTTAGAAAACTCAGTTTACCTGACTTTGAGAGAATTTGGCTGATTTTTAAAGCTGCCCTGTCAGCTTAGACTTCCATATGATGAGATTCCCAATGAGACATTGCTACCATAGAACAATTCATCTGGGTGGTCAGAGTGGTTAGACTAGGGCCAAAGCTGAAAAATGAAATAAAATCCCTTCATTTTGGGAACTTGTTGATAGGTCCTGCTCATTTCATTTTTCTCTATCATCATTATGCTTTCATCATGAGTATAGGGAAATGTTGCAGCTGGAAACACATGAGAGGTTAGGTCACTCTCTTGCATGTTAAGAATGCCCCATGATTCTCTCTTTAGAGACCAGTTGGTTTAAAGTTCCCCTAGAATATGTTGGTTATGCCCTATTGATTATTCATTGGATCTATAAAAATGGTTATGAAAACAATAGCTTCTGTGTGCATGCAAAATGCAGAAATATAAGGAAGGAAAACTTACAATACATACTGCCCTACATTTATAACTAAATACTTCTCAAGGAGCACATATCTCCTCTTCATGTCCCTCATCACATAAGAGTGAAGCCCAAAGGAGGGAATCTCATCCCAAGAGATCTATCTGGTAACAAACAATCCTTTATGTAAACCTGGAGGAGGAGGTCAGAATTTAATTACATAATACTGCCTACAGAACTCCTAGCATTTCTCTGGTAAAGTCAAAATGTCAAAATAAATTCTGCATAAGGTCATCAGATTTCCTTAGTTTAGGAAGGGTGCACAATTATGAAAGCTAAAGAACTTATAGGAGATACATTTGGCTTTCAGGAAAGGGAATGGGCATTTATTAAGCATTTATACTATGTGCAGGCACTATGCAAAGCAGTTTACAAACATTTACTCAGTTGAGCTGCACAACAACCCTGGGAGATGGGTGATATTATCAATCCCATTTTACAGTCAAAGAAACAGAGGCAGATAGAGGTTAAGTGACTTACCTAGGCTCATACAGCTTAGTAAGTGCCCCAAACTGGCTACAACCCAAGACCTTCCTCACTTCAGGCCCAATGTTCTATTCATTGTTTTACCTGGCTGCCTCTAGTACTTTCAAGGCTGCGGAGTTCATATACTTTCATAGGCTTATAGATTTAGAGCTGGAAATAACCTTAGAAGTCATGTAGTATAAGCCTCTCATCTTTTAGACAAGGATACAATTGCAAAGAAACAAAGTGTCTTGTTCATGTTTGCACAGGTAGAATTTGCAGTCAGATAATTTGACTTTAGATCTATCACTCCTGCTATTGCAACAAGCAGCCTCTGTGCCTCAATTCAGCTGTTGTTGCCATTGTTGTTGTTTGTCCTTCATTCTTGAAGAGCATCAATGACATCATGGTGTGAGGTCTTGACTGGTGGATGGATTGGATTTAAGTGAGGCAGAGTGGCACAAACTTGTCAGCCTTACTCTCTCCTCCAGAGTCATTGAAGTCTAGTGGCAAGACAAAAGTCAAGATGAACAGAGACAGCTCAGAAAGCAGTGGGTGACCTTGGCCTTTCTAAATTAAAGTCTTTTGTCAGTTAATGGAAGGAGGAGTGATGAAAAAGTAATAAAGGAGCAAAGAGAGAAAAACAGGATGAAAAGAAAGATCGGGTTTGCTACATGTGGAATTCCCAAAGTACCTAAACTGTTAAGGACTTCCCCAATTACATTAAACAATACTCTTATGATTTCAAAAGGTCATCATGACAGACTTCAGAAGACTACTGCCTCTTTTATAATAACCCAGGACTTCCATGTTCCTATCGTCTTCTAGATCTTTTCTTGTTCCATCTAGACTCTCTAAGTAGAAACCTGTTTTCACTTTTGATGTTTTTTTCCCCCATAAGTGCCTACCTGTAGCAGCAAGCACCCCAGCATACCCAGGATGGCTGCTAGCATATGTTCTTTGATCTGTTTTTCTAAAGCAGCAGTTCTCAACCTATGGGTTACCATCCCCTTGGGGGTTGAATGACCCTTTCACAGGGGTCACAGGGGTCACCTAAGACCACTGGAAAACACATATTTCCGATGGTCTTAGGAACCAAGACACTGTGCTCCTCTATCCTTCTCCAGGTGGATCTGCCCACATTCAGACACGCGCACACATGAGTATTAAGGGGTTGTGGCATAAGGAAGGTTAAGAATCACTGTTCTAAAGGAAAGCAACTCAAAAAGGGTTAACAATCTTTAATCAATCAAACATACGTTATTTACCTAGTTCGGGGAAAAAGTCAGCACCCCAAACTTTAGAAAATACAAACAGAAGTTATAAGAGTAAATAACGCAATTCAGCAGACAGGGCTTCTAGCTGTTTTACCATTACACCCATACCTAGTCGCCAGAGAGAGAAGCAGCAACATCTGGGTTTTCAAAGCCAGAGGGCTCAACAGTTGCCCAGAGTCTGGCCAAATCACACAACCCTTCCCAAAGTGAGCCCCAAAGCAAAACCTTGCCTCAGAGTTATATATAGCCTTCTCCAGGGTCAGAGAACACTACAACCATGATGACCCACTTGACTACAAAGTAACAAAAGTTGTGCCTTTCTGCAAAACAAGCCTCCTACCACAGGCTCCAGGTGAACACATGCAGCCTATTTGAGGAAAGAGTATGTTTTCAAATCAGGAAAGGTCCTCAAGTTCAATTTAGGCTTGTTAAGGGACAGGGAAGATCTTCAAATTTCTATTACCGTTATACTAGCACATACCTGGCACATACAATTCATATTTATGGGAGTGCTGCTAAAATACTTGTTAAATGGACATATCTTGGTATAACAGAAAGAACACTGGCTACAGAGTCAGAAGTCTGAATTTCAAATCCTGTCTCTGATATTTGCTACTTTTGTGAATCTGACCAAGTTACTTATTCTTTCTTGGACTCAGTTTCCTCATTTATAAGATGAGGATGTGAAACTAGATCAGGGGTTCTTAACCTGGGGTCTATGAAATTGCATACACCAATGGACTTTGGGACTGAGGTTACATACATATATCCATACTCTCTATTTTTTGTGGAAGTTAACACACTGTATTTGTGTGGGACCAGTTAGAGTTGGTGAAAGTGGGAGATCTCATCAGTCTCTTAAATGCTTTTAGAACTTCCAGTCATTTGCTATACTAGAGACATTAGGAAATTATCCTTTTGGCTGAGATCTAGGACTCTGTCTCTTGGTTGAGCTCAGCTACTTTGCTCCAAATGAAAGAGTTACTTCACTCTTTATTATCTGGTATATATTCCCTTATACATACTTTCTCTGCTTTCTGTTTGGCTACTGACTGGGAAAAACGGGTTTCTTGGGCAAAGTACTATGTGTGTTCATTCTGGAACTGGTATTTGGTGGGAAATGAGCCAAGCCTTGGATATAGAATTTGGGGTCCTCTTTTCCCAACTGCTTCCTTAGTGAAATACTGGTCAGAAGTTAGATTGAACTCGAAAATCCTATCCCATAGACTAACAATATTTAAGGGAGAAATAGATATAATCCTATAATCCTGGTGCCTTCTCTCTCTGAGAAGAGGTGAATGTCCTTTGACCCCAACTTCCTACTTCCCCTTCTGACTGTAATTAAAGTCTCCTTTGGAAAAGAGGGAGAGAGGAGAAGGCCATAGATATCTACTCTTACTTCCTTTCAGCTGTATAACAACATCCTCATGCTACATGTGTAGAACAGCCCTCATGATACATGGGCCACACTGTACAGAAATTTAAAGTATATTCAATAGACTGATGAAACTGTAACTCTTCCGCTATGGTCAACTCTATCCAGTCATTTCACACAGGTGCAGGGCATGGATCTCCCCCAATAAAGAGAGAATCCCATATCAATTTTTTTTCCTATTTTTTGTTTTAGATTGGGGTTACATTTTGATAACTATCTCAACATAATTATATTTTGTATTCTTATGTCTTTTATTTTATGCATTTAAAAAATTATTCTGAAAACAAGGGGTCTATAGGCTTCATCAGATTTCCAAAAGGGGGAAAAAAAGGAAGGAAGGCAGGAAGGAAGGAAAGAAGGAAGGAAGGAAGGAAGAAAACTAGCATTTATTTTATATCTACTATGTGCCAAACACTGTGCTGAGTGCTTTACAAACTTTATACTATTTGATCTTCATAACAATCTTAAGAGATAGGTTCTACTATTATTCCCATTTTATGGTTGAGGAACCTGAGGCAGACACAGGTAAGTGACCTTCCTCATGTCACTTATAAAGCTGGTATGTATTAGAAGGGTTCTTGACATAAAAAGGTTAAGAAACTCCATACTAGATAGTCTGAGATTTCTTCCAGGTTTCATTCTGTACTGAATTACCTTATAGAGAGACCTCACATTCAAAACACTTTTGTGAACCTTCTCAATTCAGAGCAACCTAGAGCAGCCATCATTCTCCTCAGCAGAAATAATAGTGAAAAGCAAGCTTTGACTATCTGGTGGTAATCAGCCAGGGACTAATTTCTTGTCTTCCTTGGCACATGGTGGTTGGCATGTATTTTCCTGCTTGTCTTCCCTCCCTTGCCTCCCCCTCCCACCTCTAACACCTGAATGGCATGGCATGCTCTGTCTCCAAATGTCAAGTTTCTCAGAGCAATTATGTTATTCAACTGCTAGCACTAATTAGGTGATTAGGCAATTAGAAAAAATCCTGAGGTTTCAGCAGTTTTATTCCTTAATCTGTCCTTGATGTCAGTGGCTGTGTAGCCTTGCACAGAGGTCTCTGTCCAACACAGAACAGTTTCTGGTGGCCCTTGTCATTCCAGGGTCTATCACCTTTGAGATCAGGTCCAGTGGCAGTCCCCTCTAACGAGCACACAATGTGGAGTCTAACAAGCCCAGGGCAGCAGTGCAGAGTTAGAGCTGTAAACCTTTTCCATCGAGAAATCCTCACTAGTGTTTCTTGTATCGGAAAGAGCCTTAGCTTCTGAGCAGCTCCCCTGATCCCAGGGCTGCTACCTAAGCCTGCAAATTGGTGCTGTCTCCAGGACCACTGGACATTATTTTCAAAGAGAAGGAGGGAGAAAAGAATGCATGTGGTGAAAATGAAAGCATCAAAGAAAACAACAGGGCATAGCAGATATTTTCAGGCACCACATCTGGGGCATCCCAGCCAAGTGAACATTTCCCAGGGTTGACTCATCAGTGTTTTCGAAGCTATGGCCAAAAATAAATCAATCCAGCAATTCAATTGCATGAGCAAATGTTGGAAACATTTGATCACATTAATCATTAAGGAAAATGTGCTGGTAGGTTTTTATTTTCTTTTCAAAAAATCTTAAATTTGTCTTCCATGTTGTTTCTGAAAACTGAAACAAAACAAAAATAATAATAATAATAATTAATAATAACTGTTCATATCTATGTAGTTCCCTAATCCTGACCATGCAACTTTCCCAACTAATGGTAAAGCTCATGTCACAATTCAACCACAAATTCTCTTCCTCCTTAATTCTCTCTCCCCCAAGTCAAGAGAGGCATTGCCAGATTTGCTTAAATAATTGCATTTAGGGCCAGAAAGGATCTTAGAGACCATCTAACCCAACTTCTTCATTTTACACATGAGAAAACGGAGGCATTCAGAGAAATTAAGAGATATATCTAAGGTCACGCAAGCAGTAACTAGCAGAACTGAGACCAACAAAACAATGAACGTATCTGAAGTTGCTTATAGTACATTAAGAATAAGAACTGGGATTATGATAGAAACGCTTGCTAAGAGAAAGGATGGTGACACAGAAAAACTAACAATTAAACCAGACAGTTAACAAGTGATTATGAAGCATCTGCTATGTACTTCATACTATCAGGTTATTTGTGATGATCCTTGGCGGGGTGGGGGGGGTGGGGTGGGGTGGGGGTGGGGGTGGGGAGGCGGGGTTGGGGCGAGAGGGGGTGATGAGATCTAGATCTGGAAGCCACCTAGTTCAACCCCTTCCTGTCATAGATAGGGAAACAGGCCTAGTAATGTTTTTTGTTTTTTGGTTCAAAGATCACTCTCTTTACCAAAGCAAAATGAATTGAACTTTCCATCATTATTTCATTCACCTTAAGAAAAAGCTCCTATCCTACTTCTCAGAAGCATTATTCTCTTCTTTTCCCAACATAGCTAATACCAACAATAAAACAATACAAGTTAAAATCTTTCTTTTTTGTAGATCTTAGCATTACCTAAAATTACTCATTCTAAGTGGTAGCATTCCTTGTACTATTTTTGAAGGATTGTTCCATAGTTTGGTATTCATCCTCTTGATCTTATTTCTGGCTTTTATACATGTCTTTTGTAAATCTAAAATCTAAAAATTTCAGGCAATTGCTATGTTCCCTGTGAAGCCAAATTCAACAACTTCTCCTTTTCCTCTTCAATGGAATTGGTTCTCTTTGGGTCATCAGAATTTCAACAATAAGAACTTCTCCCTGGGTATACTTCCCCTGTAGAATTTTAGTCTGTAGGATCCTACTTATCCTTTTTCTTCAACACTATGAAATATCTCTTGAATTCTAAGATGCATGCCAGACTATACCCCTATTTCCTCTCCTTCTTCCTATTAACATTCCCATAATTTTCATCCCATCAATTAGTATCTTTTTGCTACTAAGAATTATATCACAGAGGCTTAGGATTTCAGACTGGGACTTCTGAGAAGGGACCTCGGTGACCATATACCCCAAATAAAGAAAAAAGATTTTTCTCGGCAACAGATCTGACAAGTGGTCATCTAGACTTAGTTTGAAGCACTCCAGCAAGAGACACAGGGTAATGTCTTCCAGTTTTCAGGGCTTTTATTTATTAGTGGGTTCCTCCAGTGAGTGTTTCTTCAATTAAATTTATTGGAAGATAAATTGGCAGAACATTCCCATACTGGTAATTGGTGAAGTTATAGGAACAAACAATTCTCAACAAAATAATTGTAAACTATTAGCAACCACTCAAAAGAAAGCTCTAAGCAACTAATCAAAGCATCCCTCATACCCTGCAAATTGGCAAAGATGTTCTTGGGAAAAATCAATTTTAGAGGGGGTGTGAAAAGATAAGTATGTTGGTGTATTGTTTATATAGTAAAATAGGTATCTAAAATTATTTTTGTTTTCAGTTCTACATTCTCTCCTCTTCAGCTTTCCCTCACCCATTAAGAAGACAGGAAAAGCCAGTATCAATACACAGTCATATAAAACATATTTTTCTTGCATTAACCATATTCTATGTCGCTGTCCCTGCAAAAAAAAAATCAAGTAAAAAATATTTCAGTCTGTACTTTCAGTCCATTAATTACATTTAGAGGTTCATGGCATTTCATATTACGAGTCCTTTGGAATTGTGGTAACTCATTGATAAGAATGACTTCAACTTCTTAGCTGTGTGACCCTGGGCAAGTCACTTAACCCCAATTGCCTTACCAAAACAAACAAAAAAGACCTGCTAAGTCTTTCACATCTGATTATTATTATTATTATTATTATTATTTTTACAATATTGTTGTTATATAGATTGCTCTCTTGGTTCTGCTCGCTTCACTTTGCCTCAGTTCATATAGGTCTTTCCAGATTTTTTGGAACCATCCATTTATCCTTTCTTTTTTTCCCTCTTAATAGTATTTTGTTTCTTTTCTTTTCTTTTTTTCACAATTACATGTAAAGGTAGTTTTCAACATTCATTTTTTGTAAGATTTTGAGTTCTAATTTTTCTCCCTTCCTTCCTTCCTCCCCAAGACAGCAAGCAATCTGATATAAGTTATACATGTACAATCACATTAAACATACTTTGACATTAGTCATGTTGTGAAAGAAGATCCAGAACAAAAGGGAAAAACTATGTAAAATTTTTTTTTAAAAAGCAACAAAAAAAATGAAAATAATATGCTTTACTCTACATTCAGTCTCCACAGTTTTCTCTCTGGATGTGGTTAGCATTTTCTATCACAAATCTTTTGGAATTGTCTTGGATCATTGCAATGCTAAGAAGATCTAAGTCTATCATAGTTCATCATTGCATGATGTTGCTGTTACTACATACAATATTTTCTTGGTTTTGCTCACTTCACTCAGATCAATTCATACAAGTCTTTCCAGGTCTTTCTGAAATCTGCCTGTAAATGGCAAGCAAAGTAGTATTTTGCGGCTTGTTTCAGCTATTTAAGTGCCTTCAAGCCTTGCCTTTGATTGTATCAAAAGTCTTTGTTGGAAACAGTATACATTGTGTTGCCCTTATTATGCCTAAGGAATTAGAAGACTTTCCCTGCCCTTAACAGGTCTAAGAGAATTTTAAGACTTTCCTACCCTTAGTAGGCCTAATGTTATCACATGGAGCCCATGGTGGGAGGAGCTTGCTGAAAGAGCAAAAAGGAAGGGGTGGGGGGGACAGGAAGAAGCAGAGCAGAGGAAAGCTCAAGCAGAACTGGGAGAGAAAATGCTTGTGATTTCAGTGTTCTATAGATCTGTGTTAAGAGAGAGAATGTTTGTGATGTCAGTACTCTGTTGTTCTTAGACAGAAGTCCTGAAAGAGGACTTTACTGTTGATTTGCATTTGATTTCTGAGACAGAAGCCTTGTCTCTTGATTTGTGCTACTTTGTCAGACAGAAAGTGAATTGAGATGATAGTGCTGGTAATGTGTGTAAATGTTGTAGCTCTGTTAAGCTTTGTCTTCTTAGAAACAGAAACTGCTAAGGGAGAAGTCTCTGTAAGCTGAGATACAGAACCGAGTGGAGAGCTGTCTACATGTGAATCCAGGCAAGAACTCGGAGAACTGTCTTTATGTGTATCCAGGTGAGGATTGGGAGTGTCAGCCCTTGGAAGAGGAAACCTGGGGTTTGGAAATCCTTAAGTTAAGAGGAAAGAAGACTTTGTTTGGATACTCAGTATTGATTGATGGTAGTGTAACTTACTATGACCTAGGGTTAGATGGTGTTTGTATTTTCTGCTACCCCTTAAGGATGATTGGAAGTCAGCTCCATATCAAGATGAAAGATGACTTTACTTGGACACTCTGTATTGATTGAGGAGATTGTGATATACTGTGACCTAGGGGTGGATGTTTAAAACTATGTGGATACCTTAGTAATAAGTTGTTATGTTATATTGTTGTGAATATTGTGCTTTAGTTTTTAAAATGTTATGCTTTAGTTTACTGCTGAATACATAGAGAGTTCAGTATACTATACAATTAGATCTTTAAAGTTATTGACAGTAGCAGTCCTCAGGAGAGTTGCTCATGATTGACTTTACAGCCTGTTCACCATTTCTTATGGAACAATAGTATTTCATTCAATCATTTCCCACAACTTGTTCAGTCATTCCTCAATTGATGGACAAACCCTTATTTTCCAATTCTTTTCAACCACAAAAAGAACTGCTCTTTTTTTTGGTACATGTTTGTGCTTTTCCCTTTTTTGTGAACTCTTTGAGATATAGACCTAGTAGTGGTATTGTTGGATCAAAGAAAATGCAGTTTTATAGCCCTTTGGGCATAGCTTCAACTCATTTTCTAGAATAGTTGGATCAGCTCACAATTCCCCCAATACACATTAGCATACCAATTTTCCTGCATCTTCACCAGCATTTATAATTTTCTATCATACTAGCCAATTTGATAGGTGTGACATGGTATCACAGATTTGTTTTAATTTGTATTTCTCTAATAGTTATTTAGAGTATTTTTCATATGATCATAGATAGCTTTAATTTCTTCATCTAAAAACTGCCTGTTCTTATCCTTTGACCATTTATAAATTGGGGAATGACTTGTATTCTTATAAATTTGACTCAGTTCTATACATATTTGAGAAATTAGGCCTTCATTAGGGACACTGGCTGTAAAAATTCTTTCTCAGCTTTCTGCTTCCCTTCTAATATTGTTTGCATTGGTTTTGTTTGTGCAAAGCTTTTTTAATTTAATGCAATCAAATTAACCATTTTGTATTTCATAATGTTCTCAATCTCTTGTTTTGTCATGAATTCTTCCCTTTTCCATACATCTTACAGGTAAATTGAATAATTTGTTGAATAATCCTAATTTGCTTATGATATCATCCTTCATGCCAAAACCACGTACCCATTTTGACCTTATCTTCATAGAGAGTGTGAGATCTTAGTCTACGCCTACTTTCTGCTCTACCATTTTCCAGTTTTCCCAGCAATTTTTGTCAAATAGTGAGTTCTTATTCCAGAAGTTAGAGTCAGTAGATTACTAGAGTCTTTGACAATATTGTGTCTTGTGTATCTAACATATTCCATTGATTTAACACTTTATCTCTTAACCAATACCAAATTGTTTAGATGATTACTGCTTTGTAATATAGTTTTAGCTCTTATACAGCTGGGCCACTTTCCTTTGCATTTCTTTAGAAATTAATTCCCTTGATATTCTTAAGGTCAAGAATACCTTCATTCTTCCAGGTGAATTTTGTCATTATTTCTTCCAGCTCTATAAAATATTTTTTTGGTAGTTTGATTAATATGTCACTGAATAAGTAAATTATTTTAGGCAGAATTGTCATTTTTATTACATTTGCTCAGCCTGCCTGTGAACAATTGATATTTTTCCAGTTGTTTAGATCTGATTTTATTTGTGTGGAAAGTGTTTATTTTCATATAGTTCCTGGGTTTGTCTTGGCAGATAGACTCCCAAATAGTTTATATTGTGTACAGTTATTTTAAATGGGGTTTCTCTTTCTATCTCTTGCTGTTGGGCTTTGTTAGTAATCTATAGAAATACCAATGACTTATGGTGGTTTATTTTATATCCTGCAACTTTGCTAAAGTTGTTAATTATTTCAATTAGTTTTTGTAGTTGATTCTCTGAGTATACCATCAAATCATTTGCAAAGAGTGATAGTTTTCTTTCTTCATTGTCTCTTATTATTCCTTCTATTTCTTTTTCTTCTCTTATTTCTAAAGCTAACATTTCTATTAAAATATTGAATAATAGTGGTGATGATGGGTATCCTTGTTTTACCCCTGATTTTATTGTGAATGCTTCTAGCTTATCCCCTTTACATATAATGCTTACTGATGCTTTTATATAGATGCATTTATCATTTCTTATAGCACAATAGTATCCCATAACATCTATGTATCATAGCTTGTTCAGCTATCTCCAATTGATGGTCATCCTCTAAATTTCCAATTCTTTGTCTCTAACAAAAGAAGAGCAATAAATATTTTTGTAGAGAAGAGTCCTTTCCCTTTTTCTTTGATCTCACTGAGATATAGACTTAGTAGCAGCATTACTAGGTGAAAGACATGTTTCTGTTCTCCAAAATAGTTGGACAAGTTCACAGCTACACCAAAAATGATTTAGTGAACTTATTTTCTCACATCCCCACTAGCACTTATTATTTTCCTTTTTTGTCATCTTAGCTTACTTGATAGGTATGATATAGTACCTCAGAATTGTTTTAATTTGTGTTTCTCTTATTGTTAGTGATTTACAGAATTTTAAAAATAAGCATAGCCATTTTGGAAAGCAATTATCAATTTTGAAAATAAAGTGAATAATCATGTCTGTTGACCCAGAGACTCCATAATTAGATTTATACCCAAGGAAGCCATTGATAAGAAGAAAGTCTCCATGTACACTAAAATACTATGACAAGAAGAAAATTTCCACATACTCTAAAAGATTTTTTGTGACAGCAAAGAATTGCAAAGAAAGTAGATGTTCATAATTTGAGTAATGGATAAACATGTACCCAATGGAATATCATTCTTCAGTAGAAAAAAATAACAAATGCAGATAAGTATGAACTGACACAATGTGAAATAATCAGAGCCAAGAAAACAATTTAGACAATGACTGCAACAATGCAAATGGAAGGGAAACCATAAAAATAAATTAGAAGCGGACATCACAATATTATAAGGATCAAGTATGCCTCCAAAGAAGAAATCTGAGAGGACATCTCCACCTCTTTGTAGAAGCAAGAAGTCTACATGTTTGGTACACTGCATCTTTTTTTTTTCATACTTCCAAATGTATTTTTCAGTTTTTATTGCTTTTTCCTCTTCTTTTTCCTTTTTTAATTTCTTTTTTTTTTTTTTCTATTTTGGAAAGCTATCTGTTAGGGGTGGGGCTAGTTATAGGGAAATTTTTGATGATGTCAAAAAAGTCATCAATAAAAATATTAAGCAGAAAGAAAAAAAAAGATGTTATAGAACATATCCCAAGAAAGTGAATTTTGTCTAACCCTCCTCATAACACATTGCCTTCTGATGCAAAAGAAAACAAACATGAGAAACTTACAATTATCTATTTAGAACAGCAAGCGATCTTAGAGATCAAGTACATCCAACATGAAAAACATGTTTTTACAGAGGAAGAAACTGAGCCCCAGACATATAGAGTGACTTGGCTATGATCACAGCTGTTAAGAGGCATAACCAGTATTTGATCTCTGACTCCAAATCTAGGTTTCTTCCTATTACACTATGCTATGTCTCTAAATTTCAGTTCTTCAATATGGGAAACTTTAACTCAAATACTTCCTTTGCATCTTCAGAAATTACAAAGCCACTTTTCCTATATTCCTGAGGTTCTATTCCTGTTATTCTGGAACAGCAGATGTATTGCTTGTCTAATTCAGAATAAATTTGATGAAACAATGATGCATTTCATTCTGAAATTCCAGATTTTATGTGTATGTGTGTGTGTGTGTGTGTGTGTGTGTGTGTGTGTGTGTGTGTGTGTGTGTGTGTGTGTGTATATATATATATATATATATATATATATATATATATATATATATAAGATATATTTTAGATGTATAGACCCAGGTGATAATAGGAGAAACAGATTCACAGAATTCTAGAATTTGAAGATAGCCTAGAATCAGGTATTCCAGGGCCCTCCTTTTAGGCATGAAGAAAGCACAAGGCTGTGACTTAACCTACATCACACAGCCAGTGAGTCAGGGTGAGAACAAGAAAAAAATCTCAAGGTCTCTGGACCTACTCCTCTTTTGACCATACTGTGTCTTTTTCTTGGTCATTTTTCATAGTTCTTGTTTTTTTTCTTCTTTCTTCCATTAAGATGAAAACATTTTCAGAGATTGAAGAGTCGGAGAGAGGAAGAAATTTTAAAAATTATCCAACAATCAAAAGCCCAATGTGTTCTATTTAAGGGAGTAAAGTGAGAAGCTGTAATTTAAGTCAGTTTCATGAGTGCTCCAATATGAAGCTTTATTGGATTTTCAATTATAATTAACAGAATAATAACTAAAGATGTAAACAGAAACAGAAATGACTGTACTATCAAACACCTGCTTCATAATTATTTGAACAACAAAATGTTTTTGAGTCTCCACTTATTTATAATCCTGGCATGTTTTTTTTTTGTTCCAAATGCCTGTCTATGTATCAATCTGCTTAATTATTTTACAGCTCTCCTCCTTACCAAAAAACAAAACACCCAACAACCAAAAAACCCCCAAACAAAACAACAACAAAAAAAAAACCACGCACACACATAAGCAAAAAAAAAAAAATCACATTTAAAAAATAATCACAGCCAGGTGATAAACTAGAGGAAAGAATAATATCACAGAGAGAGGTCAGTTCAAGCTACTAGAGCTAATAAAGTAGGAAAAGGCAAAAGCAATTGAAAGTCCTTCTAAATTAAATCTTTAGTCAGAGGCATAAAAATATCTCCCTCCCCACCCCCAGCCTCAATGATCAATTAGGAGCTTAGAGTTAGCGGACACCTGCTAACTGTAGGTCTGAAAGATAGTGAGTTGGGTTGGGAGAGGTTTGCTGAATTCTTGTTATGTACAAACCACACTTCTCTACCCTCCCCGTGAAGGAGGCCTTTGTACAATTTTCATTTGGCATCCGAACCATCTCAGATTTGGTTTGAGCAGTGCATTTTCATTTCATTCATCATTTAAAGACAGATAATCAGAAAGTCATTACATTGGCTGACACCAGACCCTTCGCTCGATTGTATTGTAATTGAGCACCGCAGAGTGGTTGCCAGATCTAATGGATAATGAATATATTATGTCAGTAGAACCGCCTCAGTGAAGCTCCAGGGGAATAGGAGGAGGAGGCTGCGGTGGTGACATATAGGGTCACAGATGTTGCGCTGATTTACTGATGGAGTGATTGTGTAATTAGGTAATCAATGACGGGTACAGCACTGTTTGTGGGCGGCTCGGTCGGCAAATATGAAGACTCCATGAGTGGATAGGCTCACCATTTATTCAACATAATTTGGGAGGGCTATGCTTTGCTTTGGATTATGCCTATAGAAGTTCTTGACCATTACAAGGCAAATTGTGTGGGGCAGAGGGACTTGGCAGCCTAACGAGACTCAATGACAGCAGGATGAGAACACTTAGCCCAGCACTTGTGATCCCATTTCCTTCATCAAGCACATTTCTATCCTAGTCCAGGTCCTTACTGTGCCAGCAGAGGAGACATGTCTGGCTTTAGGGAATTGTATGGAATCTCTCCTTCCAGTGGGGCATACTGAGGAAAGGATTTTCCTGATAGTTAAATTGCATTCTAGGGGCCAAGAAAGCTTATCAGGTTCCACCCAAAATTAAATGGCTTATTCCCTTCACAGCAGGTCTGAAAGCCCTTTAATAATTCAATTCACTAGAACATTTCCTCTTGTAAAGTCCATTTCTCCCAGCAATATTTGTTTAGCCACCCACATTTCAGTCACAGAGCAACCTTGTGAATATACCCAATCACATACAAGGTATATTTATCATCAGCACCCATCTGATTCCATGATGAAAACATGGCATTTTATTATAAGTGCAAGTTCCCTGTCACAATCTCAATTTTGCATGCTTAGCTCATTCAAACAGGTGGGTTATAATACTAAATGACTCCAAAGTCATTATACCATGCTTACCACTTTGAAATGCCACAATGAGGAAGAAATAAAGAAGAATATTTTTTAAAAGTCTTGAAAAAAGAGTGAAAGTTAATATAAGAACTGAGGACTGTCAAAGGTAAGCTAGTTTTCTTCTGGGAGAATGTAAGATCATGAAGTACACAGAGAGTTTTCATTTTCGTCTTTGTATTCTCAGTATCTAGATTAGCTCCTGCCATATGAGAAGTCTGTTGAATTGAAATGAGTAGATTGGTAAACTATAACCAAAATTATATGTGGTTTATCCAATGAATCTTCTTCAAAATATAGAATTTAGATAGTATGGTGGAATGGAAAGAATACTGAGTTGGAAGTTTAGAAGACTTGAGTTCCAGTTCTAGTTCTAATACTTGAAATTGGGCATAACTTCTCTAGGCCTTAGTTTCTTAATTTATAAAATGAGGGGGTTGGACCAGGTGGCCTCCAGGGTTTCTTATGACCTTATGATTTATACAGTAACCCAGATTTGAAACCTCACTTTAAATCATTGCTTCTAAAATCCAGTCAGTTGCTTGGTCCTCATTGCTCTACCATTGCAATGATCAGAGCCTTTCCATACCTTTCCAATGTTATGGCATTGCTCAACATGGCTGATTACTTAAGAAAGATCCAGGCTACGGCTGAGAAAGGAAGAACTAGATAGAGTCTATTGAAACAGGGTTAAAACCTGAGAGTCACAAGATCAGGAGGAGCCGAAAAGAGCCAAAATCCCATTTTAGGCTAAATTGCACTTATCTTGGCCACGGTTGGTTGGGCTCATTTTGTAAGGTAAAATGCTAAGACATTTCATCCTAGACAGACAAACTTGTAGGACAGAGAGAGACAGAATGTGATGTCAGAGAGAAATACAGTCAAAACCAGTTTCACAAGATCCAAGAAAGAGAGAGAGAGGGAGGTGATTAGAGGCAAGATCCAAGAGGTAATAAGAGGCACAATCCAGGTTTCAGACTGAAAGAGGCTGGAGCCAGGAGATACTCAGTCTTAAAGACAGCATTGGTACACTAAGTTTTAAATGAAGCTATGCAGCTGCTAGCTCCATTCTTCCAACTTACCCAAATCTCCAACAGCCAGGAGGCTCCTCTTATGCTAAAAGTGCCTTCATTATTCTCTATGGACATTGTAAGGTATTAGACTCACTCAAGCTCTTCACAGCTGGATCATTCTCTGAAACACCCCTACCTTCATGATCTCCTGGGACCACTGCAGTGGCATGCTCACCATTCTCTTTGTTCTAACCTTTCTCTGCTCCTATCTACCCTTGACACTACGATCAGAGTAATATTCCTTATGTACACACCTGATCATCTCATTTTGCTCAAAACCTTTCCATGGTTCCTTTCCCTTATTAACCACTGAATGAAATCCAAACTTGAGTCTAGCATTCAAATCCTAATAATCGTTCATGACCCTATCTTTTCAGTCTGATCTCTGGCTGCTCCCCCACACCCTTCATGCTGTATGTTCTAGACAAACCAGGTTACTCAGAAACTCTTGCACACTTCCTATGCTGTATAATTTTTATGCCTCTATTCATGCTATTTCTAATACTGAGAATGCCCTCCTCCCCATTTCTTCTTCCTCAAACTCTACATGACACAATTCAACTGTTACCTACTCTATGAAAGAATTCTCTTATGCCATTTGAAAAAATTCTTTCCCACTCCCATTCCCATCTAACACATTGTCTCTAATGCACCTGCCCTATTTGATTCTACTTATATTTGTGTGCATGTTAGCTACTCTAATGCATTCCTTGAAAGTATGGACCGTGTGTTACTCATCTTTATCTCTTCTTCATGACTTAGCTCATAGTTTGAAGTACGACCTTAATAAGCATCACAGAAAAGAAGGAGGAATAGGAAAAGACCTGGGATGGAGTGGTGTAGGATGGAATGGGATCAGGTGGAGTGGGGTGGGATAGAATAATTACAGTAGAAAAAACACGAGTTATGTGACTTTCACTTATTCAGATTTTTGTAAGGGATACTTAGATCCTAGCTCTCTTCATACTAGAACAGAAAGTTTCATGCATGTCATAATGATAAAGGATGATTAATATTTTTGCATCTGTCCTTTCATTTCATTAGTGCAAGAAACTCCTAGTGAGGATATTCAGTATTGTGACAATCAAATAAGGTAATATCTGTAAAATACTTAGCACAGGGCATGGGACATAGTAGGTGTTTAGTAAGAGTTTGTTCCCTTCCTCTCCTCCCTATGCCGATGCAGACTGACACCCGCTCTGTGTTCAGTGCCTAGGGTACTGAGGGCTTAAGTGACTTGTTTAAGATCACATGGCCAACATTTGTCAGAGATGGGGCATGAACTGAAGTCTTCCTGTGACCAGTACTAGTTCTCAATCTGCTACACTTCATGGTCCTTCTCTTTATATGTCACATATTACCTTTCTAATTTTGGCACAAATGTTAACATCTTATCATAGTAACTAATTTACGCACAAAGTAGAGAGTAACACCTTTCCTAACTTCCATGGTGACATCTTTCAGAATGCAGGGTACGATCTCAGATTCTTTGCAAACTATGTTGAAATAAGCAAATGATCTGAACTCTATGCAGTTGTAACTTAAGCCTTCAGCGAAACTGAGCCAGTTGTAGATGAAACCCAGATACAATGCAATAATGGGCTGAGACAGTACAGAGTTTTGTTTAAATGAGGAAGGACACCATCTCTTCTGAAAGCTACAGGAGGAAATTTAGGTGGGCAGAATGTAATTACCCAAGGTGGAACTGGCCAGGTTAGAGAAATTAGTACTTCCATAGCCTGTCATTTCAGGTGTCATGGGATTTTTTTCCCCCCAGATGCCAGGGTGGTCAAGATTCAAGGTTTTTTTTTGTTTGTTTTTATCTAAAGGAGCCATATGGAATAGAATAAAGGACACTGAGCTTGAGGTTACAGGTTAGAGTCCCAATTTTGTCACTTACTCACTGTAATGAATCACTGAACTTTTTTGAGCTTGCGTTTCCTAATTTGTTAAATTGGAATGCTAATGATTGCACTATCTACCACATGGAATGGTTAGGAGAGTCAAACTGGAAAGTCCATGTGATTTCAGTGTTTGTTAATTCCAAATTCCAAAATGTTGTACACATGTGAGTTAGTATAAACCATCATCATCATTATTATCGTCATAATCATAATTAGCACTATTATATGAATGAAGTTCTCCATTGGAAAGAGACTTATCTACTGTATCCAAGATCTCTTTTCCTAAATAAGTGGCAAAACTGCTATTAATTGGCTAACTCCATAAGATCACAGTTTTAGATCTAAAAGCAACATTAGAGGACAGGGTGCAATCCTCTTTATTTTATAGATGAGAAAACTCAGTCTTGTAGAGGTTAAGTGACTTCCCCAGGGTCACACAGCTAGTAAATGTCTGAGCTAGAATTTAAACTCATCTCCTTGACTTCAATTCCAGAGTATTAGAAACTAAGCATTTTGACTCTTATCCTTGAACTATGGTTTTATAACAATAGTCAGATAATAATAGCTTTAAGAAATCTGCTAACTCTTGGCTTTTTATATATATTATTTCCCATGCTACCTTGTTAAATGAAATATAAATAACATACATCCTGAGAAACAAATAGTACATAACAGAAGTTCAAGATTTATCATAGAACCTCTTTCTGGTTCTTTTTGTTGTTGTTGTTGTAGTATATTTCAAGGCTTGCATTTGCTAAGTTCACAGTAAAAAGAAAAAATGATTCTAAAATAGAAATTGGTTAATCAATTGCTTCTCATTTCTCATGTAAATTTTCTCTTTGGATGAAAGAAACAAAATATAATGGTGCTTTTAATTTAGTGGTGGAGGATTTTGTTCAGAGTTGAGTCAGTCAGCTAGCAAGCATTTAGTGAGTGGTTACTAGGTGCTGGACATTGTGCTAAAGAGATTAAAAGAAAAGGCAAAAACATCTCCTGCCCTCAAGTAGCTTGTAGTCTAATGAAGGAGAGAGGATGCAAACAATTATGACTAAATAAAATGTAAATAAGTTTTGAGGGAAGGCACTGGTATTAAACAGGACTGAGAAAGTGATCTTGCAGTAGGCTGGATTTTAGCTAAGATTTGAAAAAAACCAGGAAGTCAGGAAGCAGGAAAAATGAGGACAAGAATTCCAGTAATGGGAGACAGCCAGTGAAAATGCATGAATTTAGGAGATGGAGTGTCTTATGTGAAGGACAGCAAAGAAGCCACAGTCAATGGATAATAGAATATGTGGAGATGAGTAACAAGTAAGAAGACTGGAAAGGTAAGAAGAGGCCAGATGTTTGATAGTCCCTCTCTATTTTGCTGCATGCTTGTCCTTGATATGCTGTCCAAAGGATGATGAGCCACACAGCCAAGACAACAAAGATGTGGAAACAAGAGCTAATCAGCTTCTTTTCTAATGTTATTTGGTAGAAAGGAGACATTTCTTCTTGTTCAGTCAAAGTCTTTCCCTATGTTATGGAAAGTTTCTTTATTGGAGAAAGTATGCTAGATTAAAGGGACATTTGGTTCATATGGGGTTCTGTGCTTTCTCTCTTCATCTCATTTCAATAGCATCAAGGGATTTGGCTTAGGCAGTCAGTTCTTCACTTCAATTCAACGAGATACTTTTAGAGACCTATTAGTCACTACACAAAGCATCCTCTCCCACTGTTGTGGTGCTATCTCTGTGTCTCAGCCTTTGGGGCCAAGATGCTGCCTGTTCCTGGCATCTTCTGCCTCTGCACTGCCAGGTCTAGTGGGCTGTCTGCTGGCTATGATGCTGTCCTGAGTCTCTTGAATGGCTACATTGATATCATCTGTTTCTGTAATAATGGAATGCTTTGATATTGGCAAGAAATCACTGGCAAACAGAAATCTTATCAGGATTTTTTTTTTAAATATGGCAGAGATAAACTTTCTATCTTGCTTGATAGCCTCAATATTCAGGGGAAGCAAATGAAGTGGCTTGCTTTCCGAATATGTCTAAGACACATGAAAATAAAGTAAAACAATGTTCTGAGGAGATTATTCAGAGCAGAGAAACGAGATGTTTTAAATCTTCCTTCCTACAAGGGCAATAGCTCTTTTTATGGGACAATCTGTGTAGTGTGCAATCTTTCCTTCAACTTTCATTTTCTAAACAGCTTTGTCCATGGTAGCCAAGCTGACTACACATTATGACAAAATGTATGATAGAGATGATTTTTAATGGAATTTTTCATTGCTGAGGAAGTAATGATATCACAGCTTCACGGCACTGCGTCTTATTCTAGAGATGATCTGTCATTTCATTCTTGTCATTCAAAGAGCTACCTTCCCTTCCTTTCTCCCTGTAAAGCAAAACATTCAGTGTTCTCATCATTTGAGAACTCTAACATTGCTAAAAAAAAAAAAAAGGCCTTCGACAACATTATTGTCTGTCACCAATCAATCCACAAGTTCAAATGACAAAATACAAACTGTCAAACATATACTTTTGTCTGTCAAAATGATATTATTCACTGTATACTTAATGTACATCTTTATATGCTACAGCCAACAGGCAACAGTGCTTGCACTGAGAGAGAGAACAGTTTACAAAGGAAACTTCTTTTTAGAGGCAGGGTCTTTCATGAGGATTGTGTAACCAATTTCGATTACCCTAAGGTTATTTACTTGTGTCTGTACAGACCAGTAATGCTAGTAAAATGCTCCAAGCATTTCAGGTGTAGCACATGTAATGGAAATGAATACACTCACCTTTGCCCAACATAAGAGACAGATTTTATTATCCTGACTTCTTGATTTCTAAAATGATAATGGGTTATTAAAGGGAAATTAGGATGTTCAGGGTACATGTCTAACCTTCAAAGAAAATGTCATGGAGGATAACCACACAATATCCCCCAATTCCCTTGTCCAAGGCAGTATACTCAACTAGATGGTATTTCTTAAGTTCTAATAAAAATTGAATGGAGGAAAATACCTTTTCCAATGCTAAACACAGTAGTTTACCAAATCCATATCTTCAAAATTTCTATCCTAAGTCATAGTTACATATAGAAATCTAGGAAACTAATTGGGAAATGAAGGAAGAGAACATTTAGGTGAGGGTCAAAAGAAGAGAGATATAAACCAGCTAGCTGTATGCAAGGAAGGAATGTTTTATTAGAAGATATACAGAGAAATTGTACGCAAGACTGAAGATTAATACAAAAGAGAAGAATGATCCTAGAAGAATAGTTTTAGAAATGCTAAATAAAGCCTAGAAAGAATTGAGGCCAGTAATGAAAGTTAAACCCAACCCAAAGAGATTTTTAGATTTGTACAGAGTGGAAGGGTGATGATAAAAGGGAAAAGACTGATGCTCGAAGGAGATAGAATCATAGTAATGGACAGTAAGAAGGATAAACTATTCAGGTCCTAATATGCTACTATCATCTTTGGAGAATGATCTTTGGACTAGGAAGGATAGGACAAAAATGGTTAGCAGTGATAAAACTCAAGACTAGCAATTAGACAGAGCAAGAGAAAAATCTAGTTATTGCTTTCAGTGAAATCAAGTCACTTGGCTAGGAAAACTATATCCTAGAGTACTGAGAGAACATGGAGATGCCATTTCAGAGCCATCATCAGTAATCTTTGAAAGATCACAGGAAATGAGAGAGCAGCCACAGGACTAAAAAAGTTTAAGTGTTTCTATTTTCAAAAATGGATGAGGAACAAAGATAGCAAATTTGACTTCTACTTTTGTCAAAATTCTAAACACATTATTAAAAAGGGATGGTTTGTGTCCATTTAGAAAAGGAAGCAGTGACTGCTTAAAGTCAATATAGTTTTATTAATCGTAGATCAAATTAGATCAAACTCGTTTTCTTTATTGATAGGATTACAAGATAGATAATGATTGACTGACTAAACTCAAAGATCCCTATTATTGAGTTGATATCACACTGGAAAGAAATTCTAATAGTGTCCTAGGGGTTGATTTTTGTGCAATTTCTTTATCAATGGTTTCTATGAAGGCAAATAAAAAATGCCTGTCAATGCCCTAAACCTGGGGGTGGGGGGTAGAAAAGACAGTCAGAAGGTCAGAACTCAAGTTGATTTTTATTGATCACAACAATGAATCAAATGTAATAGGATAAATTGTAATTGGTATAAATGAAAATTCTGAATTGGGAGGATTTGCATAAACTTTCAAGGTACCAGATGGAAGCGGTGTGGCTAGAAAACACTGCCAGTGGAAAAATTCAGGGGTCTGAGTATACCACAAACTCAACGTGAATTAGTAGTGTGCTATAAAGGTAAAAAAAAAAAAAGACTCTCCTTCATAGTCTACATTTGGAAAGGTGTATATGACTGGGAATGATAACATAAGCCATGCTACTGGGAAGGGTGAAGCTGGTGGTTTGGGAGTTCTGTGCTACAACAACCTAAGCTGATAAATTAATTGGGGGTCTACACTGAGTCAACCCAGGATTACACAGCTAGTATGACAGAGCTAGGACTGGAACCCAGGTTTTTCTGGCCTTAGGACCAACTCTCTTGGTGTGGTGTCATACTGCCTCCCATTGTCCATCTACAGGTAGATATTTTATTATATTTATTGGACTCAGACCTTTACAAGGAAAAATAGAAAAATGAAAAACAATTACAATCCCTGAAACTTTCCCCTCCTATCATATTAATGAAATATCTGCTTATGTTATTATCATTTCAGAATAGCTTCTAAAACTGGATTGCTAACTACATAGTAGTTATTTTTCTTTTCAAAGGAGAATTTTGTTGTTGTTGTTGATGTTTCAAGACTGGACTATAGACAAATGCCACCAACCTTTATGAATGCCACACATTCCTGTTTTTGAATTATTAGTCACTGGAATCAGACTGTCAGTCTGTCCTGAGTTCATTGTCAATGCCTCATTTGCTCTATGTTATTAAAAGCTAACTGCAGCTGTCTTTTATTAATGACCAGGTGGCAACATCCTTTAGGGTAGACTGGGGTGTAGGTTGGATTGGATTTCTTTTTTTTTTTTAACTGATATTTTAGCAACACAATCTTCTGCATTCTGGATGGGAGTTTGAAAAGTTAAAGGATGAGAAGAAAAATCAAAGGTGAGGCTAATGAAACCGCATCATAACATAACTGTGAAAGCATACTACAATAGATTTTTTTTTTTTTAGGAACTGAATTTATTTGCCTTTCGAAACAATGGGGAAAGAGCTCTAGCTCAAGCCAGGAAACCTGGATTCTAGTCATAGATCACTCACCCACTAGCTGATTAAATGTGGGCTAGTCATTTTGCCTCCTCGTAATCTCAGTTTCCTTACCTGTAAGATAGAGAGGCTGGATTAAATGATCTCTACATTGTCTTCAAGATATAAAATCCTATAGCATTCCATTAAAGGTTTACCATGTGACAGTGGAATTTTTTTTAACATAAAGGTTCTATGACCTTTCAATAAGCTGAAAGGCCTTAGTTTAAGTGTATACCTATCATGTATTACATTCCTTCTTACTTTAGCCCACTAGACTAAATGTGATACTTAACGTTCTGAGCAGAAGACCTGACTTGGGGGAAAAGGAAATGGGGGAGGAGGTGCTGGGTTTTAAATTGGCAAGAACAGTCATGTTCCTTTTAGTGAGCAAACCATGCTGTCTATGTATTCCATTTCATTCTTAATTTCAGTTTTGCATGGCCTTCTAAAAGCATTTCACAGGTGTTTGCTGGAACTCATTAGACCATTTGGAACTCCTTCATGCTCCCTAAAAGGCAATTAAAATGTGTCTGCAAATTACCTCATGTGGGCCAAAGCACAGCTGCCTCTCTTCCCCTGTTACTACGCTATGTTTCCAAACAGAGAAGGAAACTGCTTGGAAACCACTAGTTGATGAGGGCAAAGGTGGCCTTGTGGGTCACCTTATTCCTTTCCTCTCTGATTGTTCACACACTTGGTGTCCTTTTCAAAGGGCAAAGAAAAGGTGAGAAGGAGTTGAGAGATGCAGTTGCTTAATGAAACAGAGATTGCAGATTCTATGAAAGCAGGAAGATTTTGAATAAATCTCACTCCCCTACTGAACCAAGAGATTCAACTTTTCAAAGCCTCTTCTTCTGGGACAGTAGTCAAACATAAGTATATGTAGGCCATTAAGTCTTACTGGATTAAAAATTGTGGGGCTTGCTTAGGGATGGAGAAAAGAATTCTTGAATCAAGCTGCTAATCTTCTAGCATCTGTTTATTATCTGCCAGGATTTCTCACTACAAAAAGGGCTCAGCATGATTTTGTGATAGGAGAGCATGTTTGTATGGGTCATATAATATAATGAAAAAATTCTATTTTTTCTGAGATTTCACCTCTGCAAGCTATCTAAAGACTTACTGATGCATTCAAAAGAACGTGCTACTTGCTAAAATAAGTTTCTTATAATTTAATTTGTATCAAAGTTGTCCTTTGTTCAATTTTCTTACCAGAAACCAAGACTTTCTTGATTTCATTAAATGTCCAAGTCCTTGAGTTTCAATTAAATCAGTTTCAACTCTGATATGAAAATGTATAAATAGAATTGAAAACTGGAATTAAGCAATAACAAATTGCATTATTTCCTAACAATCTTCAGCCATAAAATCAACATGCATGATTATGTCATTTCCTGCATACTGAATACCAACAATAAATGAATCTGTTCTTAAATTTTAAATATTTGTTAACAAGAAAATAAGATACAAACTGGAATTTTGTAGCAGTAAAATTTACTAACTTAAATGCACATGAACTTGAAGTAGGACAACTGACCTCAGGTACAATAAACTCATCCTTTTGAAAGGGGTTAGCTAAAATGTAATAAATAGGTCTAACTTTTTCTCAGAGAACTGATAAAGAATCGATTTTCAGTAACTTACTATAAAACTACTTAGAACAACTAACAACTATAATGTGCTTTGTAATCACAGTGTACTAAATGATAAAGCACATAGTGTGTAGAGTGCTGGCCTTGAATTCAGGAAGACCTGGATTTGAGTCCTATCTCTGCCACATATACCTATTGAATCAGAAGAAATTAATTTAACTTCCCTGTACCCCAGAGCAACTTTCTAGGACTAAGTTAAAGACAATGAAATTCTAGCTTTGCATCAGTGAAAAGTGTCTGCATACAGAGTCGCCTACACTTATCAAATCACAGGTCTGGATAAAATAGCAGCATAAACACAAATCCTTTTATGAATGCTATAAAAGAGAGACAATGGCAATGAATGGAATACTGGCCAGGGGAATTCACCTGCCCTAAGACTGCCTTAGAAGCTAAAACTGTGTGGGAGAAATTTTGAAATGCTGAGAATTGGGTTTTTGATGATACCACTGATTAGGCCACTACAATAGCCAATGAGAGGAAAGTGCACCTCGAAGGAATAAAACTGGAAAGAGTTGCAAGATAACCCTACCTGAAACTATTGGAATGATCAGCATAACAAAGAAAATAGTGGAACAAATGACACTCCTTCATTTTCTGGTATGAAAAGAGGGGAAGATTTACTGGAACAAATAAAAAAATGTTATTCATCTTTTTGGAAATGCTTCAGGTAGATGACACTGATTATTTTAGCAAGCACGCCATGGGAGTATATGAAATGGACAGAATATATGAATATTTTACTTACCAGTATTACATAATAACAAAATTGCACACTTGTCTTATAAGTTATAGGCAAGGGATTTATGTTGCTTTTTATCAGTTACTACCAGCTCTAATTCTCACAATAATATATTGCAGACAATCATTAAGAGTTAATTTCATCCTTTAGGCCCAATTAGATGAAATAAAAAATTAAAATAAAAAAATTACTGAAATCTAAAAGGGAGGGAAATTTAAGACTACAAGATCTTCAAAAATTTTAACATGGAACTTCAGAAATTTTATCTAGTAACAAAATAGATGAGAAACATAATACTTGAGGCTCAAAGAATTTTGAAGAGGAGATGGGCATACTTAGATGGGAATTTTGTAAATGCCCTTTTTATTATGGCAGCAGAATCCAAGTAGAAAAAGCAATGAGAAAGAGATAGAGACAGAGACAAAGAGAGAGATAGAAAGACAGAGACAGAAAAACAAAGTCAGTGAGACTTTAAAAAAAACTGGCATAAACTTTATGGAAGATCACATTACCTGATAATATTTCACAGAGTATAAAAACATTTTGGTACCTAAGAAACAGTAGATGTGGTAGCCATGACCAGAGTAAGAATTATAGTATGAAAGATAGACTTATAAAATACTATTAAATGTAAGTGTCAAGCGCTACCATGGCAGAAATCATTTGAGAAATCTATTCAACACTTTCAGAAAGGCACTGGAAGACTTTATCAATTTAGAACTGATATGTAATATGTAGAAAAATATCACTCAATTAAAGAAAACAATAAACATGGAGAAAAGAATTTAGAAAACACACATATATTGGAAATTCTAGATTCCTTTCACCAGCAATAGAAAACAATTGTCAAAAAATTAAGGTCATATAAGCAGTGCAAAGAACAATAAAAACACTTCAACAGTAATAAAAATGTTACTAGAGCAGCTCAAGAAGCAAAGAAATCAGAGAAGGGTAAGAACCCTCAAAAAAAGAAGAATGTACAATTTCTGATCATCTATCAAGTTTCAAGAATTCCAAAACAATGACGAGGAAATTTGGATTAAATGTGAAATAGAAACATGCACACTATTAATATGAGTGACAGAAGAGTTCTATCAAGGGAGGCACAAGAAACACTGTTGTTATTTGGTTGCTTCAGTTGCTTTCGACTCTTCATGACCCCAGTTGGAGTTTTCTTGGTGTAGAAACTGGAGTGGTTTGCCATTTCCTTCTCCAGGTCATTTTACAGATGAGGAAACTCAGGCAAATGGGATCAATTGACTTGCCCAAGTTCACACTGCTAGTATCTGAGGCCAGATTTGAATTCAAGAAGATGAACCTTTTTCACTTCAGGCCCAGCACTGTGCTATGCATTGTGCCACTAGTTTTCTAGAGAGAAACTCTAGCTTCTCTGTATTATTGAAAAGCAGCAAGGCCATATAAACAGGCCCATAATTAGTAGCTAAAATACTTCCCAGTGGCTGTTAAATGACCAGTTTCCTCTCAGAAACAAGCCTGATTCCTCCTTTCTTATCAGAAAGAATTAACAAATCTTCCAGAAATTAAGGATACCAATGATTCCTACAAATATAAACCAGTTATTTGTTTACATGTTTTACACAAAGTATTTACAATTTATGTCTTTTAAAAAAATCTACTAATGCTTACTAGGAAATATATTGGCTGAGGATCAAAAAGTCCTCAGGGCACAAAGAGTAACTTATTATATATTTAATAATTATTGAACAAGTTGTTGGAAAGTGCAGAAACACTTAAATTGTCCCTATTGGTTATTTCAAAGCCTTTAACCCAGCTCTTCACTCATGACTCAATCATGTATAATATAAATATATAGAGGTAACCCAAATACAATGAAACTGTTGGATTATTTGATTTCCATAGGGGATGTTTTTCTCTATTTAAAATATGTCACCAACATAATAATGTTAAGAATAATTTACATAAAATGTGCTACTTTTCAAGGAGACAGTTTATGGCCCTTATACTTCTGCCTACCTTAGAACACATTTTTTTTTATCACTTCCAAATAGAACTGATTATGGCTTCCAAGTTGATGAATAATTCATAACAAAACATCTATTAATTACTTTATGTATATTTATGGCATAAAGTTTTTATAGACACAGATGTATGTATGTATCTATATATCTATCCATATCTATATATCTATATCTCCACTGCACAACATATTCAGCACTGTCTACTTTGAATGTAAGCTTTCACCAATTATAAAATGTCATTTAGACTTGATAAAAGTAAAATTTTTATTATACATCAAGAATAGATAGAGAAAGAAGGTTTCATGCACAAATTCAAAGGTGAAGTTGAATCAATGGATGAAAGTGATAATTATGAATACATTGGTATCTCCAGACATGACACATCAGTCATAAAACTTTCAAGGAGAAAGTCATCCCTATGTATGTCAAGAGATTTACTGGCACCCTGGAATTAAAGCTCAATAGGAAGGTCACATTTAAAGCAACTGATGCCTAAGCAATAGTAGTCCCATTATCAAATTTTGTAGAGGTAAAATGGATCATAACAAATGTTCACCTACCTAGTAAAAAAGTTATATAATACTAATGAGAGACCATCCTGCTAAGGCAGTTTTGGAAAGATTAGCACTTCCTTGCCTAATAGGAGGAAAAGGATTGACATACTTTCTAAAAACAAATGAAAAAGAGATTAAAATTTACATACACACTCTTGGAACAAGAAGACATCACTTCCTTGAGCAGTAATAAAGCCTAACAATAGTTATAAACTAACAAATCACTCAACTGTAACTGAAAGTTGTTTATGTTATATGCAGAGGGTTAGATAGCTAAGGTCCAAGACTGGAATTAAAATACCCTCTATAGGTGACATCCACATGAGTTACCCAGTGATACTTCAATAAAGACATTTCAGTCAGGTGGCTGAGACATAGAGATAACTTTATAGAAATCAAAGGGTTACTAAAGGCAGTCTAGAACCCTGTCATCACCACTAAAAATTACAGATGAATTATTCTTAAGGAATCCAAACTTAATAAAAAATGTAGCTTTTATAAAGAAAGAATGAAGGTAGAAGAATACACTATTTTGGTTTATAAAAAAATTAGCACCCATATTTCTATCAGGACATGACCTGAGAATTAGAATTATACTACACAAGTTCATAATCTTTCACAAATTAATATATAGCAAATCTCTATACTACAAATATAGATATTAGAATACTTTTGAAAATTCGGTAAGTAAACTGTATTGGAACCAGACCACCATTATATGATTAGTGAGAGATAAATAGACTCCTTTCCATCTTATGAAGAAAGTATCATATTCACATTTCTTTCATGTAAGACTCCAGTACTGATTATTTTCCACAACTGCTTGCATATAACACTGGTTCATAAAAGATCTGAGAACATTTTTAATTGACGTTGCCATATTAAAGACTGATTACCTCCAGATTGCATGTAATAAAAAAACTTTCAAATTATAAAGAATTAGTAGAAAAATCAAAATCATATGGGAAAAGGATGAGTTATATATTAGGCCATTTGTCTTCTCTGTTATTGACACTGTCCTTAAGATGATTTCAGTAAGCCTACAGAAGATGAGCTAACACTTATTCATTATTCAATTACATAAAGCAATTATTTTATCTTTCTGTGCAATAGTAGGACGTGAAGCATGAATCATAGAAGAATAGTGACCTGTCTAATCATTATTTCTATGTGAACTACATAAAATGATAAAGAATGCTAATAATGGTGATAATAAAGATGTAGCAATGTGGTATATGTGACAAGCTGTATTGATATTGACAAATTTGGGATAGATCTTACCAGAGATTATGGGATGCGATCAGTTGGGGCCACCGTGTTGCTATGGCTCAGTTTTAGAACACTAGGGGTAAATGTAGTATAGGGGGAGGCAAACATATCCCACTAATGTACTTTTCATTTATATAGGTTAGTCACAATGACACCATTAACTCTGCACGATGAGTTAACAGAGAGTTAGGGTGATATCTACCACAAACATGTGAAGGTTTCCATCAAAAGAAAAAGAAGATGAGAACAATTTGTTCCAAAGGCCATGAATATGACTGAAGCAGATGCTGGAGAGTGCCTAGAGATTTGTCAGACATTAAAGATTCCAAGATACTGGCTGTGTGAACTTGGGCAAGTCACTTAACCCCAACTGCCCTGCCTTCCTCCCTCCAAAAAGCAAAAAAAAAAAAAAAGATTCCAAGGTAATTCACTTCATCCCTGGTCATTGCCAGTCATCTTGACTTTTGTCCTGCCACTGGACTTTGACGACTTTGCAAGAGAGAGTGAGGTTGATGACTTTATGTAACTCTCACTTACTTAACTCCAATTCACATACAAGTCAAGACATCACTTGTGATGTCACTGATACTCTTCAGAAATGAAGAGAGAACCACAACAAATTTACTAAATGAGAAAGCTGAAGTGAAAATAATCATAAGAATCACTTTCTAGAAGGCAAAGGTAGGAACTATCAATATGTAGTAATTCAACCATAAACTTGGTTCATATTCTTCCACCAATACATAAAGGATCCATCGGTTTGGAGAGGAAGAAACTTAACAGTGTGGCTTGTGAGTAGGAAAATGCACTTGCTCATATTAATTCATGATTCTCAACTGTAAGTCTTCATGTTCTTGAAGACTTTAAAGAACAGTGAGTAGCATGTGTCACATGGTAGGTGGGACCAGTCCTCTATTAGACCACTAAACTTTATTGCTGGATGAAACTGCTTCTTTGCCACTCTTGCTTCATGGACGTCATATTAAGCTTAAAAAAAATAAAATGGCCATTTCTCTTATTGACAAGCTGTTCCCTTAAAGTTGGAGTTTTCAGAACTGTGCAGGCCTGTTCTCTGGGTTCGGAGTGTTTCCCTTTCACATCATGGAGAACAGTAGAGGGCAATGTAGTCACACCTCTAAGAAGTTTCCTTTATTCCTAAATTACAGATTTCACTAAGGAGCAAGGCTGACAAACCCAGTGAGTTGTAAAAGCTATAGAAGATTCTGCTTTCCTCCAATCAATTCCCAGCATCAGAGCTCTCCTCCAATCAAATCAGCTCCCAGACCAGATGCTCTGTCTTCTTTCATTTCTTAAGCTGTAGATAACACTGAAGATCAAGGTAGACAATTCCCAAGCTGTCTTCCGCCACAGCAAAGCATCCTCTTTTCATCCAATCAACTCCTAGCGTCAGAGAGTTTTCTTCAATAAGTTTCCAGCAACAAAGCTGGCCTCCCTCTGCTTATCAGGGGAGAAGTATAGGCAACACATTTTCCCCTCTCAGCTCTCAGTGCAGTCACTCTTCCTCCTTGCCTCTGTCTCTGTCTCTGCTTATTCTAGCATCTTTGTTTCTTTCTTCTGTCTGCAGCATCTCTTGTCTTTTCTCTCCAGTTGGTGTCCCTTCACAGTTCTGTTTTCTGGCTCTCCTGTTCCAAAGGAGTCTCTCTTGCCATGAAGTGATTCATCTCTCCCTTATGATGAGAAACACCAAATCCGTATTTCTTTCAGGTGTGATACAAATACTTATCATATGATAAGCTCATAATCCCAAAGAAGGGACTTTTTTTTTTTAATACAGAGTTTACTTTCAATAAACTCCAAAGTCCTAAAAACAATCATATTCAAATTAGCTCTTGGGATACAATGCACTGCAGCTTTCTTTACATCAGTCAGTGCTCTTGCCACTGAGCTGCTTTTAAATTGGTCTTTTCAGTACATTTATGTGAAGGGCTATTTTCTCGCAAGTCTTCAGATCTATCTATGTTTAACCAAAACATCATTTTCTTGTCTTTTTAAAAATAAAGTATATACATAAAAGCATAATACTTTACAATAACAGCAACAACAATAATTATAACAATCATAATAATAAAAACGAGAATGAGTTGTTAATAGATGACTGATGCAATGAAATGGATTTTAAAAATATTCAAAACAAAAAAATATAATACTAAGAAAATTCAGGCACCACCAAGGTACAGACATAGGAAGAATAACTCTAGCTCAACAAAAAAGAAAACTGACAAATATTCTGAAAATACATGACAAATTTTTACCAAAATACCAAACAGATACCATTTCAAAGAGCAATAGTAAAGGCTGATAGTATCTATATACCCTCGGACTTGTTAAGTTACTGATACTGTTTTACCATAGAAGGACTTATAAGATAGCTGAAATCCAAGAATGAGATGAAAAGGCTCTTCATAGGCAACATCACCATGTATTCAAACACTAATATCATGTCAAAGAAACAGAGTCTAGTGGTTTTGTTTATAGAATTGCAGGGCTTAAAATAAAATCAAGTCATTACTATCAGAAACTACAGAAGATGCATTTTAAAGAAGCCTGGATTAGTGACTGATTCAGATTTTCCAAGAAAATGGCATAACTTGTGCAAAATACCATTATGTTTTGCAAAAATCTGGCAATTACTGAATCAACAGAAAGGTATAGCCAGACATCTAGAATTTTATTTTAGAAGCTCATTATTCTTCACAAACTAACAAACAACAAATTCCAGCTCAATAAATTTAAATATCAAGGCATTTTTAAGAGTTCGAGATACTAACTGCTCTAGCTGAGGTATTATTACAGAAACAGCAAGAACAACAACAATCTCCCACTACTGCCTGGACGTTACCATGATGAGCAAACATTTAACAACAATGTTTTAATAGCTGTTTCCAACTGAACATAAAATTTCCAAATTAGGTGGAATGAATAGCATAGCCTTTCTTTTTAGTTCAATTTAATTTTTGAAATGAATAAAAATCCATTTTCTGTCTTTCTTGCCTATGTTTCCTTGCCCACCTATTAGAAAACCAAATCAAAACTGTTGTATCAAATGTGCATAGTCAAATACATTCATGCACTGGTTATCTCTCTCTCATATGTGTGTGTGTGTGTTTATGTGTGTATATATGTATATGTATATATATATATATATATATATATATATATATATATATATATATATATAGTTAAGAACTAGTTTTTAAAATATACATGCTTCATGGAATAATCAAAGTGATGTTGCAACAGGAAGAAAGAGATATCATTCCTAATATTATTTCTGCTATATGAATTGTCCCAAAGATACTTGGAGTTAATCTATAGCAGATAAGCCTGCATCCCAACACTCTCATTCAAGTTTAAAAAAAGAGAACCATCTTCCCTACCTGCTTAAAAGTTTGTCAAACATTAGGCATAGAATATGGTTACATGGAACATTATAATAAATTATCTCAGGATTATTTCTCCTTTGAATTCTATCAGAAGAAGGCTGAGAAGAATAGAAAAATAGTGATTATGGTGATGATAGCTGACATTTTTATACCCTTTACACTGATCTAAGTCCTTTACAATTATTTCTTGATTCTTACAACAACTGCAGAATATAGGTGCTATTATCACTCCTGTTGTACTGATAAGAAGGTAAACAGAGGTTAAATGACTTGCCTAGGGTCACAGAGGCTGGATTTGAACTCAATTCTTCCAGACTCTAGGTTCAGTGCTCCATCTACTGAGCCACCTAGCTGCCTCCTTATTAGTGAAGAACTTCCTTTTAAACTAACAATTACTGAAAATGCCATGAAAATAGTATAGCAGAACGAACAGATTCTGGAGTCAAATGATCATTGCTCATAGCCTGCTTCTATTACTAACCCTGTATTCTTAGGGAAGTCATTTAAACTTTCTTGGCCACTGTTTCCTCATTTATAAAATGAAGAGGTTTCAGTCTAAGACAGTAGTTCTCAACCTTCCTAATGCCTTGACCCTTTAATACTTGTATATGGATGTATATGTATATGTTTTCCAATGGCCTTAGGCGACCCCTGTCAAAGGATGGTTTGACCCCCAAGGGGTCACGACCCACAGGTTGAGAACCACTGATCTAAGATGTTATGATACCATGAAAATAGAGGAATAACATATCTTTATAATAACCAATCTCAGTTGTGGTAGGAGCAATATCCTAACTCCTCTTCCAATGCAAACTGGGCTAATTTTTCCTTAAAAGGAGTTGAGAATCTCCTTGAAACTTAAACTGATGTCACTTAACGATTGGCTGGTGAATTGGAATAAGTAACTCAGACAAGGAAGCGTTACCAAGTTGAATCAACTCAGTGGCCTCAATGTTAATCCTTGTTGAACAGATTTCTCCTAGGGCTAAATAATTCTCTTTGTTTACTGCTGAATGACATATGTATGCTTCTTTTCTTTTTTTCTAAGATCAAATCTAAACTACCAGAGAGACTTGACTCAGGCCTAGCCCCAAATAAATAACTATTCCTGTAGTATTAGAACTCAGTGAACTCTCTGCAACAAGGAATGGGCAGTCAGAGGAAGATGAGCCTGTATTGGCCTGCATGCCTTTGGTGATGGCTTTAAGTATGGTGACAGCTTACTATAAGGCATTCCCCAACTTCTGCAAATTAGTGAGCAAGTTGCTTGTGTTGATTTAGCACAGAGAGGCTGATGTGTATATGTTCTGTTTTCTTATGCACTGTACTTTGAAGATAATAGTAATAAACTGTGTTTTAGGCCATCCAACTGTGTTGGGATTTCCAGCCTGATAATTTGGTAATCCTCCAAGTTCTACTAAGGGACTTCAGAATTTCAAAACTCAGTTTACTTTCAGAGTAGTCTGGAGAGACTAAATTTTCAACAGAAAAAGACAACTTAAGAAAGACTAAGTAAGGTCAGTCAGCTGAGAATGGATGCCTTAGCATTGTAAATACATGAGTCATTCAACTGGCAGAGGGGGATCCTCAACTGAGCCAGCAAAGGTTAGTGCTATAATTTTATATGTACATAGCCAGTCACGGTTCAGTGGCATGAAGGTCACAAATGATAAAAGGGTGGAAAAAGGGTGCAAACCAAGACAGATCTCTGAAGTTTTCAGATTGGGTAACAATTGTGCCGAAGAAACTATTTCAGGTTTTTGTTTTGTTTTCTTCACTTGTTTTTTAACTCGAAATCTGAGAGACCACTTGCAATTGTACCCATTGGATTTTCTTGTTATTCTTTTGGTGTGGTTCTTTGGGGAGGCACTTAAAAGCACAAAGTTTAATTCTCCACAGGAACCCAAAGACATTTCCGGAATTGGAGACATGAACATATGTTCTAATTGGGCTATATTTAATTATTTGAGAACAGGCCAGGAGTGCTGCATTAATTTAAAAAAAAATTTTGGTTTTCATGTCCACATTCTCTTCCTCCCTCTAGCCCCTTCCTTATCCATTGAGAAGGCAAGAAATATGGTATCCATTATGCATATGAAGCCATGCAAACCACACTACATCTATTGAAAAAGTTTGTTCTCTCACTTCCAAACTGTGAATTGTAAACTATTTATTTTTTCTCTCTAGAGATTCAAGTGGGAGGCCCTTAAAGATCCCAAGGCTCAGGTCCTGGGAACATTTCCTTAATACTAGTACAAATGTCTCCTTCTTGTACATGGAAAAGAAAGTACAAATATTGTCCTAGAAGATTCTCTGGATTTGCTGCATTTTGTATATCTTTCCCCCAGCATAAGATGGCAGTCAGATTCTAGCATTAGCAACACCCCCAGCACTCCTTTGGACATGGGAGAGCAGTGGCAGTCTGAGACTATAGCAGCTTTCTGCATAAGGGCAGAATCAAGTCTGTCATGGTCGGGTTGAGTCAGGTCCCAAGAAGTGGCAGTCCAATAATGCTCAGGTCCTTAGCAATACTCTGTCCTAGCATTTGGGCAGAAGAGCTTAGGTCCTAAGAGTGGGATCTGACCTGCCCTAGCAAGGGAGGTACCTGTTGACTCTGAAATAGCAAACAACAGGTGGAGATAAGCCCCTGGGGCTCTAGGTGGTAACAATAGGCACAGTGGTATTGACTTGAGAAGAAGGAGGCACAGGGTAGAGACCCTATTGACAATCTTAATTAGGTGGAGATGTGAGCCCCAGTGGTGCTAGTAGTCACATGGGGTGTGGGGAGGAGAGACAGTAGGCAGAAATGAGAGCCTCAGAATATCTGGGTGGCAGGGGTGGGGTAGAGGAGTGCTAGGGGGGGAGGGAGGGAATTAGTGGCCAGAGGCAGAGATGGGTTCTAAAGTCACCAGGTAGCAGCACTCAGTGGTAATAAACATGGTCCCCAGTGGCAGTAGATAGTGGATCAACTCCCAGAAACAGTTGTAGCACAGTGGCATAAGAGCAGACATTGACACACAGAGTAGCAAAAAGCAGGCCCACTGTAGCTCACTGATGACTTTAACATAAAACTGAATGGCCTCTCCACTATGCTGTATCTGAAACATCCAGTGGTCATTGTAAAACTTCTCTCCAAGATGGGTAACAGGGAGCAAAACTTGGCATTGTTGGGAGAGGATTTGCTTTTTGTCAATAAGGCAGAGGTAAAAGTGCCTAACCATTCCCAGACAGAAGAGAGGAGTCCTTCAGAAGCATCTCTTAGGGGAAGATTTTGTATTTCTCTTCTCATCGACTTGCCAGGGTCCGGGAGATGCAGGTAGTTGGACCAATAAGGGGGTGGATGTCCAGGGCAAATTTCTCGGACCCGTGATGAGGATTAGGGACTAGGAAGGAATTGTCGTATGTTGCCTTGATATTCCTGGTGCTTTTCCAGCTTATAGTCAACATTTGTCACAGTCCACCCGTATCTGATGCAAAGATTTGTCATCACCCACCACATGACCCTGATGATTTAGACTCAGAATCTGATCCTTACCAAGATTCTAGGAGATTTAGTCCCTCCTTGAGGATAAGAAACAATAACATTGTTTGATTGCCCCTCCTCACCCATCATGTTCCTGTTTTATTTTTTCTCTTAACTGCTACCTGTTACCAGGCTTCTGTTTATCAGAGGTTAAAGCTGACTTACAAGAGTCCTAAACTCATACAAGTGGTGGGAAGGTCCTCTGCAACATTTTAAGAACCTTAGCACCAATAGGTGCAGTATGAAAGGAACAATATTCTAATCTCCCCATCCTGCATACTCCCCTCCCCCTATCCTTCATACAAATTACACCAGTTTTTTCCTTAAAAGGAAGTGAGACATTTCTTGAGACTCAGTGGGCCCCAGGGACTACTGACACCCTTTATTCATTGCTTAAAAACCAGTCATAAGAAGCCAGAGGGACACCCTGGTACCTGGTTGGTGAATCAGGATGCATATCTCAGGCAAAGGAAAAAATGACTCATTATTAACTAGCACTTACTAAGATTCATAGAACCTGAGAGCAAGTAGCCAGATGAACTTTGAACATAAGGATGGTTAAGTAGCATTTGAAAACATGCATCTTTTGTTTTTAGATCAAAAAATTATCTTGAACACTCATAATAACTAATGAACTAAATATTCTCTTTGGCCAATCTTTTTTTTCTCCTTGCCGAATCAACTCAAGGTGTCCTCAATGTTTAACCTTATGGAATATCCTTCTTGGGCTAGGGCTAAATAAATTTCACTAGAGATTTACTCACTGCAATAGTTACACTAGAATCGTAGCCTTCTGACAGAAAGAAAAACACTAAATAGAAATTTTCAAAAGAATTGTGAACTTCTAACAACCATATTTTTAAAAAAAGGTCCAAATCACTAACAAGATTAATGCAAATTAAAACAGCTCTGGGGTTTTACCCCCTCAACTATCAAACTGGCAAAAAAAGATATAAAATGGAAATACAGATATAAAGGCTGTGGGAAGACAGGCACTCTAATTCATGATTCCTAGAGACATGAAGTGATACAATTATTCTGGAAAACAATTTAGAATTTTTCAAGGAAAAAAAAATTACATGGTTCATACTCTTTGATCCAGCAATTCCACCAAGAGGATAGGTGCTAAGAAGGTGAGAGAGAGAGGGAAAAAAAAGTCCTGTATATATATATCCAAACAAGCTTTTTTAGTGTGTAGTACATACAAAGCTCTATGTAGGGCACTGGGAATAGAAAGGGAAAGCAAAGCAAGTCCTTGACCTTAAAAAATTTAATTCTACAAGGGGACACAATATTTAAACAGAAAACTATACAAATGATTTATTTGAGAAAGCAAATTCTAACAGTGAGGGGGATTAGGAAAGGCTTCCTATAGGAAGTGGCTCATGAGTCAAGCCTTGAAGGCATCCAGAGATTAAAAGAGGTAGAAATGAAAAAGTACATTACAGGTTTGGAGGATAGACAAGCTATGCAAAGGCAGAGGCATGGAAGATGGAATCTCAAATTTGTGGAACAGTAGATGTATAGAATATATGAAGGGAAATAATATGAAACAATCTTAGAAAGGGAAACTGAAGCCAGATGATTTAAATGACAATTTGAACAGACTGTATGCATCTAGATGACACATTGGTTAGAGTGTTGGACCTGGAATGAGGAATATTTGATTTTAAATCTGCCCTCAGATATTTACTAGATGTGTGACCCTGGGTAAGTGATTTAATCACTGCCTGCCTCAATTTTCTCATCTGTAAAATGAGGATAATGATAACAGCATCTACCTACTAGGATTTTTGTGATCATAAATTTCCAAAGAAATGATATTTATAAGATTCTTTGCAAAACTTAAAATGCTGTATAAATTCCAAATATTAATGTTATCATCATTGTCGTCACCATCATAATTATCATCACTAACGTTGCAATTATACTGGAAAGAAAATGAGCCAGTAGGAAAAAAAAAACAACTCAAGCTGGGGAATGACTTGGTTAGACTTGATTTAAAGATTATTTTGCCAGCCATCCAGAAGACCAAAGGCAGAAGAGGAGCTATAGGATGCCTGAAACCAATCAAGAAATTGTTATAAAAGCTAGCTAAGAAGAAATGCAGTTGTGAACTATGATGATGGACTTGAGGGTTGAGACAAAGGGATAGTTTCAAGATATATTGTGGGGGTCAAATTGGTAGGACCACTGTAATTGATATTCGTACTTTTGTCTCAAGCCTAAAAGGTTCTCTTGGAAGAACTCAAAAACAATTTTAAAAATCAAGTTAGAGAGGTAGAAGAAAAATTGGAAAAAGAAATGAGTTATGGAATAGAATTATGAAACAAAATAGATTGGGCAAATAAATAACTGTCTAAGAAGGTGGTATCTGAGAAGGGAATTTAGATATCTGGAAAAAGGCCTAAAACCGAGGAGTATCAGGTTCTTGGCCAAAGATAGAAAGGTAAGTAAGGTGAGTGATAATGCATCTGACTGGTGTCTATTAAATCTAATCAAAAGGACTTTCACTGAGTAAAAAAAAATGAAGAAAATTTCTCATGTATATCCAACAAGCAAAATATGAAAGAGGAAAGGTATAGTGAAGGATGAAGTATAGTAGCATTTGAGATATCTGGGGGTTCAGAAGAGAGAAAATCCAAAAAAGTCAGTAGTAAGAACTTTGGTTTCAGATGCTTCCCCTCCCTCTCCCCCCCTCCCCCGCCCAAAGCATTAAAGTTTAGGCAGCAAATATGAAGAACTAGAGATTCTAATGTAAGATGGCAAATTTGACCTCAGAGGAATTCCTTAGGATAGAAAAGAAGAAGAGTCCATGACTCATGATCAGTATACTTTATTCAAAAGAAAAAAGGATAGGTAAAAGAAGGGAGGGCTTAATGGAGCACTGTGAAGTACAGTGAGAAGATATACTCATCTGAGGAAACCTAGACAGCAGAGCAGGGAAGTATAGGAGATAATATTTGAGTGAAGTTCAGTAGAAGGGAGAATGGAAGTAATTTTGTCATCAAGGTATACTAAAAACCCAATCAAGTCAAGAAGCATTTATTAAGCATTTATGTTCTAGGTGCTAAGTGGTGGGTATATAAATATAGGCAGAAAGAAAGACAGTCCACGCCTTCAAGGAGCTGACATTTTAATGGGGGGAGGGAATAAAACACACACACACACACACACACACACACAGATATGTTGAAAAGGTAGTGAGAGGGAAAAGATACTGGTATACAGTCATAATGGAGAAATCCTGGAGGGTCAGGAATAGAGCCCAGGGAAGAATGAAGATATTTCTGGCATGGGCATTTTCTTAAAATGGAAGTTGTTAGAGGAGCCAATCAGTCAGAGAAGGAGAGTATAGGGACAGAGTGAACTTCCAGGGTACAAAAGCAAGGAAGAGAGACAATGTCCAAGATGAGGAGATCACCAGAATAGTAAGAGATAATAGATGATGAGTTTGGGAACTACCACATTCCTTAAGGTGAGGATCTAGATATCTGCTTAAGCCCTCTCCCTCTCTGCCAAAAAGAGTGATTACCTATTAGCTCTTTAACGTTCCTTAATATTCATTTTATTCTTCATAAAGTAAAGAAATCAACAAGGAAGATCCAACTGACACATCCTGGGTGTGTGACTCTGACAAAAAGTCACTTAATCTCTCAGTTCTCTAGGCAAATCTCTAAGGGTATAGAGAAGTTCTGGAAATTTTGTTTTTTGTATTTGTTTTGTTACTTTGACTAGGTAAAAGAGGCCATTCTTGGCCTTATTTCTTACCTAATCTTAATAACTGAATGGGCATTACCTCAGTCAAAATGAGTCCTATGAAAAAACTTTAAAAGGACAAAGTTTCTTACTGCACTAGGGGGCCATCTCCAACCATCCTGATCTATATCTGGTCACAGGACCCAGATGTCTTTGGAGTAGAGAACGAGGCTTGTGACTACACAGTCCTTCCTCATTTAAATCCAATTTACTTGCATGTCATGGCATCATCTTCCTGAAGTCATTGTCCTCTTCAAGAAGGAGGATAAACAGCAAAAAAAGCTGCATGCATTTGATGAGGGGTTGCCTCACCTAGGAATTCCCTATACCAATGAAATCACATAGCCAGTTCCTATTTCTCTCCTTTTCTCTGACACAATGAATGTTTGCCATCCTAGAAATGTTGGAACAAAAATAGCTAACAAATACTTGATACCTAAGAAAAGAAATTAAATAGTGAGAGAGTGCTTATTTACCTTAGACAAATTCAAGGAATCTCATCCACATAATGTATATCATTAGGTACTTAAAGGGTAAGTGTGATTGTTGATCGACTTTCTGTGAAATCCAGAACATTGTGAAAAATGGGAGAAGCAACATAAGACTGGACAAGGGCAAGTGATGCCACAATACTTAAAAAAAAAATAAAAAGAAAGGAAGAGCTTAGGACTATAAGCTTGATGTTGATTTTTACAGAAATTCTTGAACAGATCATTAGTTGATCAGTAAACAAGTAAAAAAACAAAAGAAAATTGCTAATCCAAAATCAGTATGGCTTCATTAAGAGGCCATGCCATCTTCTTTTTTACTTCCTTCCTTCCTCCCTCCCTTCCTTCCTTCCTTCCTTCCTTCCTTCCTTC
>CM053585.1:279009069-279047706 GCA_028646515.1 Pseudochirops corinnae
TAACTACATCCAACTGGAACTTAAGATACACAGGCACTGTGGTAGGGAGATCCATCCTGCCCTACCAGAAAGTCAGAGGGGCGATGGGGGAGGACATAGGAGAGAATAGATTGGGGGAGGGGTTATACAATGGGATGTCTGTTTTGCGGTGGTGGGTAGGGGAAAGAGGGAGAAAAAATTTGAATGATATAAACTAAAATAAATAAAAGTTTTAAAAAAGTTATATTGGAGCAATTGGAAGCTAATGCCTTTATGAGAAATCAAGATACTGTAAAACAGATCCAAACAATTGAAAACTTTGAAGGCAATGTGAAACAACTCATTGGAAAAACCACTGACCTGGAAAATAGATCCAAGAGAGATAATCTTAAAATTATTGGACTCCCTTAAAGCCATGACCAAAAAAAGAGCCTAGACACCATCTTTCAAGAATGTACATATACATGAATGCACATATGTACATATATATGTATGTATGTATAGATGTATATATGTGTATACAAACATACTTATGTATGTATAGGAGGATGTATGTATATATAAATATATATGTGAGTGTGGGCATTTGTATGTTCGTGTATACATAGACAGAGGGCACAGGATGAGTTCAATATGAAGGAATGATATCTAAAAAATAAAATTAAGATGTGAGAGAAGAATTTATTGGGAGAAGAAAGGGAACAATAGATTAGGTCAATTATCTCATAAAAGAGGCAAGAGAAAACTGTTAGAATGGAGGGGAAGTGCAGGAAGGTGAAAGGGAATGGAACAACCTGATTTTCATTGAATTTGGCCCAAGGAGGGAATAACATACACACTCAATTGAGTATCTTACCCTACAGGAAAATAAGAGGGTAGGGGATAAGAGGGGGTATGATGGAAGGGAGGGCAGATTAAGGGAGAGGGTAGTTAGAAGCAAATATTTTTTAAGAGGGATAGGGTCAAAGGAGAAAATATAATAAGTGGGATGTGGGATAGAATGGAGGGAAATATAGTTAGTCTTTCACAATATAACTGCTATGGAAATGTTTTGGGCAACTACACGTATACAATCACCATTGAAGTGCTTATCTTCCCAGTGGGGGTGGGTGAGGAGGGAAGAAGGAGGAAAAGAAATCTGGAACCCAAAGTTTTAAAAACAAATGTTTAAAAATTTGCTTTTTACTTGCAACTGAAAAATAAGATATACAGCTACTGGGGTATAGAAACCCGCCTTGCCCTACTAGAAAGTTAGGGAGTGAAGGGGGAGGATACAAGAGAGAACAGATTGGGGGAAGGGGTATTCAGTAGGCTTGCTGTTTTGGGGTGGGGGGTTGGGGAAAGAGAGGGAGAAAAAAATTGTAACTCAAAATCTTACGGAAATGAATATTGAAAAATAAATATAAATATAAGTAAAAAATACAGAGATCAAAAACCAAATCTTGGTTGATCTCAGGCAACCTAAATAAATAGGAGAAAACTTATATTTTCTGATTTTTTTATTTTGATTTTATTCCAGTATTTTTAATTACCTAATAAATTCATTGAATTCTGTTTGATCCAATCTAATTTTCAAAGTCTGTTACTTAAGTAAGCTTTGTGCCTCTTTTGCTAAGCTGTTTATTATCCTAATTCTTTCCTTTAGAACTTCCATTTCCTCTTCCATTCCTTTTTCTAGAACTCTCTTTCATTTATATAAAAACTTCATACTTAATATCTTCTGGGAATTCTAGATGATCTTAAAAGCAATGTCTTTTTGTTCAAAATTTTATTTGTAAATGTTGAATTATTTACTTCCTCATTTGTGTCTTATGTGTCCCTGGTTTTATAGTACTTCTTTATTGTGCCTTTTTTTTCTTTTTTTTACCTATTTTTCAACATTTGTTTCCTAAATTGGAATGTTGTATGGGTTGAAGTTCTGCATATCTTTGGAAAGAATGGTTGGGCCTTGTTTGTTTCTGGTTCTGTGTAATCTGGGATTTTGCCCTTACTTTTTCCAGGTGCTGCCAGCTGCAGGTTTTAAGAACCTCAAGGACTACTCAGTCCAACAAGTTGTGACCATATAATCTGATCTAGATTGCTTCATGATTGTTACCTTCTTGGTCCAAGCCTTTCAGGTTTCTGACGCCAATGTAGCTGCTTTCTTTGACTTGTCCCTGGTCTGTATACTAGAAGGTTCTGTTTTCCTGGTATGGGATTATCTACCTAGACCACTTTTGTAGTGATGACAATCTTATTGACATCTATGTAAAGACTTAGCCTAGAAAAATGCACTTAACTTAATTTCTCTTCTGATTTCTTGATCATTACTCAGTCTGACTTTTTTTTATCCTTGCTGAACATAATGATTATGTTATATCTGTATCCTTTGGCTTCTATTCATTATATCATATTCTTGCCTTTAAGTACGCATTTGACAATATCTCTCATTATATTCTTACAGGAAAATAAGGAAAATAGTAGTATAGTTAATATATACTCATCTGATCCATAGAGTTATAATTAATAGTTCAGTATCAGGTTCAAAGAGAGTCTCCAGTGAATAATCTAACAGGAAAATATAGATATAGATTACCAGAGTTGTGAGGGTCTTGAGATTCTGTCATATAAGGATCATTTGAAGGAACGGAGAATAGTCTGGAGAAAGAAAAACTTAAAGGGGACATCATAGCTATCTTCAAGTATCTGAAAAATTATCATTTGTCACTTTCTTTCAATCTTTTGGACCTATCTGATGGATGCAAAATGATATCTCAAGGTTGTTTTAATTTGCATTTCTCTAATCAATAATAATTTGGAGCATTTTTTCATGACTATGAATTTTTTTTATTTCTTCATCAGAAAACTGCTTGTTCATATCCTTTGATCCTTTAACAATTGGAGAACAACTCATATTCTTATAGATTTTTACAAATTTCTTTAGGTATTTTATATCTGAGGTCTTTGAGAAAATCTATAAAATTTTTCCCCCAATTTTCTTCTTTCCTTCTGATCTTGGCTATATTTGTTTAATTTGTTTAAAAAAAAACAACTTTTTAAGATTTATTTTTAATCAAAATTATGCATTCTATACCTCACTCTGTTCTCTGTTTCTTCATAAATTATTCACCTTTCCATAAGTATGATAGGTAATATATTCCTGTTCTTAAAGTTTTCTTACAATATCTCTCTTCATATCCATCAGTAATAACACTACTAGCTCTATTTCCAAAAATAATTAGGGAAAAATAACCTATGTGTTCTAAAATATTTGTAGCAGCTTTCTTTGTGGTGGCGAAGAACTGGAAATTGTGGGGCTACCCATCAATCGGGTAATGGCTGAAGAAGTTGTGGTACAGAGTGATTAAGTAATTTGACTGTCATAAATATCCAAATTAACTAAAAAGGACATCAGAAGGAAATTGCTGTATACATCCAGAGAAAGAAGTAAATAAAAGTATGTATAGAATAATTTTGCTTATATATAGACATACATACAGAGATACATATTTCAGTCTAATGGTAGCCATCTCCAGAGTGAGGGGGTAGGGGAAGGAAGAAAAAAGGGGAAATATTACATAATAACTTTGTTATATATTTAAAAGGAATAGCAAGTTGTACATAATAATTTGCAGTTTCATGACAATCATCTTTTTTTATTCTATTGTTATGGAATTATTTTATTTGTTTTATTTTGTAAATTTTAAAAAAATAAATACAAATTTTTCAAAAAAGAAATATTGTATGGGGATTAGACTTGTTCTCTTTGGCACGAGAGAGATGTAGGAGTGCTATTGAAAGGTCTATAGTAGTAGATTTTGACTTGGTTCTAATTGTTAGGAATAAAGCTCATCATAATTAGAGCTGTCCTAAAGTTAATCCTGAGCTGTCCAAGGAATTATGGGTTTCCACTTTACAAGACTGCAAATAAAGGATAAATGTCAATTTTTCAGGTATTTCACTAATAGTACATTTGTTCATGTATATTTTAGAGCAAAAAAAACCATGGAACTGTCTTCCAAGTCAGACTTTGGGGTAGGGGGGGGAAGGAGGTTTTTTTTTTTTTCTTATTGTAACAAGTTATATTGAGTTAAGTGTTGTTTATGTGGAAGAGTCAGAGACTAAAGCTCACTATTTCAAGATCACTTCATGATTTTGTTCCATCAAGTCAAATCAAGCATGTATTGTGTACCTTATATGTATCAGGCATTATGTTAAGTACTAGGTATACCAAAAAAAAAAGGCAAAAACAAAACCTACTTTTAAGGAGTTCACATTCTAATGGAAAGAGACAATGTGCAAACAACTGTGGACAAACAAGATGCATACAGTAGAAATGATGGGTAGTCTCATAGGAAAAGCCCTAACTTTAAGATGATCAGGAAAAGCTTCTTGCCAGAAATAAAATTTTAGTAAATTTAGTAAATTTTAGTAAAAAAAAAAGTGAAGGAAGGCAAAAGGCAGAGGGGAGAGAAGAGAACAATTCATTGAGGGTCAGTCAATGATAATGCACTGAGATGGAATATGAAATATCTTATGGAGGAACAAAAAGGTCAGAGGTAGTAGAGCCTGATGTGTAAAGGCAACTACAGTGTAAGGAGATCAAAAGATGTGTTTACTCTAGTAAATACAATACAAATCTACTATACCTGTCACCACCCATTGAATTCTGGATCTTTTAGCTTCTAGGCAGGGAAATAAATATCTGGTCATCATCTTGCTGTCATCTATGTATCCTATTGTGTCCAACTCAGATGAGCTAAATTCCAGCCAATACAGCAGTAGCTGTGGTGAATTTAAATGCTTACTCTGCACAGGACTTGATTTTTGGTGACTCTTTCCTCTCATTTGATATGGAATATTGGGAGCTATTGCTCTTGAAACTAATCATGAAATTGGCTATTTTGGGCCATCCCCAATACTCTGAAAGCCAGTCTCTTAGAGGCAATACAGTGCTGCTTACTATAATGTTCTACTCCTGGGTATGTCCATATACAGTCAATACAGCTGCCATCAGCTCCATATCTCTGATTAAGAACTTCAGCAACACATAGGGTTCCCGTGTTATAGGCTGGTCAATGACCTCAGTCTCCTTCAGGCAGATTGCCAACCGATGGCACTTTGCTGACTTTGCAAAGTGGCCCCTAAAGTGCTTTTGTAACTGCAAGATGAATTATGTTTTCATTTCTAGATGTGCATTTTCAAAACGCCTGGCACCAAGCAATATTGCCTTCCACAGTGTTTGTTTCCATCGGCTTTCTTTTTACTTCTCTGGGGCAGAAAGCTCATGTATCAAATGTGTTAAATTGATGATTTCACTTGCATTTATAAAGTACCTGTAGTGCTTATCCTATCGTGCCCCAGGGTCTAAATTTACTTCCTGGGATTGTAAGCACTTGCCGCTTAACTGGTGCATGTGCAAAATGTTTGTCTTAAACTTTGAAAACAGTGAACTCCTGTTCTTCTTTGTAGCTATCAATCCTCAATTACAACTTTGCTTTTATGACCCCAAAAGGGTACTGTTGTAAAGTACAATTGTTGTACAGATTTTATCCTTTTCACAAAGAAAAGGAAAATTGTGTGTACTAAACTTCAATAAATACTTTGAAGCTTATATTGAAACGTCTCCCAACCCGGTAGAAATCTGTCAAAGGTATTGCTGACTCCCCAAACCTATAGGATGAAAATAATACATCTGAGATGCCTCCCATTCATTCCCCCCTCCCACCTTCTAAATCTAAAATAGCAATAAAGAACATTACAAAATTTCAATACACTATGACAAATTAAGAGAAAGTCCAGAGAGGTTTATGCCTGGAACTAGGAAAAAAGAAAATATGTAAGAAATGTAATCAAATATAGCATCACCATATTATGAGTGAAGAAGAGGCTGAATGAACTATTGACATTGCTAGGGCAAGTGATGACATGTGGTTGACTGTGTAGTCCACCAGTACTGATGTAAAATGAAGAGTTCTAACAAAAGACCTCCAGCACATATAATGGATACTCCATGGAGAAATTGTGGGAAGAGATGGACAAGAGTCACCAGGTGGAACAGATGTGAATAGGTTCTATTCTGCATCATTAGAAGCAAAACCCTTCTTGACAAGATCACAGATCCATCCAGGGAACAATATATGTTGGAAATGTGTGTGTGTGTGTGTGTGTGTGTCTTTTTTCTACTCAAACATTTAAACTCCACAGCCTTGTCAAAGACTCTTCTGATCCAATGTAGGTTATTAAAACAGTTTCTAGTGGCAAAGACTCAAACTCACATCTCTTTTGTAGATAACAGAACAATGTGCCTTCCCACCTCCCTACATGTCTAAAATAATGCTTTAAAAATCTTTTTTAAAAGCACACACTCAAAACTGAATATTCAGGATCCAATACTAATGTAAATATAGTGCTAAGTGAGAGTTAAGTTTTCTAAAAGTCATGAACTGATCTTACTTAGATGGGGAAAACTTTTCAGGAAAATATTAGTAGATTATATAGGCTTAATGGGTAGCTAGGTGGCACAGTAGATAGATCACTGGGCCTGGAGTCAGAAAAACCTTAATTCAAAACCAGCCTTAGACATTTCCTAGCTTGTGATCCTGTACAAATCACTTAACCCCTGATTACCTGACAGAATTGATCCCCTGGATCCACTGAGGAGAAAATAGCAAACCACTCCAATATCTTTGCCAAGAAAAACTCCCAAAATGGGGTAAAAAGAGTCAGTCACAACCGAAACAATTCAACAACAGCAACAACAAAAATAAGCTTAATGGAAATGTGAACTCATTATCCAATTAGAATCAAGAGAGGTAAGGATTTTCTGGGACAGCTAGGTAGGGCAGTAGATAGAGTGTCTAGAGTCAGGAAGACTCATCTTCCTGTGTTCAAATCTGGCCTCAGACACTTATTAGCTGTGTGAAACCTAGGTGAGTCACTGAACCCTGTTTACTTCAGTTCTTCATCTATAAAATGAGCTGAAGAAGGAAATGGCAAACTTCTCCAATATCTTGCCAAGAAAACCGCAAATGGGGTCATGAAGATTTGGACATGACTGAAATGACACAACAACAAAAAGAATTTTCTACAACCATTTCATATCCTGTGGAAAGATGAATATAAAGAATAAAAAAGAAAGAGAAAGGAAGTTATTCTGAGGATCAGAAGCCAAGTGCTTTGATATGCTAAGACCTAAAGCATGAATGATTTAGGAACTATTAACCGTGGACCTCCATAGATGATAATTCTTAAGCCTGGCATTGTCATCATCTTCTTCATCCTTTTCCTCATTCTCCTTTTCACCTTATTCTTTCTTCTGTTTCCTCTTCTTCGTTCCTTAGATGTTAGTTGTATATGATATTTATATAGAATAGCCCATCAAATGAGCTGTTTCTTGTTTCTTCAAAAAAATGTATTTTTGATTCAGATTAACCCAAGTGTAACAAAAACAACATATTTAGGATTTCTCTAGCAGTTTACATTTTTTGAAATAGTTTTATTTTCCTCTTTGAGATGAAGATGGAGGGCAACAGAAAGAATGCAGAAAGGAGAGATTCAAGATCTAGAGCATGACCTTGGTCAAAGCATATAAATCTATTGCCCAAAAAACATTGCCATTGAATGACTCTTGAAAAAAAAGATTTGCAAAGTGCCTATAAATATTCACATTTTCTTTCATGAGCATTCCCCACCTCTAGAGGCTCCTGGATTATTTTCCAAGTGTTTGCACCTGTATGAAATAGTTTCCAAAAGTGCTGAAATACAATTATTAAAAGTATTATCAATGATGGCTATTTTTCATTGTTTTTGATTGCTACAAGAGAACACAGAAGCTTACAGCTTAGATTCATTGAATCACAGTTCCCTTCCTCGGGGAGCTGTTATTTCAATAAAAACAATGGAATCAGTTAGCATAGGTAATAAAATAATTATAGTAATTAATTTTGGCTATTAAATGTTGCATCCCCTTAGCTAATCATCCTCATCAAGCTATTACTCAAAGAACTCTGCTCTTTTTTGCCTTAAAGTTAAACATCATGAATTTCTATGCACTGATAAATCCAAATCTAATACATTGCTGATGTTTTTTTTTCCTGTTCTGTGACTCTACACAACTCTATCTTGTTAATTCAATGTTACACAACACCAGTAAAAAATATTTTCTAATGCTCTCAAAATGTGATCAATTACTTGCTGCCTTAAGTTAAGTCAAGTTATAACTCTATTTAGTCCTCTTCACTTTGTGGCTACAGTGTGTTCCTTGTTTATAAACAAAGATGATATCTGAGAAGAATTTAATCATGAGTCTTCAGAAAACCATGCCCTGGTCTTCAGACAAAACTAGCTTTCTAGAATCCATCAGAATTTAGGTGTCATTTTGCCTTCCTCATGGATGGAAAGCCATGGGTTGCTTCTATGCCATAATGAAACATCAGATTTGGATTTTTGTATCAGCTTTTTGTTTTTGTTCAATCACACCTGATTCTTCATGATGCCATTTGGGATTTTTCTGGAAAAGATAATGGAATGTTTTGCCATTTCCTTCTCCAGCTCATTTGACTGATGAGGAAACTGAGACAAACAGAGATCAAGTGACTTGCCCAAAGTCAAAGGGTTAGTAATTGGAGTTTGGATTTTGAACTCAGGAAGATGAATCTTCATGACTTAAGGCCCACACTCTATCCACTGCACAACCTAGCTGCCCCTAATACAGATATGTATATGTAAAATACATGTCAAGGAATATAGATTGTAGGATATAGAACCAATCAGTGAACCAATCAAACAATTATTAAGAATAAGGTACTTTGCAAGGCATTAAGGATATAAAGACAAAATAATATTTCTTCAAGGAGATGACATTTCCAGTAGGCAAGAAATAGCTTGTAATAAGAAAAATAATTGCATAATATATACCAAGTAATTTCTGGGAAGGTATTAGTATCTAGTGAGATTAGGAAAAGGTTCCTTTAAAGAAGGTAGCACCTGTGGTGAACTGAGCAGGAATTCCACAAGATGAGGAGGAAATTATTTGAAGGCATGGGGGATATGTTGCCAAGAGACAGAATTATGCATATGAAGAACATCAAACGGGTGCATTTGTTTGGAAGGAAGAGGATGAGCAGGAAGATGGACAGTAAGCCTGAAAAGGAAATCTTATAACAGAATGTGAGGCCAAAAACAGGAGCTGGTACTTTATCCTAGAGGTAAAAGGCAGTCACTGGAGTCTCTTGAGCAGGGGAGTGACATAATCTATAGATTAATGATATTAATTTGGCAGGTTTATGAAGGATGAGTAGGAGAAGGAAAAGACTAGGGGGAAGGAAATGAATCATGAGGCCTTAATTGTTTTTTAAAAAATCCTTACTTTGGCCAAGGAACAAATAATAAATAAATAGGAATAAAGGGATAAAAACAAAAAATAGTTTATGTACTCAAGGACCTTGTATTTTAATGTGGAGACAAAATACATTCAATGTATACATATAAGTGTATCTTGTTATTTGTGTGTGTATATCCATACTTACATATATATGTACACCCCAGTCAATAACCATTTATTAAGTACCTGTTATTATATGAGTCACTATGCTAAGCACCAGGGATACAAAAAGAGGGGAAAGACAGTCCTTAAAGACAGAGCTCATAATCTAATAGGGAAGACAATAAGCAAACAAATATGTACAAACTAGCTATACATACTAGGTAAATGGTTTGTTGGCTGTTGTTCTTGATTCTTAGAGAGGATCAAAAATGACATCACTACGTTGGGGTTAAAATACAGTGTGTCCAACTACGACTGATCAGACCCATGTAAGCTCTGTAGGCTTTACCATAAGTCAGTCATAAATAGTCCACATGAATATTTCCAGTGGAGACGCCTCTATATTTGTGCATCTCATCTTTCCTTTGAGGTACTACATTTCTACCTCACTCACAGAGTACAGTACCTTCTTTGATGTGGGCACACCATGCTGGGCAGCCCTGTGCCATTGTCTCTCATGTCTCCCAAGCAATTTCAAAGTTCTTCAGAGAGACTTGGAGAGTGTCCTTGTATAGATTCTTCTGATCTCCATGTGAGTGCTTGCCTTGCGTGAGTTCTCTATAAAATAATATTTTAACTAAATAGTACAAATAACTAAATAAATACAGTTGGCATTCAAATAATGTGACCATCCCATGGATATGGACTTATCCATACTGGATAAATAGGAAATAATTAAAGGGGGCATGGTGCTGCAATTAAATTGGGTTGGTATAGGCTTCCTGTAGAAGGTCATATATTTTTTTTTGCTTTTTTTTTGGAGGGCAATTGGGGTTAAGTGACTTGCCCAAGGTCACATGGCTAGTTTTGTGTTAAGTGTCGGAGGCCAGATTTGAACTCAGGTCCTCCTGACTCCAGGGCCAGTGCTCTATTCACTGCACCACCTAGCTGCCCTCAGAAGGTCACCTGAAGGAAGCTAGAGAAGTCAGTAGGCAAAGATATGGAAGGAGAGCATTCTAGTTTTGGGGGACAGCTAGAGAAAATTTCGAGAACTGAAAGATGCAGTGTCTTGTTCCTGGAAGATCAAGGAAGACAGTGTCGCTGAATCGAGGAGTTCATGGTGGGGAGCAGGGATACAAAGACTGGAGAGGTAAAAGGGATCTATGCTATGGATTTTACATGGGATGATTTTGTATTTGATCCTAGAGGTGATAGGGATCCACTGGAATTTATTGATTAGAGGAGTTGGACACAGTCCAACCTACATTTTAGGAAAATCACTTTATTGGCTGAATGGAGGATGGATTAGAGTAGAAAGAATTTGACAATAGATTGGATTTGAAGGGTGAGAGATAGTGAGGAATCAAAGATGCCACCTAGAATGCAAGCCTGAGAGAACCTGAGAGATTAGTGCTGTCCTCTATAGAATGTAGAATGTACAAAGAATGTAGGCAGTGGGGAGGGTTCTGTGGAAAAGATAATACGTTAAGTTTTGGGCATGTTACATTAAAGATGTCTAATAATATATAATTCAAGATGTCTGAAAAGTAGTTGGAGATACAAGATTGGAGGTCAAAAGAGAGGTTATGGTAGGAGAGATGCATGTATAAATGTGTACATATGTATGCTCAAGATGTACATCCATATATACATACTATACATGTGTATATATGTGTGTATATCTACATAAATGAACACATATGTAGATATGTATTGTATATCATACACACAACGAGCAAGGTAGGTCTGAAGAAGGAAGAATACCAACAACTAGGAAATCAGGAAGGGCTTCATGTAAAATGTGCCATTTAAACTGAGTTTTGAAGGAAATCAAGGATTCCATAAGGCTGAGGTTAGAAGGTAATTCTATTCATGGAGTATAGCCAGTGCTAAGTTATGGACATGGTAGATCAGGTATCATGTATTCAGTACAGTGTAACTGGATTTCAAGATGTGGAAGGGAGCAGAAAAATGTAAGAAGACCAGAAAGCCAGGAATGCACTATATCATAAAGAAATTTAAATGCTAAATAGAGGAGTTTGCTTTTGTTACCAGAGACAATAGTCTCTAGTCAACTGCTAAAATTTTTTGATGGGAACAGGCTTGATGTGATTGGACCTGCTCTTCAAGAAAGTTACTTTGGTGAATGTGTAGAGAATAAATTAGATTGGAGAGAGGTCTGAGATAGGAATATCAAAATAGGAAACTATTATAAGATTATAAGCAAGAGGTGGTTAGGGCCTGAACTGGGCAGTGGAGATATAAGTAGAGAAGAGGGGAACATACAAAAAATATTGTAGCAATACAGAAATAGCAAGCTTTAACTACTGTTTGGACATGTGTGCTGAGTAAGAATGAGGAATCAAGAATGATACTATGATTGCAAACCTGGGTGACCAGGAGGATGAGATTGTTCTTGATAGGGAAGTTCAAAAGAAGGATAGGATTGAGAGGAAAGCTAAGAATGATGAGTTCCTGAACAAAAGGTGATGGATATGTGAATGCATGAAGGGAAAGAATATGAGACATGTGAGACAGATATAATTGGTGAAATTGGTGACTGGTTATGAATGGTGAGGGAGAATAAAGAGGAAAAAGTGATTCAGAGATTATAAAACTGATTTGCTAGAATGGTGAAGATGACCTCAGTAAAAAACATAAAAACAAAAATAAAAACTAGACAATAGGAAGAGGGCATAGGGAACAATTTAAAGGGGGAGAAAGATAATGAGTTCTATTTCTAACACATTGAGTTTGAAATGCCTATGGAATATTCAGTTAGCAATGTTCAATAAGCAGTTTATAATGCAAAACTGGGTAAAAGATTTTGAGTAAGATTTGCTTTCATAGATGAGTCCTAACAAGACTTTGGGATTCCCAGATACAGAGATGAGAAAAGAGAGTTTTAGGCCATGACACAATCTCCATAGAACCTATATTTTGATGAGGCTTTAATCAGACATATCATATGGTCAAAAAGGTAGAAGATGTTTTCCATCCTGTCAACTTGCATAACAAGAAAAAAAGAAATTAACATTCTTGTTTTGCATTTTAAAACTTTAAAACTTTAAATGAAAGAAGCAGCAGAAATAGTCATTTTTCTGCATGGTGGGGCATGAATATGTCCAGTATTTGAAAGATCTATGATTTCCTTGGTTTGGGTGTGGCCCTGATCTATGCAGATGACAACCTATTCTTGTATTTAATAGACCATATTCATCAGGTGCTGTAAGAAAAGTTACCTTTGAAGGCTCAACTATTCCACATTTAGTTAGGTAGGTCCTCAGATAATACACATAGTCCAATCCCAACATCATCATTAAAAACTTGCCAGATTAGCAGCCTCTACCAGAGCTTGTGCTCCCCTAACAGAACACTCAAAAATCTAAGTCTCCTCTATGTAACAATGAGGCAGTGAAAGGGGACTTCAGTGCAGGAGATATAATAAGCAGCTGATATGACCTTATTGCTCTCAGATCACATTTTAGTCTCTTAGTAAAGCAAATATTTGCCAAGACCTGCTAGTTTCCCCTTTGCAACATCTCTTGAATATGCCCCCTTCTTTCCTCTGTCAGTGCCACCACTCTATTGCAGGCCCTTATCACTTCATATCTTGATTATTGCAGTAACCTGCTGATGGTTCTACCTGCCTCAAGCCTCTCCCCACACCAATCCATCCACCATTCAGCCTGTAAGATTATTTTCCTAAAACTCAGAACTGACCATGTCTCCCCTCTACTCAATAAACTCTAGTGTCTTTGTCTTCCCTCAAGGAGCAAATACAAAATACTCTGTTTGACATTCAAAGCCCTTCGCAACTTAATCATCTCCTACCTTTCTAATCTTCTTACACCTTACTTCCCAAGACATCTTCCAATGACATAGGGCTCTGTAAAGCCACGTACAAGCAGCTTTCCAGAGTACTGATGCTGTGAATAGCTTTTAAGATTCTGATTACATAGTATAGCGAACTCTCTACTTATGCAATAACAAATCAGAGCAAAATATTCACAGAAAATCAAGATACAGCATTCACAATGTTAGAACTTATTACAGAGAATCAAAATATGGCATTCACAATGACTTATCACTAAAATGGCCACATAGTTTTCACCAAAGTGATTACAATAGTTTTCAACAAAGTATAATCATTTATTCAATCACAAAATCCTTAATTCAATCACAAAGTATAAAAGTCAAAGTTCTCCACCGCTAGGTCACAGTAAATCATAATCTTCAGTCAAAACACAATATTCAAGTGAAGTCTTCTTTCAGCTTGACTCAAGGCTGGCCCTCAGCTTCCATGGTTCCTCTTCCATGGTCCCAGCTCCAACTGTCACCTTGGTTCAAAGGCAGGCAGCTCCCAGTTCCTTGTCTAGCTCCCTGTCCAATTCTTTGTCCAGTTCCTGTACCATATTGAAGTTCACAGTGTCCAGTCCACTTCAAGTCCTTCACACTTCCTGTTTCTGGGAAGACAAAGCTTGATAGAGCCACAATAATATTCATATACATTGCCAGCACCATCAATTCACTATCTGCCTATGAAGTCAACTCAGACCCACCAACAAGGTCTGAGAACTCAACACAAATCATCAACATAGAAATCAACACAGACCCACAAACAAGGTCCAAAAGGTCAGCACAAATCATCAGTAAAGTCCCAGGACCTCCAAAACCCTCTTCTGAGACTTTGTTAAACATATAACGAGAAAATCCTTTTTCAGGGCTTCCTGTAAGGTCCCAGGGCTTCTGGACAAAGTATCACAAACAAACATCAACACAGACAGAGCAGACAAACAGAGTTCTGGGATACCACAAGTTTTCTCCTCCTTGACTCTGCCACCACAAGAGTCTTCGTCTTAATTCGTCCCATCTCTAGCCCTGGGGCTCTCCTTGTATAGTCATTAGCTCCTCCCCAGGAATTCACAAGTTTTAGGGTTCACAAGTTGTGAAGTTCTCATGTTCTGTTTCTTAACAGGCCTGATACAAGGCTGAAAGAAGCTTGAACTGAAACAAAGTTTTAATTCAATAGCTGCAACAAGGTGTGAACTACTTCTGTGCTTGCCATGACAGCCTCTTGGCTCACCTATGAAAAAGACACCCTCTCTTTCTTTCTCTCTGGGCATTTTTTCTGACTGCCTCCATACCTGGAATGCTTTCCTTTCACAATTCTGACTACTGACCTCCTTGGCTTCCTTTAAGTACACACTAAAATTCCATCTTCTACTGGAAACCTCACCCTACCCTTAAGGCCAGTGCCACCTTTCTTTTAATTATTTCCCATTTGTCCCTGTACATAGCTTGTTTTGTCTATATTTGCTTATTGTCTCTCTCTTTATATTGTAAGCACATTTAGGGCAGAGACTCTCTTTTGTCTCTCCTCCTGTGCTCAGCGCTTAGTCCAGTGCTTGGTGTGTAGTAAGCACTTAATAAATGCTGATTGATTGATTAAATTCATAGATTTAGAGCTTAAAGGAACATTAAAAGTCTGCTTTTATAGATGAGGAAATTAAGAGCCGGAAAGGTTAAGTGACTTTTCCAGTGTCACATGTGTAATAATGACAGAATTGAGATTTAAATTCAAGTCTTCTTTCCACAAAGATCTAATGAAAATTCCTTTCTTCCTTGGTTCCTTTCCTGCCCCTGCAAATAAATTCACAAAAGTTGTTCTTGAATTTAAAAAAAAAATTCATTTATGGGCAGGGGAAAGCACTTTGTTCTGCAGTATGGTACTAGCTTGAAGTGCAGTTTTTCCATTTGTTTTTCAAGCAAATTCAGGCAGTTACAAGAGAATCTTACATAGGTTTACAGTGAATTTGGAAGATTGTGACTTATTCCTAAACTTGGTAAAATTATGTGCATTTGAAATACCACCAAGAATAAGTATTCCATTTTATCATAAATCAGCAACATCAGAAATTCTTGGTATCCTTTACCTGAAGGGATAGCATTTGCTTGCCAATGTGCTAGTTACAAAGGGATACTTCTGGAAGGGGAGAGAAAGAGGGTAAGGGCAATCTCCCTGTTGAGAAAATATAGTCCTATGAAATGGAATTGAAAGTATGCTTCTTCAGTTTTTATTCCAGGAGGGATCACAGTTATATAACAGCAACCTGGCAACATCAGAAACTTTATTTAGGTGTGAGAAATGTCCTTTAATGAGATTATACCAGGTAGAATTCATTGACAATTCTAGCAGATCACACTAACTGAATTGTACTTTTCAATAAAGAAGTAATAAACATAAGGGAAAGGTGAGTAAAAAGACTGTTAAAACCCAAATCATTAAAATGTACTGCTTCTACTTCTAGAGTTGTCTTGGTGCTTATTGCACTTTAAAATACATCTCATTTGACATTCAGTTGAACTACGTTTTATGCAAGTGGAAAGAAAGATGTCTAAAAGATTTCAAATGTTAATCTTGTCTGCTCATTCATGAAGACTATAATCCATGTACTGAGAAGTTTGTATTAATTGATTATAACATAATGTTAGTGGAGTGTTTCCCCCCAGTCTCTAGAGACAATAACATAAATATGATGCCTATTATTAAAAATGGCTGCCACTAGGCATATCAGAAATCCAAACAACCAAAGACTTAGTTGTGATCATTGCAACTTTAATGTTAAATGTATATTATATTTGAAGTCCTAGACAACAGCTAACCCACAGGTCAGATCTGCCCCTTAGGATATGATGAATGGCTCAGACTTCCTACACCCATACTATTTCATTTCCTAATTTTTCTTCTACCTCTCTTATTTTAAAATTCTTTTAAAACTCTTCCAAGAGTTTTTTTTTGGGGGGGGGGGGAATGGGAGGGAGAAGAAAGGGAGAAACCCTCCCATTCACATTTTTCTTTGAAGCTTCACATGTAGTTGTTTGACACTGTTTTCCTCTTCTGACTCTGTTTTATGCTCCTTCCTGTCGCCATAATAACTTTCTATAGTCTGGTTCTTTTTTGTTTATTTGTTTGTTGCTCCTTTTCTATTTCATGACTTTTAATTTTATGTTAAATTTGGGCACTGGTCCTGGGATGGAGGCAGCACTGTCTGATGCTTCTTGCATGTGGTAAGGGGATGTTGGGACAAGGGGGCACAGGATCTCACCACTGGCTTATTGTGCCAGGGATATGGGCCCTCCCTGCTGACCTGCACTGGGACCTCACAGCTAGCTTGCTGGCAATCAACCTGCTTGCCCAAAGGCCACTTACACTGAACTGTACTCAACTTTTGCCCAAGTGAGACAGATCTTTCCTGCTCACCTTCCAAGTTGACTTGGGCTGGAAAATTGTTTCACCCAATCTTTTTGTTGGTTCTGCCACTCTAGAATTCATTATTTTATAGTTGTTTGGAGGTAAATTTGGGAGAGTTCAGTTTAGTGCCTGCTTTATTCTACCATCTTGGCTCTGCCTACTACCACCCCCACCATTTGTTTCAGAATAAGCAAGTTGGGCAGGTACTCAAGAAGGCCATACTAGGATAGAAAAGGAAGTACAGTCATTGTTATTTCTGACTCTTCATGACTTCATGTGGGGTTTTCTTGGCAGAGATATTGAAATGGTTTGTTGTTTCCTTCTCTAGTGGATTAAGGCAAATAGAGGTTGCAACTTGCCCAGGTTCAGACAGCCAGTGAGTGTCTGAATTTGAACTTATGTCATCCTAACTCCAGGTCCAATGCTCTAACCACTGAGCAACCCGGCTGCCTCAGGGGGAAAAAATGTAGCTCCTCTAAATGACAGTCAAGAAGATGAGAGACTGATATATCCTATATAATCTGACCTGACTCCCAAACTTGGCAAGAAATATGATACCACTTACACATATAGAGCCATTCAAAACGTATTTCTATATTCATTATGATGCAAAATTAAAAAAAGAAAAGAAAGAAAAAGGAAGTGAAAATAATATGCTTCAATCTACATTCAGCTTTTACCAGTTCACTCCAGAGAAGTGGATAGTATTTGTCATTATGAGTCCTCACAAACACATAATTGAGCATGTAGGTGGCATACATAGTGCTGATCTTGAAGTCAGGAACTCTTAATTTCAAGTCCTGTCTCAGATATTAGTCATGTGACACTGAACAATAATATATTTAGCCTCTCAGCCTGTTTCTACATCTGCCAAATGGGGATAATAACATCAATGTCACAGGGTTGTTGTGAGGCTTAAATAAGGTAATATAGATATATATAGATAAAATGCTTTGCAAACCTTAAAGCATTATCTAAATGTTAGTTGTTATTACTATATGATTTTAATTAAAGCAGGTGATATTATTCCCCTCTCCCACATTCAGTAGGTACAAACTGATACAGCAAATTGATTTTTTTTGTGATTTATTTTCTTACATTGAGGGAACCCCCAGAGGCAGGTTGACAAGAAGAAATAGAAGAGTCATAAGGGATAGGTAAACATGGATGAGTTGTAATATGCATTGTTAGGGGGAATACCTGCCTGAATGATATCATAGCTTCTTTGGAATATTGGAGCATGTCCTATTTCAGCCTCCTCAGATGTTTACTTTAATAAAATGTAACCAATATCAACATCTGATGGACAAGGATTTCTTGCAGCATTATTAGTACTTGGCCTGGTACCACCCACTAGAGAAGACCCAAAATGCAACTGTTAACCAGAATACTTTGTTATTCAATAAAATCACAAAAGGGGTGTTTACTCCATAAAACTACTCTTAAGTGAGTCCTCTTTGTTAATCAGAAAACATTCTGTTAGGAGCAAATATTTTAAAGGTTTGGAGGCCCTAACTTACAAATTTGGAAGTTGCATGCTAGAAAAGTAATTTAAATTCATATCTTTTGTTTAAAAGGTATATATGAGTGACTGTGAGTCAAGGAATTCGTTCACAAAAGGAATGTAAATGTAGTGTGATGAATTTAAGAACAACAAAGAATTTTTAAAAGAGCTTTGCATGTAAATTGACTTTAAAAATTAGATACCGTAAGCGGGTAATAGAACATAGTAATACCCGTGGACAAATTCTAGTCAACATAAAACTTGAGCCCTTTGAAGATATTGCCAAATCTGTTCACTTAGAAGTAATAGAAAATTTCTCCTGGTGATGGACTTAACACAGTGGATAACCTTTTCATTAGACAATTATGTGTTTCAGTCCACAGGATATTCAGTGTATATTTTTTGTTGTACTTTTTCAGATGTCAGTGACCCCATTTCATGGAATATAAGTCACACTGAGGTTTTAAACATCTGAAGAAAATCAATAGATGAGACATTGAAGACTATTATATATCTACTGAAAATAGTTTTTTTCATTCTTCCTTAAAAAAAAAAAACTTATTGCTCAAAGCTCAACCTAAACATCAAAAAATCATTGAAAGACTTGGATGATAATTACCGGTGTCTTAGATTTTACTGTAAAGAGCTTTTGTATCTTTGCAGTATTTGAAGTCCTAATCCACTAGGTACAATACCCTTGGATAGGCAGTAGTGAATGGAAAACTGAGTTAATCCATTGAGCTATATAAAAAAGGTATTACTCTGTTTCTTTGAATGGGCTTTATTACCTTCACAATCAATAGAAACAAATTTGTAGACACAATTCAAGTTAAGTGACACTAATTAGGGTGAAAATGCTGTGTAATTAACATGTAATTAAATTGAAATTCCTAATTAGTTTATTTGCTGCTTTCAAGAATTAGTTTTCCTATTTTTCAGAAGCATCTATAGGATTTTTTTTTTTGACATCTGCAGACTGCTTTGCCTGAGCAGACAGTTTAACTGTTAAAATGATGTCTGTATTTCTGCAGAGGTCATAACAAGGACTAATAGGCATAGAATATAGGGAGGGGATTGTGACTTAATGTGGGGGGAAAAAGAACCTTTTAATAGCTAGAACTAGAGAGTCAAATGAGAAAATGTATGCAAAGCACTTTGCAAACCTTAAAGCATTTTTAAAATGCATACCATTATTAGAACTGAAGAATACAAAATTTATTAGGTAATGATACCTCCCTTCCTCTCTTCCCCCCACCATCATGTGGAACCAGAGGATGGATGGCTAGGTGACTAATCGTTTGTCAACTTTGCTTTTGAAGTTTACTTTTGTTAGCATTGCTTCAATGCCTCCACAGCATCTCTCTCATCCATCCCCAGCCCCTCTCCTGACAGACCATCACCCCAGTTTAGGTCCTCATCACCTCACAACTGGACTACTACCCCAGCTTCCTAATTGATCACCCTTCCTTTATTCTCTCCCATTTCTAATTCATCCTTCACAAAGCTGCCAAATTGATGTTTCTAAAGCACAGGCGGAATCAAATCACTCTCCTGTTCAAAACTTTTTGTGGCTTTCTATTGCTTCTAAAATGAAATACAAACTCCTTGATTCCACATTTCAAGCCCTTCACAATCTGGCTCTAAATTCTTTTTCCAAAGTGATTTCATATTATTCCTCTTCACACATTCTTCATTCCAGTCATGAGGAGCTACTTGCTTTACCCACCTTTTGCCCAATGACATTCCATCTCCTGCTGCTTGGTCTTTGCCCAGGTTGTCTCTCTTCCTTGAAATTGAGTCCCTCTTCACATCTGTCTCTTGGAATCCCTAATTCTATTCAAGATTATTCAAGACCACCTGAGTTCCCCAGTTAGCACAACTAAACCCCCTCCCTCCAAAATATTTTGAATTTACTGTATGTTTTGTATTTACTTATCTGCCACATTCCCATGCTTCTCTCCCCTCTCTCATCCCTCCCCAAACAAAATGTAGGCTACCTAAGAGTAAAGAGTGTTTTATTCTGTTTTGTTTCCCCTGTGCCTGGCAAATAATAGGTGATTAATAAATGCCTGTTACAGTGAGTTGAAGTTACCTTAGTTGACCTTTAAAACCCCCTTCCATCTCTCAGAGTTATAGTTCTAGGAACTATCCAAATAATTTAAGTAAAAAAGAGATCTTGAGGGAAAATAAAATGATTTTTGAATAAATCCTCTTGCTTGGGAGGCTAAGGACTTCCACATAGAGCAACCTGAAGCTCCATTAACCAATTTTTTTTCTTCCTTTTATTTGTAGTCCCTTCCTTCTGTTAATCATTTCCAGATTATTTTAAATAAAGTTTGTATGCCATTTTTATATGTCTCCCCCATTAGACTGTGAGTTCCTATGAGAGAAGTGATTGTTATTTTTCTCTCTTTGTATCCAGTGCCCAGCACATACTGGGTACTTCATAAATGCTTCTGGTCAATTGATAGACTTCTCAAGATCACACAGTATAAGAAATAACTTATTTTGATTACTGTTCCCAAAAAGCTTTTTATATTCTAGTAGAAGATAGATAGCTTGTGAACATAGGAAAATATAAGATGAGTGAAAACTACAAAGGAGAAATCTGATCAAGAGTTCTAGGAATATTCTAGGAGAGAAAGAGACCAAAAATTTATTTTATAGTATTTCCATTTTTAATTATGAACTAAAAATATCAACATTAACAAATATTTCATTATTCAAATAATGAAAACCATAACAAACAAAAAAGAGGATCATATACAAATCTGAAGTCACTTGTATTTTATTTAGGACTATATTGAACATAATGTACTACCCTGTTTGTTTGCATCCCTTCCTGAACTTCCTTCTGGTCTTTCCAATGTATTTTAAAATATATTTCATTAGTTATCTTTATTTTTCATCTTTTTAAATGTATTACTGCCCATCATTTTCCATTTCTACCTCCAACACCCACCAGATAGAATAATTTCCTTATAACAAATAATTATGACCCAGCAAGAAAATCAACTCATCACTTACCTATAAAAAAGGCATATTTCTTTCTGCAACTATAGTAATGTCTCTGGAAAGAGGTAAAAGGCATGTTTCATCATCAAGTTTCCTCTAGTCATGATTGATTATGTCTTTGATCAGAATTCTGAAATCCATCTAAATTGCTTTCTTGATTCTTTTTCAAAGTCTGTTTGGAAATTCTTGAAAACGAGAATGTCATTGTTCCCTCTAGCCCACAATTTTGATTTAAGGGAAGTTGCCAGAAATTGTCACAAGACCTACTTTTGATATGAAAGTCTCAAGGTGCCCAAATTATAATAATGCATTTTTATATCATTGAGGAGGTAACCATCCCCACCATCAGCTACTAACCATGACCTTTATGATGGAAGCACATGAATCTCTGATACCTAGTTTCATAGGAAATTAGACCAGGGAAGAAAATGCGTATTACTGATGTGTTCTTCAGAGGATACTGAAGTTGAGAAAATAACATGCATTTTAAATTACTTGTTATAATGATTCATTTTTTCCACAATTAAATGTAAAAACAATTTTTAATATTTCTTTTTTTGAACTTTTGACTTCCAAATTATCCCCCTATTTCCCTTTCCACCATTTTATGTAGTTTATACATGTGCAGTCATGAAAAACATATTTCCATATTATTCATATTGTAAAAAGAAAACAAACAAAAGAAGAAAAATGAATAAAGTTTAAAAAGTATGCTCCATCACTTCTTTCTCAGAGAGGTATAGCATTTTTCATCCTAAAGTTCTATAGAATTGTCTTAGGTCATTGCCTTGCTGAAAGTAGTTAAGTCATTCACATGATCATGATCATGATACAATATTGCTGTTACTATGTACAATGTTCTCCTGGTTCTGCTCATTACACTTTGCATCAATTCATGTCTCTCCAGGTTTTTTCTGAGAGCATTCTGATCATCATTTCTTATAGTACAGTACTATTCCATCATAATTATATACTCTAACTTGTTCAGTCATTCCCCAATTGATAGGCATGCCCTCATTTTCCAATCCGTTGCCAACAATAAAAGAGTTGCTGTAAATATTCATGTACATGTAATGCATATCCTTTTCCTTTGTATTTTTTCCCCTCTTTGGGATGCAGACCTAGTAATGGTATTGCTACCTCAAAGGGTATGTTGGGTATAGTTCCAAATTGCTCCCCAGTATAGTCACATCAGTTGACAATTCCACTAATAATTCATTAGTGTTATTTATTTTTTCATTTCTTTTCCAATATTTGTCATTTTACTATTTTTTTGTCATATTAGCTAATCTGATAGGTGTGAGATGGTACCTTAGAATTATTTTAATCTACATTTCTCTAATCAAGAGTGATTTAGCACAGTTTTCATATTACTCTAGGTAGCTTTGATGATGTCATCTGAAAACCACCTGTTCATATCCATTTTATCAGTTGGAGAATGGCTCTTATTTTCATAAATTTGACTCAGTTCCCTGTATATTTGAGAAATGAGTCCTTTACCAGTAAAACCTGTTATAAATTTTTTTCACAATTTCTTTCCATCCTATTTTCCCCATTTATCCTTTCTCACTCCTTTCACCCTGTCCATCCTCAAAAGTGTTTTGCTTCAGATCACTGCCTCTTCCAATCAGCCCTCTTTTCTATCAGTACTCCTGCCTTCTCTTATATACTTCCCCTCCTACTTTACTATAGGGTAAGATATATTTCTATACCCAACTGAGTGTGTATGTTATTTCCTTCTTGAGCCAGCTCCAATCAGAGTAAGATTTAAGAGCCATTCCCTTCCCCCTCACCTCCTGCATCTTCCGTTTGCTGTAAAAAAAACTCTTTCACCACTCTTTACATGAGATAATTCCCCCCCCCTTCGAGCTTTCCCTTCTTCCTTCTCCCAATGCATTCCTCTTTCTCATGCCTTAATTTTATTTTTTTTAAATATTATCCCATCATATACAACTCACACCCATAATCTCTATGTATACTCCTAACAGCCCTAAAAATGAGAAAATTCTTTGGAGTTACACATATCTTCCCATGTAGGAATATAAACAGTTTAACATTATTGATTTCCTTATGATTTCTCTTTCCTTTTTATGATTCTTCTGAGTCTTTTATATGAAAGTCAAATTTTTCTGTTCAGCTCTGGCTTTTTCATCAGATATGTTGAAAGTCCTCTCTTTCATTGAATATCAATTTTTTAACTCTGAGAATTATACTCAGTTTTGGGAAGTAGGTGATTCTTGGTTGTAATGCTAGCTCTTTTGCCCTCCAGAAGATCATATTCTAAACTCTTTGATCTTTTAGTGTAGAAGCTGCTAAATCTTTTGTTATGCCGACTATGTGGTGCCATGATGTTGGAATTGTTTCTTTCTGGCTGGTTGCAGTATTTTTTCCATGATCTAGGAGCTCTAGAATTTTGCTGTAATATTCCTGGGATTTTTTATTTGGGGATTTCTTTCAGGATGTGATCAATGGATTCTTTCTATTTCTATTTTTCTCTCCAATTCTTTAATATCAGAGTAGTTTTCCTTGATAATTGCTTGACAGATGATGTCTAGGCTCTATTTTTGATCATGATTTCAGGTAGTCCAATAATTCTTAATTACCTTTCCTTGATCTATTTTCCAAGTGAGTTATTTTTTCCAGAGAGATATTTCACATTTTCTTCCATCTTTTTCATTCTTTAAATTTTGTTTCTTTGGCATCATTAGCTTCCACTTGCCCAATTGTAATTTTTAAGGAATTATTTTCTTCAATGAATTTTTGTACCTGCTTTTCCATTTGACCAAATCTACTTTTTAAGATTTTTTAAGATATTTTTTAAGATTTAAGATTCTTTTCTTCAGAATTTTGTACATTTTTTTCCATGTGTCCAATTTTGTTTTTCAAGGTGTTTTTTTCCTCATTCATTTTTTGTGCCTCTTTTGCCATTTGGTGTATTCTGGTTTTTAAGGTGTTGTTTTTTCCAGTATTTTTTTTTTTTTGGGTGTGGCTCATTTACCAAGTTGTTGACTCTTTTTTTTTTTTTTGTAATACTCTCATTTCTTTTCCTAATTATTCTTTTACCTGTCTTATTTGATTTTTAAAATCCTTTTTCTGCTTTTCCAAGCATTCTTTTTGGTCCTGAGACCAATTCATATTTTTCCCTGAGGCTTTGGACGTAGCAGTTTTGACTTTCTTGTCTTCTGAGTTTGTGCTTTGTGCTTCCCTGTCACCACAGTAATTCTCTATGGTCAGGTTATCTTTTTGTTGTCTGCTCATTTTTCTTGTCAATCTCTTGACTTTTAAGTTTATGTTAAAGTTGGGCTCTGCTCCCTTGGTGGAGGGTCCACTGTCCCAAGCTTCAGGTTTTTTTGGGGGTATTTTTATAGCTAGTGCTGGGGGGTTCTCTAAGTTTTCAGTTCTTTTGGGGTAATATGATCCAAGGAGAAGTGTGTTTACTACTCTCCTGGCCTGTGTTCTTGTCTGTAAGAGACTACAAACATTCTTTTCTGCCCTATAACTGTGACCATGGTCCCCACTCCCTAGGCTTCAAATTCTAAGATGCTACTGCTTCTCCTTCCTTGGGACTGTAATCTTAGACTGGCACCCAGATCCATGTGTGCACAATGCAACAGAGTCCTGCACCTAGTGCTAGCAAAGGGATGCCTGCAATCTCCTTCTGACAAGTTTTCCATCCCCATTACCATCTATGGGCTAAGAAATGCAGAAGCCCAACTACCATTGTGGATTCAGTCACTCTCAAGGCCTGATGCTGATTTTCTGGGGCTTTACCTGAGCTTAACTGTGCTCCATTTTCATCCTCATGTGATAGACATTTTCTATTGATGTTCTAAGTTGTCTTAAGTTGAAAAATTGTTTCACCTCAACCTTTTCTGCATTCTGCTACTCCAGAATTCATTTTTAGGCATTATTTTGAGGGTTTTGGAGAAGAATTTGGGAGAACTCAGGCAAGTCTCTACTCTTTCTCTATCATCTTGGCTCTGCCCTCCAACATTCATTTTTAAAATTTGGCAAGTTAATAATAAATAATTCAAGTCATCATGAGAGGATTCCTATATGCATCTCACTTCTCTTAAAGTCAAGAGAAGGGAGATCTCTGTAACTCACCTGCAATTTCTTTTCAAATTCTATTGCTGATGTTCCTCATTATTTTGTATCACATCAATGTCTTGTAGTTACAATATCTGATGCAACATGACTAGTGGAACCTGTGCATATGAGTCCCAGAAAACTGAAGAACAAAGTAAAAAGGAAGATTGTTTTCTCTAGACTGTGGATTGAAGGGAATTTTTAAAAGCATCTTTTAAAGGTCACTAGTTTGCCCCAGAACTAACAGCCCTTGAGTGGAAGGGTGTTCTCCCTCTTCATAGCATATCAAAATGCTATACTCCCATGAAAATTGACATATAATGAGCCATGCAAGTAGTCCAGTTTATTTTTCTAAGAAAATTGCTTAATTAATGTACAACATAAAACTTTTATCACTATCAGAACTAACAGAAATAGTTGGTTTATTTATGCATAGGGAAATTGCCTCCTATACTTCTCTTTCAAAAGGAATCCCAGTAAATTTTCCATAACTGCTTTTTCAATATTTTCCCAAATCCTCAGAATCACCTACCTTGGAAATGCATTTGCCCCTGAAATGATCTCTTTCCAAACTATTACAAAAACCAGGCAGCAGCACTGCCAAGTAGGGCTACCAAATAGATGCTTCAGAGGAAATTCAGTCAAGGACAAAGTAATTTCCCAGAATGCCATTTGGCTCAGGCAAATCTATTCAAACTTCTTTAATGAGTGCCATCTGTATGTAAAACATTTTATATAAAGCATTTCTAATGAACAAGGAGTTAGGACCCAATGTGGACTAACATACATAATAATTAAGATTGGGGTTTTTTTTTTACTATTATAATTATATTTCTGACAGAGATAAGACAAATTAACTCCACTTATGAAGCAGAGGAAGTTGTTTCAATAGCAAGCCTACCAAGGAAAAACCTATTACCACTATTTACCCTGATATCCCTCTTATCTTCTTCCTCATCCTCACCTTTATGTGGCACTTAACCATTGGCAACCATCTATGTCTTATATTACTAAGACTAATTATTCATATTTCTTTCACTTCTCTCTGAACTTCTAAAGCCTGGCTCCCTTTACACTTTGAGTAGAGTCAAAGACTGGGGGAGTCAGTGAGGGGGAAGGGACGATTAAAATACTAAAAGATTATGGAGAGGTAGCAAGTGCTTTAAAGGACAGTGAGTGTTCAGGAGGGACAGTAGTGCAATTTGACTGAAATACAGAATACCTAATAAGGAGCAATATGGGATAAGGTTAGAAAGGTTGAATAATGAAAGACTGTAGATGACCTTCAAGTGCAGGGTGATTTTAAACTTTATTTGATGGACAATAGTTAACAAATGGATATGTTAAATAGAAGAGAGGAATGATGAGATCTAAGCACAAGGATTATTAGCCCAACATTGGTATGGAGAGGAGAACATGGAGAGTGATTGAGTGGAGGTTAGAAGACCTGTTTGAAAACTATTTCTATAGTCTTTGCTATTGAGGTTATCTTTCTTGGTTTTATTAAAATGAATATATGACTTTTTATACAGACTTGCAAACAAATTTACACCATGATATTTACAGTTTCATGCATCACTCCTCCCGGGGGGGGATCTACTTCTTAAAAGAAGACTCCAGATGACTAGTCAGTTCTTAAACTAGATAAATGAATCAGAGATTTGTGGAAAAAGTCTGACCTTTCCAGTAGCCCTCAAATTATAGTATGTAGGCAACTCCTATCTCTACCTAAATATTAGACCTGTCCTGTTATTGCTGTTCTTTTTTTTAATGGCCTCAAAGGTTCAGAATTTAAGCCCTGTTGGATCTCTTCAATGAAAAATGCAGTTTTCCAATAACATAGATTAGGCATCCATATATTTATCCATGTCTGAGCTGGCAGAGACAACCTTGTAAGAGGCAGGCTCCCACAGAGTCATAGCTCATAGCTATGGATTTTAACTCTAATTCTAGACAAATCTTTTCAGTCCACTTCCTGTGTGAAAGCAAGGGAGTCATTCTTCACCAATGCATTAGAAAGATAAATGCCACAAGTGTCTTTTTTCCATACTTCAAAAGATCAGTGATTTCATTGATGTGAATACTCCCTTCACTGACACAGCTCACAAAGCATTTGTGCCTTGTAGATAGTCTTTATGAACTGATGACAACAACAACAACAAAATAATCAAGCCCTAGTCACCAACTTTCAGGTGAGGTGACTCCTCATTTGACCCTCTCATAATAAAAATAAAGTATATAACTTATATGCAAAGGCTTTCTAGATTGGTCCTGCCTGTCATTGGTTATGCTCTGCTGGATAAGCTTCCAAGAGATAAAGGTCATGTCCATACCACAAAAGATAGCAGAATAGGACATTAGTGTTTTTAGTATCTTCAAACCTCAGTTTAGAAAAAAAAAATTCTAGGAGAATATATACTTCCAAATATATGAAAAAAATGTCATAAACACAGAGGTCCAGACCAAGTGCTAAGAGATATCTGAGAAGGGAGAGATCACTTTTATGGGATGGGATGGGGGAAAAAGGGGTGTTAGGGAAGGCTCTTGGAAGAAGTAGTGACTGAACTGGGCATTGAACAAAGGAAAGATTTGTCAAGCCCAAACCAAATTCCAAAAAGAGTATTTGTCAGTATACTCTGCTATTACCAGACCAAATCTGGAGTACTGTGTTCAGTTCTAAATACTACAGTTTACAAAAGATATTGAGAAGTTGAAGCTGAAGCTGGGGTGATCCACGAGAGGACAACCAGAAAGTGAGGGGCCTTGAGTCCAAATCATATGAGAAATGGATGAAGCAACTGAGAATATTTAGCTTAGAGCGGTGGTTCTCAACCTTCCTAATGTTGGGACCCTTTAATACTCGTAGGTGGGTGTATCTGCATGTGGGCTGACCTGCCTGGATACAGATAGAGGAGTGGTATCTCAGTTCCCAAGACCATCAGAAATATGTGTTTTCCAATGGTCTTAGGCGACCCTGTGACACCTGTGAAAGGGTCGTTCGACCCCCAAAGTGGTTGTGACCCACAGGTTGAGAACCACTGGCCTAGAGAAAACTCAGTGGGAATGTGATAATTATTTTCAATAATTCCAAGGGCTTTTAAGTGAAAGAAAAATTTGACTTCTTTTTTTGGGGTCCCAGAGGGTGCAACTAGGAGCATTGAGTAGAGGATTAAAAAAGGCAAATTTAAAATTGGTCAAGAAAAAAAAAACCTCCCTAATCATTATGGCTATTCCAGAGTAGGATGGTCTGCCTTGAGAAGGATGGGTCTCTCTCTCTCTTGGTGTTCAAGAAGAGGCAGAAGTACCACTCATCATATAACTTACAATGGGTATTCTTTTTGTGTGGGGGTTGGGCTCCATGTCCTCTGAGATCCTTTCCAACTTTAAATTCCGTGACCTCATATGTGCATCATTTACTTTTTTTTTTTCTGTGACACATAGCTATGAATTTTAACTCTTAATTCTAGACAAATCTTTTCAGTGCACTTCCTATGTGAGAGCAAGGGGGTCATTCTTTACCAGTGCTAGTGGGGAGATGTTGGAGTATATCCTCAAATTCTCCAACAGTAGTATGTAAGTGTTATGTACCAATAATTCTACATGTTCCCTTTCTCCCAACTACCCCCCACTCCATGTACACATACACACAGGTATAAAGTTTTCCTGTGACTGAAGAACAACAAAGAAAGTAAAATGTGAAAAAAAAAAATAGGTTGAAGGAAATAAGATGACAAACAAAATAGGAAGTTAGGAGAGAAGGAAAAAGAGAGCTCTATAGGGGGTGGGGGAGAGATAAAGTAACTCAGAGAGGGAAACTTGTAAAAGAAGAAGGTTCTGTATGCAGGAGAGAGAATAAGAGATATTCTCAAGGTCCAAGCTTTTGATAACTTGTAGTCTCTATGTAGTCCTAAATCGTATTTCCCCAAGATTTTACTTTCTGCTTATTCAGTGGATCTAATAAAAATCTAGTTGCTTTTGAGGTATTGATTGGTGCAAATGTGGCTTAATAGCACAATCATTACTTTTTTAATCTTGGAACTGCCAGCCCCTACTATTTTCAACTGAAGTTCAAGTTGTTCGATTAAGGGCTGCCATTACTAATTGTTTTTAAATGTTGCTAGGACATATCTAGTTCAGGAAGTTTGCTTCTTTGGTAGTAACTTTTAAAGGACTCATCTTTAGGATTGCATCTCCTCAAACTCAAGAATAAGCAGCACTTGGGTTTCTCAGGTGGTCTTGGAATTGAGCAGTTAGGACTTCGTTGATCAGAACATGTGTTTCCTTCACTTCCTTCCTATAATTCAAATTAAGGTGACTATCCCCATTTGCTCAGTTACACTAAAATGAAACATTTGTGTAGGCTTAGAGTCTGTCCTTCAATCCTTTACTGGAATTCAGCAGAAAAGGTCAAATGGGGATAATATGTCAAAAGGCTGTAATTAAGATTTAGAAAGATTAATACCAATGGTATTTAATGGAATTGCCTTTTAGAGAAATGCTCATCTATTACTTTGATATTTGACTTTTTTTCTTGCTATTAAAATGTTAGCACTGTATAAAAACACCAAATCAGCTACAGAAATGTGAGCTTATACAGCTTTCCATGAAAGGACCACACCTAATAAATAATCAGACACTCATTATTGTAGTGCTGAAGGGAAAATGCGTCAGCCTTTTCATGAGACACCCCATGTTTTTAGATTTTAAGGGTTCTTTCCCTTTTTCCTAGAACACATGAAAAAAAATTAAAATTGTGCTAAGCTAAAAAATGGCATTGCTGCATAACTGGAGTATATTGCTGCAGTTTTTTTTTTAATTTATTAGTAGTTTCAAATGTTTATACCAATCTCAAATATACATAGAAAAAAAATCAATCAATTTTTACAGACAGGGGGAAATTTTCCCTCTTATGGGAATTCCGTGGTTAAATCCAGCACATCACATTGAAAATGTACTCTTTAGTCTCAAATGCAGGCTGAAGCTTTTTGGTGTGTTGAAGAAGAAGCTGTTTCAAATAGTAAGGAAATTTCCATTTCAAAAATAGCTACTGAACTTTCACAATGACTGCTTTGCATATATTTTTCATGAGAAAAATGCCATTGTTATTTTTACTATGGATATGTAAATGAACTGTTGATAGGATTAAGGTCTGTCACCTTCTGAGACTCTTTCTGGCTTGCACGGTTGATGTTGGTCTTTTTTTCCTTTTTACCAACATTTTCTAGTTGAAGCCACAAGAGGCATTTTGCTTTCTACTCCCATCTGACTCCTACCACCCCCACTTTACTTTGTTTTGTTTTGTTTTCCTCTGGAGGCTTGAATCTAAGCCTTAATCTTCTTTACATGAAAAAGTTAAGGCCTTCCTCATCATGAAGCAGCTCATTTTTTTACTTGTCATTTGGTTTAGGTGACTGTCAATTCTTCTGGTCTTCTCTTTCATTTCCAAAAAAAAAAAAAAAGTATGAGAGGATCCTAGGATCATGGAGCTAGAGCTGAATGGACATCTTATCCAACGTTCTCATGTTACATAAGAGGAAACTGAGGTCCAGGGAGATTGAGTGACTTGCTTAAGGTCACAGTTATATTAAGTATAACAAGTTGGATCTGAATACAGATCCTCTTGTTCCAAAGGTTTTCTACCACCCCATACTGAACACTTACTGGATTTTTTTTTCCCACACCACAATTAAAATATAAATCGAAAAGATATTTTTTTTTGCAAATAGCATTTGAAAAGAAAATAGTATTTGGGGAGAACTGCATTAGAACTTTGGATGCAGAGGGGGCAACACAAGAGAAGTAGATATTGGGATGAGAGAGAAGAAAAATTCAAAGGGGCAGGAGGGGGGCAGAGTTGTTCTTAACAACCAATAGTCTACAATTTTGCCCAAGACTGGCCTGCCCAAGACCTGAAGTCTAGATAATTTAGAGACAATTATTCTTAGAAGGAAAACTTTTGCAACTTGTAATTTTTCTCAAATTATTGTCAGCTGCTTTAAGATTTAATGAATTTCCAAAACTGTATTTACATCATAGAAACATAAAATTTAAAGCTGGAATGGACCTTGGAGATCATCTAATCTAACTCCTTTATTTTTGCATGTCATAGCCCAGAACCAGAGCTTTATGCTTTCACAGATTGGTTTCAATATCATATGCTTTTAAAAAATCACAGTCCTTGAACTGTCACTTTAACCAAGGATTTCTCTTGGGAACATTTACATTTGATTTATATGTAGGTCTCCACAAGAAAGGAAAAGGCCCTCACTTCCTATTCAACATTCAGACTAACAAAACTGTGAATATTGGATGGTCTTCGTTTAACCCAAAAACAACAGCAACAAAAGTGCAAAGGAGTCACACTAGGTTGAATAAACAGTCAAAATTCCTGTTTTCCATTCTGGGGAGCTCTATGTCCCAGGAAACTATGCACTCCTCCAAAAATGTGGTGGTACATTAGGATCCCCAGGTACACAGAGAAAGTTAGAGTGGACCTGCTAGAGAATCCAACTACCCATCCTCAGGGAGCTCCCAAAAATATGTAGCAAGTATCCTGATCAACATGGGAATGATACCTTACTCAAATCCAATGGTGGAAAGGAATATGCCCAAGTCCCCATCCAGTTCCTTCTCTACCCCAAGAATGGGTAGGAACTATCAATCAAGTCGTAAAATATTTAATTGGAAGAAGCACAAATATACAAGAAAAATCAAGAAGTATGATCATCCTAAGACTCCAGATATAAATGAATACAGTCTCCTACAACTTCACATGCTGAGGTAAGAAAATGTTTCCATTTCAATGTCTATTTCTATCATGGCTAGGAAAATTTTTCCTGGCTGAGTTCCTATGGCTCTATCTGCCAACAAACATTTATGCCTCACTGCTACTATCATTGCCACTTCCTACAGCCTCCTGATGCAGTCAACAAGTCAAGAAGAATTTATTAAGGGCCTACTATGTGCCAGACACTGTAATCACTGGAAATACAAAGAAAGAAAAACTGTCCCTGCTCTGAAGGAGCTCATAGTCCAACTGGGGAGACAGTGAGCAAACTAGTATTTATGAGGTAAGCAGGATAACATGGAAATGAGAAACAGAAGGAAGGCAACAACCTAAAGGGGTCTTAGGAAAGGCTTCCTTCAGCAGATGAGATTTTAGCTGAAATTCAAATGAAACCATGGAAGCCAGAGTACCTGACAAATAGTAGGCACTTAATAAATGCTTATTGAATGAGGGAACAGAGGCAAGGAGAGAGAGAATTCAGAGTGTTGAGGACAGCCAATGACAGGTGACTCAGAAAATGGAGTGCCTTGCACAAGGATTCTCAAGGAGGCCAGTGTCACTATATCTTTCATGCTGCTGCTGCTCTATTTATCCTTCTGTGCTTTTATATATTCACCATATTAGAGACTATTTTATGTCTTCAAAGTTGCAATTTGCTTCTTTTTTTTTTTTGGAGGGGGGAAGGCAGGGCAATTGGGGTTAAGTGACTTGCCCAAGGTCACACAGCTAGTAAGTGTGTCTAGTGTCTGAGGATGGATTCAAACTCAGGTACTCCTGACTCTAGGGCTGGTGCTCTATGCACTGTGCCACCCAGCTGTCCCTACTTCTTTTTGAAGCTCTGCCCCAGGGTTAGTTTCCTACATCCATAATGGCCTTCTGCTGAAATTTGGCAGTACTATTCTACTGATACAGTGACTGCTTTGGACAAGTGTCATCTCTTTTAAAAAGTGAGCCATCTTGGCCCAACATGCCTCTTGGTTAGATGAAACTTTCTCAGGTCTTTTATTAGTCCCGCAATTCCATTTTGGCTGACATACAAATGACAATTGAGCCATCTCTGCAACTTGTAGACTTATCTTCCTTAACAGAAGATCCATAGTCATAATTTTTAGGTGAGTTAAGGCAAATGAATTCCACCTTAGAGTGAAGGAGTAAACCACATGGAACCTGCCTGATAGTTCTTCTTTCTGATTCTTTCTGACAAGGGGAATTTTTGTCTGTCCTTCCTTTTTGAAGAGGATTAATGATGTCACAAGGTATGTCTTGACTTGTACCTGAACTGGATTTAAGTGAGACAGACTAGCACAAAATCATTGGCCTCACTCTCTCTTCCAGAGTCATCAAAGTGCAGAAGTAAGACAAAAGTCAGGATGACTGGTGATGGCCTTGGTGTCTTTGATGTCTGACTAAGCACTAAGCCCTCCAGTGCTTCATGACCACTGGAACAAATTGTTCTCATGCGCTCATTCCTCCAGATGAAGCCTTCTCATACTTGAGATAGACATCCCACTAAGTCGTCAATAGGTTTGAGGTCATTGATTACCCTCAGCCTGGTTTAACCCATCTGCCAAGATAATTTTACCAGGGTATGGTCTCTGGCTATGGTACAGCTTCTTGGAGCCACAGGTGAGAGTTAGGTGAAAAGTAGACACCAAAGATGTCTTTGGTGATGAGCAGCCTTGAAAATGGCTCAGCACCCCTTATATCAGAGTTGCTGGTTTTCCCTAAACACCACATAAACACATACACATATACCTTTTCAACTGCCCTTTTGTGTTCTATCATAACCCACCCCACCAAACTAATACCCATTATACAAATTGTCTTGAAAAAAAATGAAACAAAATGAAAGCACTAAGAATACTGTAGAAATTTGCAAAATCTTGTGACCTCTACAAAAATACCAGTTATCATGGCAAATCTCATATTCTCTTTATGTACAGATGAGGAAACTAAATCCCAGTAGATTAAATGATTTGTCCACAGTTACACAAATAAGTTAGTTATAGGACCAGTCCTCCCTTTCAGGCTCATTCAGGTTGAGAGAAAATACAGGTACAGATAGGCAGTCAGACAATGGCCTTCCAGTGTGTGTGTATAGAGCAGGGGTGGGGAACCTGTGACCTTGAGGCCACCTGTGCCCTTCAAGGTCCTTGGGTGCAGCCTTTTGACTGAGTCTTAAGTTTTACAGAACAAATTCTTTTATTGAGGGGATTTGTTCTGTGAAGTTTGGATTCAGTCAAAGGGCAAGACTTGAGGACCTAGAGGACCACATGTGGCCTCCCGGCTGCAGTGTCCCCACACCTGGTATGGAGGATGTATATACAGGGTCGCAAAATGGCACAGTGAATAGAGTATTGGGCCTGGAGTCAGGAAGACCTATCTCCCTGAGTTCATCTGATCTCAAATATTTACCACCTATGTAACCTTGGGTAAGTCGTTTAACCCTGTTTGCCTCAGTTTCCTCATCTTTAAAATTACCTGGAGAAGGAAAAGGCAAACTACTCCTGTATCTTTGCCAAGAAAACACCCAGTGGGGTCACAGAGAGTCAGACATGACTGAAACAACTAAACAACAGCAACGAAGGGGATGGAGTTGAAAAAGTGGCATGTCATTGTGAATAATAATATAAACCATCTCCCATTAAAAAGATAAGCAAATAAATTATGTACAAATGACTTGCGTCTAATGAGTGGTTGTCAAGCTGCATAGATTCACGCAGGATGATGTCGACTAAAGAAGGGAAATAACCACCCGCTGGCTTTTTATAGTCTACATAGATATTTGTATATTAATAACAAATAAATTGATTGGGGTTAGAAGATAAGCATCTAGGCTTAGATCCTAGAAACCACTGCTGAATCCCTGAATTGGCAATGAATAATTTTAGCTCTTTGGTCTGCGAACTCAGGAGAGCAGTTGCAGTGATATCAAATTATCTTCATATATTTCATCAGATCACGGTGCTTTACCTGACACAGAATCAATTTTAAATTTCATCCATAGGGTGAATGGGAGAGGATTGCAGTTATTGCTGATTTTCCCTTTGTATCATTCTCTGATACATACAGAATGACATCAGTAGGGTTTATTGTAGGATATTTATTTTAGCTTTGGTTTAAGGCATTAAATGTGTATATTTCTTCTATTAAAGCCCACCGTGCTTGTACAACTGTAATAAAACAGCAGAGTTTGGCACCATCCATCTTTTGTTATGGATTGCTGGAATGATGTTGGAAAGTATATTTATAAGTACTGCATACTAGTACTGCCAAATATTGACTTTGCTTGCTAACTCCATCACATAAAACTTCTGACGACAACCTAAGTAAAGTTCAGCTGAAAATAAAATGTTGCAAAATAAAGGCCAAAAATGGAAAGCATTTTTCAAAACGCTAAATTAGAAAGTTAAAGAATAAAGGCAATTAATCAATATTTCAAAATGATGAATTTATTTTACAAAACACTAGTTAAAATGAAAAGCTCAGAAGGGAGGTTTTGCTGGGCATTTAAAATATAATGTTTATTTTGGGTTTTTTTGGTAGAGACATTCAGGTAAAGGTTGTTTTTCTAAATGCTTACCTGAACATAATGCTAAAATCATATTCTAACATCTGGCTGTCAGAATAATCACTATTAACTCACAACTATATAACAATTCACTTTTAAAGCCCTTCACATCCATTATTTTTTTCTGATTCTCACAAGAATCCTGGGAAGTAGGAGACGGTCTCATTCCCATTTTGAAGAGGAGAAAATAGAGTGGTGAAGTCACTCACCTAGGACCACAGAGCTCTTAAGTATCTGAGCTGGAATTCAAACATAAGTCTTTATGGCCCCAAGTCCAGTACTTTATCCACTCCAGTGGTTCACAACTTTCCTAATGCCAGGACCCTTTAATACTCATATGTGGGCATATCTGCATGTGGGCAGACCCGCCTGGAGACTGATAGAGGAGCGGTGTCTCAGTTCCTAGGACCATTGGAAATATGTGTTTTCTGATGGTCTTAGGCGACCCCTGTGAAAGGGTCGTTCGAGCCCCAAAGGGGGCGCAACCCACAGGTTGAGAACCACAGCTACTCCATGCTACTTTTATTGCATTTCAGTATCTTTTGACAGATACCTGTTTCCTTGATTCTAACCTCTCTCCCCATCTCTTGTTGAAACTTGACCCTTTTGTCATTCTCATACTCTCATTCTCTCTTTCTCTCTCTTTCTGTCTCTCTGTCTCTTTCTCTCACTCTCTGTTTCTCTCTGCCTCTGTCTCTATATATCTCTTTCTATCTCTATCTGTCTCTCTCTCATCTCTCTCCTTCCTTCCTTGTTTTCCTCCCTCCTATTCTCCATCTTATGCCTTCTCTCCTGTGTCTTACACCCATACCCCATGTCTTCTGTAGTCTTTAGCAATCTACTCTTTACACTACCAATCATTCAGCCTAACATCCTATATCTCTCTTCTTTATAGCCAAGCCTCCTAGAAAAAAATCTTTCTGTACTCAACATTTCTTGCATCCTTCCTTTTCTCCCATTCACATCTCAATCCCTTGAAATCCATATTTTGACCTTGCCACTCAACTGAAACTGCTCTAAGGTTACCAATAATCTTTTTATTGCTATATTTACTATCTTTCTCCTCAATCATCCTTCTTGACCCTTCTGTCATATTTGGTATTGTAGAATACTACTCTCCAAGGTGTTTTCTTTTTCCTATGTTTTCATGACCCTGGTCTCTCCTCATTCTTTTCCAAACTATCTAATCTCTCTTTCCTGATCTTCTTTAGTGGTTCATTATCCATTTTCTATCTTCTGACAATTAGTCTCCCCCAAGGTTCTGTTCTGGACACACTTCTCTTGTCTCTACTCTTTAATTTATTTTAACAATATCATCTTTATCAATTATGGCAGCTAGGTGGTGTGGTGGGTAGAATACTAGACCTGGAATCAGGAAGACTCATCTTTCCATGTTCAAGACTGGCCTCAGACACTTACTAGCTCTGTGACCCTGGGCAAGTCTCTTAACCTTGTTTGTCTTAGTTTCCTCATCTATAAAATCAACTGAAGAAGGAAATGGCAAACCTCTCCAGCATCTTTGATAAGAAAACTTCAAAAGGCATCACAAAAAGTTGGACATGACTGAAACAACTGAAAAAAAAACAATTGTCAATTATAATGTCTAATCAGACTCTGAGCTCCTGCATAAATGACAGAACTTCCATGTTGGAAGGGATTTCTTAAGCCATATGGTCCAACTCATACCCCAAGACGTGTACACACTATAACATATTTGGAAAATGGTCATCCATCATCTGCTTCATTTATCTTCATTTATAAGGAATCCACTCTCTCCCAAGAAAGCCCAATCTATTTGGGGATAGCTCTCAGTGTAAAGAAGTTTTTCCTGACATCAAGACCAATTTGAACTATCACTTCCAATATTAATAACAGTTCAACTCATCAGCCAGATACATCAGCCAGTGAACATGTTCACTCAAATCTTTTCTTGCAGGCTAACTATCCCCAGGCCTATAACTAATCCTCAAGAAACCCTTCAACATCCTGATTTTCCTCTGATCCAACTTCTCAAAATCCCTTTTAACTCTGGATATGATCTCACTGGGGAAAAATAAATAAGAACTCTTAGAGAAATATCCCTATTCCTGGAAGCTTTGCCTCCCCTAATGCAGTCAAAGATCATATTACAGGTTTGGGCTGTCACATCACACAAGTGACTCATATCAGGCTTGCTGCCTACTGAAATACAAGATCTTTTCCTGACAAATCTACTCAACTAGGGCCCACCAATCTTCTATTTGAAATTAAGTTGTTTTTTTTTTTAACCCAACAATGTCTTTATATTCATCCTTATTGAATTTCATTGTATTAGATTTAGCCCGGTGCTCTAGCTTGTTGAGATTTTTTTTGGATCCTGATTCTTGTCATCTTGTGTCTAGTATTCTACCCACCACACCACCTTAGCTATCTTACCTAACTTTGTGGCATCTAAAAATTCCATAAATAAGTCTCCTATGCCTTTAAGTCAGTGATAGAAATATTAAAGAGCACAGGGCCCAGCCTAACTCCCAGGGACAGTCCACTAGAGACCATCTGTAAAGTTGACATCAAATCATAATATGATTTTCCTTTGGATTTAGCCATTCAACCAATTCCACATCACTTAATTAACTATATTACAATCTATTTCACATCTTTCTATCTTTACCACAAGATAGCATGAGGTATTTCATTGAATTCCTGGCTAAAATCTAGGCAAAATATAATTACATCATTTCTCAAATAACCAGTTTAAGAATGCTCTCACAAAAAAGGAAGGAAGGAAGGAAAGAAGGAAGGAAGGAAGGAAGGAAGGAAGGAAGGAAGGAAGGAAGGAAGAAAGGAAGGAAGGAAGGAAGGAAATTTAAAAATATGATTCAATCTACTCAGGGTCCATCAATTTTCTGTCTAGAGGTGGATAGCATTTTTCAGCATGAGTCCTTTGGAATTGTAATGGATCATTATATTGATCAGAACAGCTAAATCTTTC
>CM053585.1:279048206-279064964 GCA_028646515.1 Pseudochirops corinnae
CTGGCAATGTATATTGTGGCTTTGTTAGCCTTTGTCTCCCCAGGAGCAGAGATTGCCAAGAACTTGCCTCTGTGTCAAGATGAAGGAAGGACCTGTCCTTGGGTTTTCAATGCTGTGATGATATCTTAACCTTGTTGTAGCTTAGGGGTAGATGGCCTTTTGTGCTCTCCTGTCCCTTTTGATAAAATACTTGGCATTAATGGATGGTATTCTAATTCAGTTGTGATCCAGGGGTGGGAAACTTTTGACTTTTTGTGCTCTTTGACTGATCAAATGAATATACATTGTTTATGATTGGAAACTAATCTTCATTTGAAAAGAGAGACTTTGACTGACTAAATGAATGTATTGTCCAGGGGTGGAGTAGTACTTGAATTGAATTGAGAACTTACTTGCTAAATGAATGAGTTGCACTATATTTTGATTTTCTCTGTTCTGTGAATGTTTTGCCTTAATCTGTCACTGAATAAATGGAGTTTGCTATGCTGGTATTCCAAACCTTGGAAGTTGTCTTTGCTTGCCATTATACCCTTACTAGCCATGTGACCTTGAAAAAGCCACTTAACCCCAATTGCCCTGCCTTTCCCCCTGCAAAAAAGGAAAGGAAGGAAGGAAGGAAGGAAAGAAGGAGAGAGAGAGAGAAAATAGCCACAAGTGAAAGAACAAGATTTGGTCTGGAGCTGGCTAGATATAACAAAGGTTCACTAATCAGAACTGTGCCAGAGAACTCACCATTCAGGGCAGTAGAGCCCAAAGTCAGGAGTTCCAAAACAACTCTTCTGTTGCACTTTCTCTGGAAGTGATAGCCCAGAACTAGAGTTGAAATCAAAAGGTTAAATTCTTAAGGAATAATCTAAAATAGAAATTGACAAATGTTCCTGTTAAGTATCAGATAGTAAATATTTTACACTTTACTGACCAAGAGGCAAAACTGCAGATATTATGTGTAATTGTTCAGTTGTTCCAACTCTTCATGACCCCATCATAGGGGTTTCTTGCCAAAGATGCTGAAGTGTTTTATCATTTCCTCCAGTAAATATTATGTAGGTACTTAAATGATCAGGAAATAAATGTATGCAAATTTAAATTCAATGATAATAACTTAGTAAAGTGTTTATAATACAAGTCTACTAATGAGAATAATGAAGTTCTTTTTGGAGGGATAATATTTCACACAATTGAATTTCAAAGATACTATTCCTAGCATAAAAGTTAGTTGCAAATGTCAATCTATTAATGATGATCTGTAATGGAGTTTTATGTATTTCATCTTTGAAAATCTCTTTTTCCAAAGAAAGGTACTGCCAAATACAGATATCAATCCTATTGCATATGATTTTAATTGAGCCAGAAAGCCACTCATCTTAAACAAGTTTATATTCTTTAAATACGTTTTTAGTTGCCATAACCAAACACAATTTAACTTATCTTAAATAACCAGCTTTACTTACATGGCTAACAAATGAGACATGAGAAAACTTACTTTGGTTATAACCTCATTTTTATTTTTTTTTTTAAATTTTTCTCAAAAATTTCTCTATGATAACATATTCTGTTTTCAATTTTCTAAATTTTTTAATGTTGCTCTCCTATTAGTTGGAAATACTCTGATGAGAGCTTAATCTCAATATTTGTTGTATCAATATTTGTTGTATTCTTCTAACTCAGCTATAATACTTTGGCAACTTACATGATAACCCATGTTCCACTGTGTCTTAAAAATTTCAAGTCTCCTTTTTTCATCTTTTTTGTTCTGGTATGATGGGTATGTACTTGTAATAAAATACAAAGTACAATTTTGCAGTACGGCAATTTCTGTGACACTCAGCATTGTCAAATTGTAATTGTGTCACTGAATTTTTGGTAGTGTGCCAAGCATCAGTGTGAAGCTGTGAAACCCATATGTCTCTGTTGCAACTCCTCTACCATAGTAGCTTAAAAGCAAACATAAACAATAGGTCAATGAATGAGGAAGGCTGAGCTCCAATAAAATGTTACCTATAGACAGTGAAATTTGAATTTTATACGATCTTCACAACCCCAAATATTCTTCTACTTCTGATTTTTTTCAGCTATTAAAAAATGTAAAAATCGTAGGTAGCTCATGGGCCATGCAAAAACCAGTGGCAGACCATAGTCGACCTGCATGTAATTTGCAGAAACCTGATCTTGATGAAATTTAAAAAAAAGATAAATATCTGGGGCAGCAAGGTGGCACAGTGAATAGAGCACTGGCCCTGGAGTCAGGAATACTAGAGTTCAAATTCAGCCTCAGACTCTTAACATTTACTAGCTGTGTGACCTTGGGCAATTACCCCAATTACCCTGCTTCCCCATCCAAAAAGACAAAAAAAGATAAATATGAGAGTATATTAAATGATCACTCTTTAAAATCTTCTTTGATTAGAGAGAAAACATACTAAAGAAAAATAAGATTGCTTAATAATGATTAATAATATCCAATTGTTGGGTGTATTCATAGATGGAGGAATTATCTATTTTATTTTATTTTTTTTTAGTTGCAGATCAGATGTTTAATATGCAGAATAGAAAATAAAATAAAAACATGAACACTGCTACACTGCTATTCACTGCGATTCATTTCTTAAATTTTCTTACTTATCTTCTCTCGCCTCAACCAATGTGCTTATCTTTACTATTTATCCCATTCCTACCATCAAGATAGCATAATGCTAGCTTCCCTGTAACAACACTAGGTTCACAGCAGGAATTATCTATTTTAAATAAACAATCTCATTTGGTCTCTGAGGACTTTGCTGGTTGCTAGGTCATCACTATTTTGACAAACGGTGATCAAACCTTGTTAAATTTTGCAAGGATGAAATTCTGAGAATATTTAAGTATTAATACAGAGAGATAAATATCTCTTGGGGGGACAGAAGGATCATTAGTTTTCAAAAAATCTTGACTAAGGGAACAAGTAAGCTCAACGCCTTATACCAGAAATTCTGTATCAAAATTCTGTCCGTGTGGCTAACATGATAGAAAAGGAAAATGACAAATACAGGAGGGAATTTAGCCAAATAGGCACACTAAATCATTGGAGTGTGGAGTATAAACTCATCCAGCCATTCCAGAGAATGATTTGAGACTATGGCCAAAGGACTATAAAACTGTGTATAACCTTTGAACCACTAATACCACTATTAGGTCTGTATCCCAAAGAAATCAAAGAAAGAGGAAAAAAATCTGTATGTATGAAAAATACTTATAGCAGCTTTTTATGGTGGCCAATATTTGGAAATTGAGAGGATACCCATCAAACAGGGAATGGTTGAATTAGCTATAGTATGTGATTGTGATGGATTATTATTTTTTATAAGAAATGATAACCAGGATGATTTCAGAAATCTCTGGGAAGATTTATATGAACTGATACAAAGTGAAGTGAGGTGAACCTGGAGAACATTGTACATAGTAACAGCAGCATTATAATGATGATTAACTCTGAAAGGCTTAGTTGCTCTATAATTTCAATGACCTAAGACATTTTCCAAAGGCTAACAAAGAAAAAAGATTTACCTGCAGAGAGAGGAATGGTGAAGTCTGAGAGGAGATTGAAGCATACGTTTTTTTTTCATTTAAAAATCTTTCTTGCATTTTTGTCTGGCAGCATGGCTAATATGGAAATATGTTTTGCATGATTTCATGTATAATTTATGTCATATTGTTTGCCTTCTTAATGGGTGGGGGAGGGGAGGAAGAAGGAGAGAATTTGGAACTCAGTTTTTAAAAAATAAATGTTAAAAAAAATACTTCTTTTTTTAAATGCTGACCATATTGGTATGATCAAGCTGTCATCAAATGGTACAAAGATAAGAGCATAGGACTAAAGTCGGTATAACAGGATTGGATCTGTAAGGAATAATCAATCTATGAGGCAATTTTGATAAAAGAAACAAGAATGTATTATATTGTATGTGTATCTATATGTGTGTGTATATTATATAATTATATATACATATATGTGTGTATATGTTATTGTCAATATTCAAATTGACTGTTCTGAATTCTGTAAACCCTTTACCACTACAGATAGCCAAGTCAAATGTTGCTAGTAAAAAAGGTGCTTACAAAGCAGTACTTCATAGTTTGGAACCATTGGCTCCAAGCTTCAAAGAAGGGGAGTATAGAAAGAGAGAGAGAGAATAAAAAGACATAGTTCTACTCTGAGAGTTAGTACAACTGTTACCACCAGATTTACTTTTTTTAAAAATTATTTATTTTTAGTTTTCAACATTTCTTTCATAAGTTTTAAATTTTCTCCCCCTCTCTCCCCTCTCTCTCCCCAAGATGGCCTGCAGTCTGATATAGGCTTTACATATACATTCCTATTAAACATATTTTCAATTTAGTCATGTTGTATAGAAAAATTATAATGAATGGGAAAATCAATGAGAAATAAAAAAAAAAAACAAACAAACAAAAAAAGAAAATAGTCTCTTTCATTCTGCAGTACAACTCCACAGTTCTTTCTCTGGGTGTGGATGGCATTTTCCATCCTGAATTCTTTGGAAATGTTTTAGCTCCTTCCATTTCTGAGAATGTTTTAGATTTACTCTTTAAATAAATATATGTAATATTTTGTGTGTGTGAATTCCTACGCAGCCATATTAATATTATGCAAAAATATGACTGATACTATAAAATAGTTGGCAAGCAGCCATTTACAAAGAATCTTTGTCCATGTAAGTGAAATAGGAGGCCGCAACATATTGAAACTCTTAGTGACTTCCCATCATATTATGGCTTCTATCAATCTTGCATCAAAAGGAAACATTGACATTCATTCTTTTTATGTCTTTTGAATGGAGGGAAAATATATGAAATAAAAACAGGACACTTAAGTTTTGTCTGTAGAACTTCGGGCTTTAAAAATAATTATAATTACTCCATAATTTTTTTTTATCCACCTTTCTTCTTACAAGGGAGTACTGTGTTTAGAAATAATTTTCATCTATTACACATTATATCATGCTATTAGTTTGATTAATTAATACATAATACATCCTGGAGACTAATTTGTTTATTCCTAGTGCACTCGTTAAACCCTGCTGTACCAATGTGAGATTGGTCTTTTAAAAGGGAACCACCTAGCAATGCTTGAATTTGGGAAACACATCCTATTCACAAAAACCTGACAAATGAAAATCAAGTAAGCTCTATCCCTTACTTGAACTACAAACGGGCACTGCAGATTATAGAATAACACAATTTTCACTACTTGCAGTGATATTTTAGGATCTCACAATTTACTTCCAGAGTCTAAAAATAGTAAGAGTCCATTATGACAAATATGTTAATATTATCTTCCAGAGGTGAGTGGAGCAGAGTCCTCATGACTGTTTAGATCTACATTGCTGTGCATCTTTTAAGTTTAGTATCTTGCCATCCGCATTAATTGTGTTGCCCCCATCCTAGAATAAAATGGTCTTCAATAAACACCATTGGGTTAAGTGAGACCCAGTCAGCCAGCAGTATGGATGCCCAGAGAATGCCTTTTCCTTAAGCTATGCCTTTGCATTGTACTTTGCACTTTAGGAATATCTTATGCTTCTCAGTGAGAAGGGATGGTATGCATAATAAATTGTAATTCTTCCCCACTCCTGTCTCTAACATACTATTTTTGGCTGAGTACTTAGGTATTCTGACAGAGACTCCATTAGAAAATACAGGGATGCACAGACTTCTACACCTCTCCTATACAGGGCCTCTCCAAACTCTTATCTATCACCCATTGCCTCTTCCAAGGTCTTGGCCCTATAAAAGAGCTGCAATCCAGTTATCAGTGGGGGCTGAGGCTGCAGATGTACCCGCTGGAGGGTAATTTTAGTAAAAACAGGTTTTGTAATTAGAAAGCTCAGTTCTGCTGGTGAACTACAGGGCTGCCTATGCACACACTTCCCCTTTCATTGAAAATCTCTCTTAAACGTTTGGAGTAAATCTTCACAGCCTAATCTGTAAGGGAGTTTACTTACTGTATTTTTTATTGCTGGTACAGCAGCTTGGTCACCTCAGTGAGTAGCAGTGGTGCACTTTATAAAGACTTGTTATTTTGACCAGTTTTAGGTATTTATGTTTTCAAAAATATGGAGTAAACAGTTTGCATAAAATTCTGGCTGGGCCAAGGTTATTGAATCTTCTTCACTGGTGATCTTTAAGTATCAGATAGGATTGTTGCCAAAAATAGTTAAATGCAATCATGCCTGGAGACCAAAAGATGACTTCAAGAAAAATGTGGATGTTAGGCAAAATTGTGAAGTAGCCACAACTTCCCTTGTTTGTCTCCTGTTTCCTTCAGAGCACTCAACAATTCTTTTAGCCCAGGACCCCTACACCTGACTCAGACTCTCTACTTCTACCCATACCCCTTAAGCAAAACACATGTCCTTTCTTATTCCCTCAAAAACTTGTTTAATGTAGTTCTATGCCTACCTCCTTGATTAAAACAAATCTGTCCTGTGACTCATTCCTTCATAAATTTGTTTTATATTTACTATTGTTAAATTAGATTATTCTCTCTTCTGTTTTTATATGCTTAGCCCCTATCACAGGGACAAGCACACAGTAGGTACTTAGCTAATTCATACTTAATTAAATTGAAACTAATGGGTGATGGTGGCTCAATGATTGACCCAAATTATAAGATATATACGTGTGTGAATGTATATGTATGTATGTGTGTGGATATATATGTATGTATATGTGTGTACAGATATAGATTTAAAATGTTAAGAAAGACTCTGGTAAGTAAAAGCAGGAGAATATTGAATACCATAACAGAAATATTGTATGATGATCAACTCTGAATAACTCAGCTATTCTCACTAATACAGTGATCCAAGAGAATTCTAAAAGATTTGTAATGAAAAACTATCCATCTTCAGAGAAAGAATTGATGGAGTCTGGATGCAGTATGGAGCACACTTTTAAAAACTTTGTTGTTTTTGTTTGGCTTTTTTAGGGGAGTCTGTTTTATTTTGCAATATGACTGATATGGAAATATGTTTTACATGACTGCATATGTATAAACTATATTAAGTTGCTTAATTTCTCAAAGATGGAAAAAGGAAGGAAGAGATTTTAGAACTCAAAATTTTAGAAAATGAAAGTTAAACTTGTTTTTACATCTAATTGGAAAAAATAAAATATGAATAATGAAACGAAATAGTGACTCAGTTGGAAAACTCCTTGCTTCAAAGAATTAGCCATCATTAGGTATATATTTTAGGTACCAGGGCAGGTAGGCCAATGGGGAAAAGGTGTTAGAGAAATTTGAAATAACAGGATTATTTCATGCAGGTTGAAAAACTTGTTAGTGAGTACATAAACCCTTTAGTATAGGGAAGGAAAAGAGTTTGGGAAGAATTTAAATGTGATTATTCAAAAAAATGGAATTTCTCCAGGTAGATAGAAAGGACCTAGTAAAGGGAGACTTGCAAAAGATGTTCTGGGTAGAATCCAGGGGGCAATGAGAATTCTTATGTACTAAGAGTCTGTGGTTTTGACATAAAGCCAAGGGTATGTGTCTGAAACCTAGCAAGAAAGAAGGGTCACCTAAGGTAGGAACAAAGAATGAACTAGTCAGTGTTGAAGTATATCATTCATTCGTACTTCATTGATATTCCAATGCAGGACCCAGAGGAAACAGGTGTCATAGGGAACAGGGACCTTATCCTTACTCACCCTAGCCTGTCTGCTGCCCAGATACCAACATTTACCAGAAGTTCCATCAGAAACAGACACTGAGGAAACCTTCACTCTTCACCAATTCTGTCCCAAAAGCCCATTGCTAAATTCCCACCATGCATTTGTCACCTAATTGAATTCTGATTTCTTCTACCCTATGCCTACTCTTGCCTGAGGTAACCACAAACCCTGTTCTAGTCACACTTTATAACTCGCCACCTCATTTCTAACAGTCTGATGGAAGAACATCTGCCCTGTCACTTTTTCTCAAGGTCCATGAGGCCTTATCATCTGCCATACTTCTCTTCCCTCTGGAGCCCTGGGTACTGCCATTTGATCTACCATCACACCCCAAGGTCTCCTAGGCCTATTAGCCACTCTGCTAGTGATCCCTAAGGATTCAAATGGTCTTTACAGTACAGCCTGAACCCTCCTGTATATATTGTCTCCCTTAATGAATGTGACAGTTCTCCATATTTAACCTGAACCAGCTCTATCATTGTTCTTCAGCAATCTTCTCATTGTACTATACTCTCCCCCCTTCCATCTCTAGCTCTGGGAATAGTCATCAAATCAAAACTGCCATAACTGGAAAAGATTTTGCAATCAATTTCCCAAGGGATCACCTCACCATCTCTCGTATGCATTCTCTTCTCTCCACATACATGGCCATCTCCCTAGTTTATACCTTTATCACCTCTCACTTAGGCTGTTGCAATTTTTTTCTTTAATAGTCCCCCCACCCCCATTTTCTCATCTCTACAGTCTTCCTTCCACATAACTGCCAACCTTATATCCTTTTTTAATGTACTTCTTTTTTCACAATTACACATGAACACAATTTTTAACATTCATTTTAAAAAAATGAGTTCCAAATTCTATCTCTTCATTTTTCTCTCACCCCTCCCTGACATGGTAAGCAATTTGATAAAGGTTGTAATATGCAAAACTTGTTTCTATATTAATCATATTGTGAAAGAAAACAGATTAAAAAGCCACAAACAAAAAAGTAAAAAAAATAGTTTGCTTCAATCTGTATTCATACACCATCACTTCTTTCTTTCAAGGTAGATAGCACTTTTCATCATAAGTCTTTTGGAATTGCATTGCATTGATAAGAATAGCAAAGTACAGTATTGTTTTTACTGTGTGCAATCTTCTGGTTCTGCTCACTTCACTTTGCATCAATTCACATAAGTCCAGATTTTTCTGAAATCATCCTGATCATCATTTCTCATATCACAATAGTATTCCATTACTATCATATACCACAACTTATTCAGTTATTCCTCAACTGATGGAAACCCCCTCAATTTCCAAATCTTTACCACCACAAATCTGCTATAATTAGTTTTGTATGATTAGGACCTTTTTCCTTTTATTTGATCTCTTTTCAGATATAATCTAGTGGTGGTATTGTTGGGTCAAAGAGTATACACAGTTTGGTTATCCTTTATGCATAATTCCAAATTGCTCTCCAGAATGATTGGATCTGTTCACAATTCCACCAGCAGTGCAATACTGTCTCAATTTTTTCACATACCTTCCAACATTTATCATTTTCCTTTTCAGTCACATTTGTTAATCTGATAGGTCACCTTCATTCATATTATTTTCATTGATTCCTTTGATATTCTTGACCTTTTATTCATCCAGATGAATTTATGATTTTTTTCTAACTGTTCTATTCTAGAAAATATTTTTGGTAGCTTGATGGTTATGGCACTGAATAGATTTTTAGTTGTTTCTTTGGGATTCTCTAAGTATGCCATCTTATCACCTTCAATGGTAGTTTTGTTTCCTAACTGCCTTTTCTAATTCAATTCATCTTTATTCTCTGATTGCTAAAGTTAACATTTCTGGTACAATAATGAATAATAATAGTGATAATAGGCATCTTTGCTTCACCCTCATATTATTGAGCACACTTCTAGCTTATCCCCATTACAGATAATGCTTGCATGTGGTTTTGGACAGATACTACTTATCACTTTAAGAATAGCTATATCTCTTCCTATGATCTATTGTATCTTTAATAGGAATGAGTGGGTTTTTTTGTCAGAAGCTTTTTCTGTATCTATTGAGATAATCATATTATTTCTGTTGGTTTTGTTACTGACATGGCCAATTAAACTTATAATTTTCATATACTGAACCAGCCCTGCATTCTTAGTAGAAATCTTACCTTTTCATATGTATAATTAATGTGATACATTGCTGTAATCTTGTTAGTATCTTATTTAAAAATTTTGCCTCAATGTTCATTAGGACAATTGGCCTATATTTTTCTTTCTCTGTTTCTATTCATGCTGGTTTAGGTATCAGCAACATATTTATGTCATTAAAGGAACCTGGTAACCCTCTTTTTTTTGCTAATTTTTCTAAGTAGCTTGTATACTATTAGAACTAATTGTTCTTTATTTTTTATAATCTTTTTTTAAATTTAAATTCAAATAATAAAACTTAATAAGAAAAGAAAAAGAAACATTATAAGCTTAAACATTGAAGCTTAAATAGAAAAAAGGGGAAAAACACATCATGTGAACAGCAGATCATAAGAGAAGATTCAAAATATATAGCAATAAATTTCCATTTCAAAAAAAAAACCCATATATTAAATACTACATGTTGTGTTGAAAGCTATCCATCCTTTCTTTGCTTCCTTGTAGGTCTTCTATTGTTCTCTACTGTACACTTTTTACTTTGTTCTTTTTCCTCCTTTCTCCTCTCTCCCCCTAGTCTACAACTAAGCACACATACATTTATATGTAGATATCGATGTATACATATATGTATATGTATGTGTATACACACACATACATATACTAATGCTCTTTGAATGCTTGGTGGAATTCACTTGTGAATCCATCTGACGCTGGAGATTTTTTTCTTAGGGAGTTAAATTTATTTTTCCAAGAATTTAAGAAATGTTCAATTTCTTTTTTTAAAATGAGTTTTATTTCTAAAGTGCTCTATTCTCTCTTTATTTGAACAGTTTATATTTATTTTGTAAATATTCATCCATTTCACTTAGATTGTCTAATTTATTGGTGCATAAGTGGGCAAAATAGATCCTAACGATCGCTTTAATTTCTTCTTAATTGGTGGCAAATTTGCCCTTTTCATGTTTTGATACTAATAATGTGGTTTTCTTCTTTCTTTTTTAAGCAAAGTAACCAATGGTTTATCTATTCTATTGTTTTATTATAAAACCAGCTCCTAGTTTTGTTAGTTCAGTGGCTTTTTTACTTTCACTTTTGTTGATCTCTCCTTTGATTTCCCGGTTTTTCAATTTGTTGTATAATTGGGAATTTTTAATTTATTCCTTTTCTAGTTATTTTTTAAGTTGCATGCCCAATCCACAAATCTGCTCTTTCTCTATTTTATTGATGAAAATGTTTAAAGATATAAATTTTCCCCTAAGTACTGCTTTCTCTGCATCCCACACATTTTGGCATATTGCCTAATTGTTGTCATTTTCTTTAATAAAATTTTTTATTGTTTCCATGATTTGTTATTTAACCCTCTCATTCTTTAGGATTTGATTATTTACTTTCCAATTAATTCCAGTAAATTTGGTTTCTAGACAATTCCAATTAATTTCCAATTAATACCAGTTAAATTTAGTTTCCAATTAATTCCAATCTATCTATCCATGGCCCTTTACTGAACATAATTTTTTATTGCATCATGATCTGAAAGGGATGAATTCCATCTTTCTAACTTTCTACATTTGATTGTGAAATTTTTGTGCCCTAACAAAGTCATTTTTTTTTCTGTATGGGTTAAATACTTCTGAGAAAACAACTACAACATGTAGTCCCTTCTAATTCCATTCATTATTCTCCAGTCTATAATGTATAACTTTTCTAAAATTCTATTAAACTCCTTAACTTTTTTCTTGTCTACATTTTGATGAGATTTATCTATTTTTAAAAGGTAAAAGTTAAGGTCCCTGAGTAGTATAATTTTACCATCTTTTTCTTCCTGTAATTCATTCAACACTGCCTTTAAAAATGTGGATGCTATACTATTTCATGTGTACATCTTTAGTATTGATATTATTTCACTGTCTCTGGTATCTTTTAGAAAGATGTAGTTTCCTTCCATATTTCTTTTTAATTGCATCTATTTTTGCTTTCCTTTTGTCTAAGATCATTGTTTCTAACTCTCCTCTTTTTCTTTTACTTCAGCTGAAGCAGAATAGGTCATTCTCCAGCCCTTAACCTTTACTCTATGTGTTTCTCTCTGCTTCAAATGTGTTTCTTGTCAATATGTATATATGTACTTATACATATACATATACACATATATATGTATAAAAATTGACCATATGTTAGGACATTATAACCCTACAATCAAATGAAGAAAGGCAGAAATATTAAAGCATTCTTTATAGATTATGATGCAATAAAAATTACATTCAATAAAGGGCCTTGGAAAGATTAAAATTAATTGGAAACTAAATAACAAATATATTAGGAGATATATGTACATATGTATGTATGTATGTATGTACACACATAGATATGTATGTGGATATGCATGCATGTAACTGCTGTCTTCTGCTTTATGAGTTCATCCCATTTACATTTAGAGTTATGATTACTAATTATGTAGTTTCCTCAATCCTATTTTCCCCTTGTTTATCATTCTCTCCCTCTCTCCTTTCATGCTATCCCTCCTCATCAGTATTTTGCTTCTGACTACCACTTTCCCCAATCCACTTTCCATTCTATCAGTCCCCCCTTCTCTCACCCTTCTTCCCTCCGACTTCACTATGAGTAGATTTCTATGCCCAACTGAGTATGTATGTTTTTTCCTCCTTGACCTAATTTTGATGAGAGAAATGTAAAAGTGATGCCCTACCCCCTGTCTTTCCCTCTTATAATAGGTTGCATGTACCTCTTCAAGTGAAATAATTTACCATGTTCTACCTATCCCTTTCTTCTCTTATTACAGACATATTTGTCACCTCGTAATTTTTTTTTAATTTTTGAATATCATCCCATCAAAGTCAACTTATACTTGTGCTGTCTATTTGTACTCCTTCTAATTTCCCTATAGTGATAAAGTTCATAAGAGTTGGAGGTTTCATCTTCCCATGAAGGAATGTAAACAGCTTAACATTATTGAATCCCTTTTGTTTTCTCTTTCCTGTTTAGCTTTTTATTCTTTTCTTGAGTCTTTCATTTGAAAATCAAAATTTCTGTTTATCTCTGGTCTTCTCATCATGAATGCTTAAAAGTTCTCCATTTCATTAAATATTTATTTTTCCCTGAAGGATTGTATTCAATTTCACTGGGTGATTCCTGGTTGTAATCCTAGCTCCTTTACTTTCTAGAATATCATATCTCAAACTTTCTGATCCATTAATATGGAAGCTGCTAAATCCTGTGGATCCAGGGTATTTGAATTATTTATTTCTGGCTACTTGTCATATTTTCTCCTTGACCTGGGAGCTCAAGAATTTGACTGTAATATTCCTGGGAGTTTAGATTGTGATCTCTTTCAGAAGATGATCAGTTGATTTTTTTTTTCCTTATTTCTAGTTTGTCCTCTGGTTTTAGGATATCAGGGCAGTTTTCTTTGATGATTCCTTGAAATGTGATTTCCAGGCTTTTGTGATCATGGCTTTCAGGTAGTCTTGTAAGTCTTAAATTATCTCTCCTGGATCTATTTGACAAATCATTTGCTTTTCCAGTGAGATATTTTATATTTTCTTCTTTTTTCTCATACTTTTGATTTTGTTTTGCCATTTCTTGATGTCTCATAAAGTCATTATCTTTAACTTGCACAGTTCTGATTTTTAAGTAATTATATTCTTCATTGAGCTTTTGTACTTCCTTTTCCATTTGACCAATTATACTTTTTAAAAAGTTGTTTTCTTCAGTGAATTTTTGTCACATTTCTTTCCATTTTGTTTTTTTACTTTCTTTAACAAACAGTTTTAAATGATGCTCTTGCATCACTCTCATTTATTTTCCCAATTTTTCTTTTACCTTTTTTATTATATTTTTTAAAATCCTTTTTGAGTTCTTCCAAGGCTTCTTTCTGGGTCTAGGATCAATTCATATTTTTCTTTGAGGCTTTGCATGTAGCCATTTTGACATTGTCCTCTTCTGAGTTTGTGTTTTCATCTTCCCCATCACCATCGTAACTTTCTATTGTCAGATTCTTTTGTTTTGTTTTATTTTGCTTATTTTCCATCCATTTTGTGATTTTTAATTTTATGTTAAATTTAACTCTGCTCCTGGGGTGGAGGAGTCATTGCCCCAAGCTTCTTCTGTGGGTGTTGCAGTATATTGCTACTGCTCCATGATGTGTGTGGGACCTGGCCCCTGGCCTCTGCACCTGGAGGATGAGTTGTTACTATTGACCTGTGTGAGAAGTCAGGGTCTTCCTGCTGACTTGCTGTGGCATGGTTTGCTCCTGGCTTGCACAGATATTACTACAGTGCACTCTCCTTTTACCTGAATGAGACAACTCTCTCTGGACAACCTTCTAGATTGGCTTGGGCTTGGAAATTATTTCATCTCATCCTTTTATTGGTTCTCCTATTTCAAAATTAATTATGAGGCATTATTTTATAGTTGTTTAAAGGTGAATTTGAGACAGTCTATGTGAGTTCCTGCCTTACTCCACCATTTTGGCTCTGCTCTCCTCCCCCAGTCTTTTATTCTTAAATCAAAGTTTGACAGTGTCACCTCTTTGCACAATAAACTTCAGTATACTCTCACCAATCAATAGTCTAAGACTCCAGAGTAAAAGCTGAAGTACCAGAAGAGCAAGGATAAGGTAAGGCAACATAACATGAGAATGACTAGAGAGCAGTATGATGGACTTGAATCAGGCTAGAGAACATAAACATATGTTGCCTTGTTTTATACTCTCATTAATATTGATACTTAAACAGCTGTTGAGAATTTTCTCTGTGGGTCCCCCTTTCCTCAGGCATATAATAAATGCTTTTGTATGAAATTTAAAGTCCTTTCCAGCCTGACTGGGCTGCGGTCTATCTGAATAATTGGAGATAATATCCAAACTGATGAAATCACAGATCCATTGGAGTATTAGTGCTTAGTTCATCCTATGGACTTTTACTGACTTCATATGTTAAGTAACATTTTATTTTCAAATTTTGCATACCAGGTACTACAGTCATAGAATCTAAGAATGGTATCGTTGATGATGAGAAAAGATTGCAATTAAACATTGGAAAGTCTGTCATATTTCATTTTTGTTTGTCATCTTCTTTCCAGTTTCTTCTCTAAATGCTCTCAGAGTGATCTCTACATCTGGTTCTACCTGAGGTTACTTACCAAGAAGAGTTTATGCTTTATTTGGTAGGCAATGAGGAGTAACTGGTAGATTTTTAATATAGTGATGTGATCAAAGCAGAATTCAGAACACCACTGAAGCAAAAATATGACCAATGGATTGAAGAAGAAAGAGACTAGAGAGAAGAAGACCCAACATAGCAGGCTAGTATACTTGTCTAGATGAAAAGTATGAATCACTGAACTAAAGTGCCTAAAGCAAAAAAGGCAGGGAAGTAAAGAATATGAAAATATTTACTGAGTGCTTATGGTGTGGAATATATTGTGGTAAGTACAATGAGGTTATAATCTAGTAGAATGAAAGAGAATACTCTTGGGGGAAAAAAAAGAAAGAATCTGACATTATGTTAACTGGGTAACCTGGGAGACAATGAATACTTCTGTCTGTCTCCTTGTGTCTCTCTCTTTTTGTCTTTGTCTTGGTCTCTCTTTCTGTGTGTGTGTGTGTGTGTGTGTGTGTTTGTGTGTTACACACACATGCACACACATGTAAACTACTTGGTAGTACAATGTATATGATGATTCCCTCACATTAGAGCTCTATATTTTTAACTGCTGACTGAATGTTGTTTCAAATGACTTACTAAAGAGGAGGGAACCTTAGGAGCACATGTCACTGCAGTGGACCAAGTAGAAATCTTTCTGTTGGAGGCTACATGGGGCAGATTTCATCATAGTAAATCTGCTTTATCAGTGTTGTAGAACCAGTCATGCTCAGCATCAAGCTAGTCCTTTGATTTATTTAAGCAAGAATAATTATCTTTAAAGTGTTTCCATTGCCTCCAAACTTGTCAATGTCTGGAGAAATTCATATTTCCTAAGAGCATGCCAACCCAGGCAATATTAAATCAAGAGAGTAAAGTGTGAGTTCCTCAGGCCAACACACAGTCCTAATTGCTATTTCCAAATAGGGATATAGGATATGATACATTCAGAAGAGAGGGCACCAACTGACAATCTAATACTCGTTTAGCAGTGTCAGTTTCTGGGATGGATCTAAAAAAAACACACCCATGCAAATCTATTTGCCTTATGTTTTCTCAGAGAATGGGTTCTGTGTTCTGTCATTGAGAGAGAAAAAAAAAAACTTCCCCAAAATTAGACTGACATTCAAATGAGGAAGTTTACTTTAAAATATTGCTTTTCTCTTATGTTTTCCTATAAATTTTAAAATCCTTGTCTCTGCCTCCAGTTGTCAATTCTGGTTGGAAATTCTATTTAAATGTATACTTTTAAAAGTATTTACTGATTTTCAACATCTCTAAAGTGTACCCAACTTAAAGTCCCTGCAGAAAGAGCAGGTAATCTGCACTAGATAAAGGTCTTCTAAGTTTTCCAAGTCTATCTACTGAGTATCTCATGTAGTTTAGGTTGCTTCTGTAGTTCCCAGAGATTAAATTACCTCTCTAAAATGCCTCTTGACATCACTGAAAAAGGTTAGAGTCAAATAACTGGACTTGAAAAAAAAATCTTAGATGTGGGTTATCAGGTGTACCATGGGTAAACATTTCCATATTAAGTTAAATTATTTATTGTTCTGGTACATTTACCTGTTTATTTATCTAATAAGAAGGCTACCTGTGCCATTCTCCAGATACATTTTATTTTTTGCAAATAAATGTAAAAATGAACATGGGATCCAAGTTCCAAGAAGGTCAGATGTTAAATGCAAAAAAAACTCTGAAAACTATACAAGCACACTTTCAAT
>CM053585.1:279065464-279076499 GCA_028646515.1 Pseudochirops corinnae
CTACAATTCCTGAGAACTAATGATGAAACATGCTACCTACCTTCTGACAGAGAAGTGACAGACTCAGAGAATAGACTGAGACACGCACACACACACACACAGACACAATAAGAAAAGTTGTTTTGTTAGACTTCACATGCTTGTAACAAGGATTTTGATTTTCTTGCTTTCTCAATAGAAGTTGATGGGAGAGGAAATGGGAGGGAGAGGAGGTTGATCTTTGTTTGAAAAAGAGAAAAAAATTAAAATAATAACTTGAATTTTTATAGCATTTTATACCAACCCTGAAAAATAGGTACTATTATTGTCCCTTTTTCACAGACGAAGAAACTAAGTCAGACAAAGATGAAGTAACTTGCACAGGGTCCTATAGCTTGAAAGTTTTTGAAGCTGGATTTGAACTTAAGGTCTTCTTGAGCTGAGGTCAAACACTTTATCCACTGATCACCTAGCTGCCTATATGATGCCAAGGTCGCAGGAGAGAGCCATAGTCAAAATGTTAGCTTGGAACAACAAGTATAGCAGCCTCAGAATGACAAAAAATAGAACTAGATTAACCCACAGATTACATGACGTGGCAGCAAGAAAATAAAAAATTGTAAGAATCCATTGATTGCCTGCTGTGCTCCCTAGCTGCCACCTTGACAAAATGAAGAAACTGGAGAAGATGCATTTTACAGCCCTTTTTGTCTCTAAAATCTATAGTGTTGTGAACAAAATTTCTATTGTGATAAGTCATAAATATATCCTGGAGGGAAGAAGGAGCTGACTTCAAGGTCAAAAAAAGAATGTACTGGAGCCTGATCAAGAACACATCTGTTACATTAAACTGGATGTAGAGTCTGAGTAGGGAAGTCCAAGACAAGAATGGATTTAGAACCAAGGATGTAAATTACAATAACATATAGAATGGTTTAAGGGAACCTCAGAGAATTCTGTCCTCCCATCCCCAGTACAAGGGATGTTTCAATCTTCATTTTGCTGATAATCTGGCAACAGGATGGACTGGGGTGACCAAAAACACAAAGCCTCTAATGTGGATCCTACTAATAATTGCTTTGACTCTCTAGGAACAGTATAGTTGAGAACATAGCAGAGATACACAGCCAAAGTGTGTTTCTGCCTAGACAAGGAAATCCTTCTCCTATGTACATCCCTGAAAAGTGGTCATCCACTTTATGCTTGCAGGCTTCCATGAGGACTTTATGAGGTAGGTCTTTTTACTTTTGGTAAACTATACCCATAGGGAATTTCTTTTTTACTGAGCTAAAAAAGCTACTTTTCTGTAACTTCCATCCAGTGTGCCTATTTCCATCATCCTGGACCCAGTAAAATATACACCATCTCTTCATAACAGTTCTTCAAATAGTTGAAGGTAGCAATCATGTACTTTGTAAATCTTTCTTACAAAGTCTTTTTTCTACAAAGTATGTATTGTTCCTTCATGTCCTTTTTGTATTGTCTACTTTAGCTTCTCCCTCCTTTTCTGATTGCCATCTTCTGGATATGTTCCAGGTTGGCAAAATTCTTCCTAAAATGCAGTACCCCAAATTGAAATCAATATTCTAGAGATGGTTTAAGTAGGGCAGAGACTATGATGACTTCACTCTGGATCCAATGGTTTTTTGAATGAGGCCCATGATCAATATATCTTTTGGGGGTAAGCTTGTCAGACTGGTACAGAAACAGCTTCAGTTACCCTGAAATCCATAGGTTAGCCTACTCTTCTGTGGCGATTCTTGTCCTTTCCTTCTGTAGCCAAGTTCTTGTCGACTACTCTAGTTCCCTCCAGCATGTATTTCATTCCATGAAATCTTATTCTCTCTGGAAATAGCCTATTGTCAGTCCTTCCTACTTACCTGGGGGAGGAGGGAAGAATATAACATCTGCTATGAGCCAGGCACTGTGTTGAGCAAGTTTTGCAAATATCATCACATTTAATTCTCACAATAATCCTGAAAGCAAGTGCTATTATCATCCCATTTTATAGTGGAAGAAATTGAGGCAAAGAGAAGTTGTGATTTACCCAGGGTTATATAGTTAATAAGTGTCTGAGGCCAGATTTGAACTCAGGTTTTCCTGACTCCAGGCCTGGAACTCTATCCATGTATCACTAGCTGTGACTGACTTAGATCTTTGTCAATTGTCTGCTAAAAAAACATTCATTCGATACAAAAAAGATACCCTCAGTGTGAGATTCAGTTAGGATCTATGACTACAATCTTGACATTGGACTGGATATCTACATAGCCACTATAGTTAACTACGCACATCTAGGAACCAAAGAGACAAAACAGACAAACAAAGAGAAGTAGACCAACATAACTTTACTTTGTTAATAGTATGACAGCACACTAGTGATTCTATGCAATAAGAAAGAAGGAGGTATACACCCTTATTGGGGGATGGGAAACCTGTATACCATAGTTTTACTGGATTAAAAAACAAAACAAAACAATGGTTCTTTATTAAATATCTTGTCAGTCTGAGTATTTACAAGCAAAGTGAGGCCTCTTTTTTGGTAGAACAAAAAAAGTCACATTCCCAGGGCTTTCCTGGTTCAGGGCATTAGCCATAGAGATCTTGTGAGACATTTCCTGAAAGTGTAAGGATCCATGATGAGGGTCTGAAGGATGACTCAGGGGTTTTATGGGGAATTAAGACACTAACATAGATAACTATCATGTACAATATTATATGATAAAATACACTAAAGTGTTTTTTTTTTTTTTAATTTTGGTTAGGTCATTGTCCTTCATTCTTGAAGAGGACCAAAATGACATCATTATGCTAGAGTCAAGTTTCAGTGTGTTTGACTATGGCTGATTAGACCAATATGAGTTTAGAATATTCTACCACAGGTTGGTCACAAATAGTTGTAATGTAATTAATTTAGCAGGTACTTAGCCCTTAGTTACTAACTCTGTGAAAGAAACAGAAGGTGTGAACTCTGCCTCCTGTTGCTGATATAACAGGAAAGGGTTGGCTAAGACAGGAAGCCAATGTGTGTGTGTGTGTGTGTGTGTGTGTGTGTGTGTGTTTAAGAAGAGCTCCAGAGGACAGAAGAATAGAATCAAGAATTTTCCTCCTGGTGGCTCCTGGTGGAGGGAGCAGAGTTTTCACAGCATCTGGAAGCTGGGCTGCTGGACTGAGAACTGAATTGGAGTTTTCTATGAGACTAGAATCTGGTGAAGGCCAAAGTGGCTGTTGCCTCCTGGAAGGCTGAAATTTCTTCTGAGTCCTAGGGCCAGTTGAACTGCTGGAGGACTGAAGAAGCATGACTGGGATAAGGCTTTGTTTGTCTGTGGCTTGGTTGATCCTTGAGTTCCCAACAATGGAAGTTGTGAAGGTTTTGAGCTGTGCCGTACCCTGTGAACTTCAGTATGTAACAAGAACTGCCCAGAGGACTGAATGAGAACCTGGGAGCTGTCTGCCTCTGAATCCAGGTGACTGTTTGGTGGATTCAGGTAGGAGCTGGGACAATGGAAGGAGATCCAGGGAATCTGAGACACCACCCCAAGTGAAGATGAAGAAAAGGCCTTCCCTTGGATACGTAATAAAATTGAAGTCTACTAGACACCAAGGAGTGGAGGGTTTGTGTAATTTTCTAATGATTGTATTTAGTGATTAATGACACTTAGTAATTGTGAATCTGGATAAGTGACTGATTAAGTAAACTTATGATTGTCCCATGAGTGGAAGACTGACTTGTATTGTGGAATGATTGATTAAGTAAGGAGGATTTCCTCCTTAGGGAAACCAGATGATTATTCTTTTGTTCTTTGTTCTTAATACTGTGGCCTCTTTGGTGAAAACTATGTGGCCGGCCATTCTAATGTTAAGCTGTTGTGGACACTATATTGTGATTTTCTGTGATAAGATGTAATGTTGTGAATATTATATTGTGATCTATTGTGAATGTTTGCCTTGATTTGTAATGGAATAAATGGAGTGTTCACTATACTGTGTAATCAGCACCTTAAAAGCTGTTCACAGTAGCATTCTTTTGGGAAGCTGCTTGTGCATGGCATTACAATAGTCCATGTTTATGTTTGGGGTGGATTCTCTAAATTTACACATCTTGCATTTCTTTTGAGCTATTTCATTTCTGCTTTGCTCATAGAGCACATTACCCTCTCTTATTAGGGTACACAATGCTGGGTGGTCCTATGCCAGGGTCTCTCATGTCACATGATCAGTTACAAAGTTTTTAAGAGAGATCTTGAAAGTGTCCATGTATTACTTTTTCTGGCCACTATGTGACTGCTTGCCCTGTGTGAGTTCTCCATAAAATGGTCTTTTTGGCAAGCTTACCTTTTGCATTAGAACACTGTGCCCAGCCCATCAGAGTTGCACTCTCTGAAGCAGAGTTTAAATGCTTGGCAATTTACTTTTAGAAAGGACCTCAGTGTCTTGTACCTTATACTGCCAGGTGATCTTCAGAATCTTTCTAAGACAATTCAGATGGAAGCAATTCAGTTTCCTGGCAAGGCATTCTTGGTATACTGTCCAAGTTTCACAGACACACAACAATGAGGTCAGCATAATGTCTCTGTAGACCTTCAGTTTGGCAGTCATTCTAATACCTCTTCTCTCCCATACTTTCCTTTAGAACCTCCCAAACATTGAGCTAACTCTGGCAATGCATGCATCAATCTCATTATCGATGTGTACATCCCTAAAAGTGGTGCATCTCAACTACTCAGTGCTGATGGATTCACATTTTTATTTAAATGCCATGTAAAATGTGAAAGGAGAAATTCATTAAGAATCTACCAAGGGAAGAATCTGCCTTTTAATTTGTCAATCAGCAGATATTTATTAAGTAATTGTTATGTGATAGGAAGAGCTAGACACTCAGAGACAAAAATGAAATAGTTCTTGCCTGCAAGGAGCTTATTTATACCAAAAAAAAAAAAAACAGGTGGTTTTTGGATTTGTCAAATATGTCTGATTTTAAAGTAATTATAATATTCCTAAGGAAAACTACAACAGGATAAGTGTTAAGAGACTAGGAAACTAGAAAACTGGTAGGGATACTTGTATGGGAAGGTTGGTTGAAGTGCCAATTGCCAACACTGTTCAAGGAAAATCACATCAAAGACCTTAAGGCAGGTCTGACAGATGAGACAAAACTATAATATAGCAGATCCAAATTTCATTTTCACTAATTTCCTTGATCCAAAGAAAAGACAAAACAGTAACAGAGCCAACTGGAAGAGACAAGTTATACTGTATTTACACTAGAAAATCTCTTTTGCTGCATTTAGAATATACTTTTTAAAAAATAGGCAATAAAGGAAATTTGGCAAGATGTTTCCTTTTGGAAAATTCTAGTGGATTTTATATAAAAGGCTTATTACTCAGAATGATAAAAATTATAGCACCCTTCTTTTTTCTCCTCTGCATTGTGAAAGTAATTAAGTTCTACACCATGACATATTGGATTCTCCCTTACTTCAAAGGACATCTAAGTTCAAGTCTGTAGGATGGCACTGGATAAAGGTGTTATAAACTGGAACATCATGGTGATTTGAGTGTGCTTACAATATCTTCACCCCATGTAACCCCACAAAGCTGAATTTTCAAGTTCTTAAGATAAGGGAGGATTGGGTATAATTGTTTTGCTTTGGATCCCCAAAGCATGACAGTATTATTAGTCAAATGAATAGAAATATGTTCCATAGTTAGGACAATGAATAAGAATGTTTTCTCTTGTAGAATAATACAACATTAACTAAACTTCTTTACTACTTTAAAAGCTAAAAAGTTGGGAGAAGATATTTTAAATGCTACAAATTAAAAACTGAAATCAATGTGAAAGTATCCTTTTCATGTGTGTTAGAATTCCATGTATCATGGAATTGTATTCCACACTATTTCTCCCTGCCATTGTAATAAAATTTTTCATGGAATAGTCAATGTGGTTGAGAGAGAAGACATAGATAAAGGAGATAAAAACCACCCCCACCCCCCAATCTATTTCCCTTCTTCAGATGCAGTAAGTGTGTTGGAGAGAGGAGCTGAGATTTTGATTAATGTTTTTCACATATCCAATCAATAGTATAATTGCAAGCTCCAAATTCAGAATATTAATCTATGCTTTGTTTCCTGATATTAAAAACGCCACCTTTCATTTAAAGTTTACTAAACTACATAAAATGGACATGGATGAAAAATGTAAAAATCTTATATTAGGAAAGTTTTCTTTAATGCATGGATTTAATGCATGTAAGAAATATGAATCATATTGTAATAATTATTTCTCACCTTTATGTCACTTTAAGATTTAGGGAGTATTTCCTATAAACTCTGTGCAGTGGGCACCAAAAGTTTTATTAGCCTTGTGTTACAGATAAAGTGACTAAGGAAGGAAGAAGTTTAGTGACTTGCTTCTGGACACACAGGTAAGAAATATCAGAGATAGGAGAGTCATAGATAGATGATAGGAGAACTCCTTTTGTAGAAGTGCTCAGTATCTGAACAGGTTAAAAAACCTCAGAATGTCTGAAAAAAAGGAAGAGCAACATTTTATTATCAGATTTGTACATTACACAACTGATAGCTAAAAGGGCCTTTAGAGTGCATCTAGTTCAATCCCATATTTTATTGTCTAGGCCACTGAGGCCTAGAGGAATCAAGTGACTTTCTCACTAATAGTTTATAACAATGGATTACATTTTCATAGTAGTAAGATTTACCAAATGCTTCACATCCATTGTTTGATTTGAGTCTCACAACCCTGTGAGATATATGATTATAATGATAGAATATATATAATCTATGATAATGATATAATATATATAATATATATGATATATATGATATATGATTATAATGTCCTCATTTTATAGATGAAAAAAGTAAGACTTAATCAATCAATCAATCAATCTTTATTGTGTCTATTTAGTGTATGCCAAGCACTGTTCTAAGTATTGGGAAGACCAAAAAAAAAAAAAAATACAAAAGATAGTTTCTGTCCTCAAGGAGTTTACAGTCATGCATAGTGTGTGTGTGTGTGTGTGTGTGTGTGTGTACAAAATGTATCCAACATACATAAACAAGCTATATGCAGAATAAATAGGAAAGAATTAACACAGGAAAGGTACCAGAATTAAAAGGAGTTGGGAACGGCTTCTTATAAAAGATGGGATTCAGAGGTCAGACAGCTAGTTATAGAGCTAAGACAAGAACCCATGCCCTTCTGACTCCAGGATTAGTGCCCCATTTGTGATACCATACCACTTCTAAGATCATACAATGTTTAGTGACAGACCCAAGTCTGGAACTCTAAGCTCTTGTCTCCTACTGAAGCACTATTTTTTTTTTTGGAGAGGGGAAGGCAGGGCAATTGGGGTTAAGTAATTTGCCCAAGATCACACGACTAATTTTTGTGTTGTGTCTGAGGCTGGATTTGAATTCAGGTCCTCCTGAGTCCAGGGCTGGTGCTCTATTCACTGTGCCACCTAGCTGCCCCTGAAGCATTCTCAGTTAAAGAGATAGGGCCTTGAACATGGAGACAGTACCATATGACTTCATATATCTCCTCAGACATTTACTAGTTAAGTGACACCAGTCAAGTCACTTAGCCACTCTGATACTCAGTTTCCTCATTTGTAAAATAAGGGTCTGGATAGACTTGAAGGTCCCTTCTAGTTCTATATTTATTACCTTATGATCAGATTTCCACTATCCAAAGCTAAGATCTCAGTGGTGGGCTGGTAAATGATTAACAACTGACTCTGGAGTGAAAAAAAAGTAAGTGCAAACACACTTTTAAATTTAATCTGCATTGTTAACATTTTCTCCTTCACTTCCTCAAGTTTAAGCCACTTAAAAAACAATGAATCAACCCCTGATTTGTAGCACTTGCAGATTTTACAATTGTAAATGCTCATATGGAAAATTTAACAATTGGCACTCAAATCAATTTGAGCTGATTCTTTCATACCCCTGGATGTCCATATACTACCTAAAAAGAGATGTGCTGTCTTTTTTGATTGTGCATTTAAAGAACTGTGATGATTGGATAACTCAGGTTCCTTAGGGTGCTTCAATAGCTACTGAAAGAATAATGTACCTGCATTAGTGGGAAAGGGAAATGGACAATTAGCTAATTAACTCTTGATTGGATTGATAGGGGAAGGTTAATTGATGGCTCAATATTTTGAGCTGTAACCATGGTATTTTGAGACCTGTTGGCTTCTAAGTCAGGAAGAATAGGATTATTTGATTAGAACAACCCAAAGCCAGACCATTTGAAGAAGTCACTACTGAAATTTCAAAAGTTGTCTATGGATTATTCTGTTCCCATGTCTGTTACTTGGAAAAATATTTAACCCTGATGACTACATCTTATAGAATGGTTCTCACAGTCCCATTATCCCAGTCTTGTGACTTCAAGAAGGAAAGAAGGAAGGATAAAAGCCCCTATTAGAGTGTATACTATATATCAAGCACTTTATCTTCACAATAACCCCAAGAGGTAGGAGTTATTACTATTCCCATTTTACAGTTGAGTAAACTGAGAAGTGGAATATTTCCAGCAAAATCTAAGAATCTGAGCAAGTTGGGATGCTGGCTCAATCTAACCATAGTCACACACACATAGCAATACAGACATATGTACTGCATATGTACATGTGTACATATGCACATATTTATGTGTATATTTAAATTTTTTTAAAGAAGAAAGGTGTTGGGGTGGCTAGGTGGTGCAGTGAATAGAGCATTGGCCCTGGAGTCAGAAGGACCTGCGTTCAAAACTGACCTCAGACACTTGACACACTTATTAGCCGTGTGACCTTGGGCAAGTCACTTAACCCCAATTGCCCTGCCTCCCACCCTCCAAAAAGCAAAAAAAGAAGAAGAAGAAGAAGAAGAAGAAGAAGAAGAAGAAGAAGAAGAAGAAGAAGAAGAAGAAGAAGAAGAAGAAAGGTGTTTCTAAACAAAAGTCATAATTTAATTAAATGTCCCCCTCTGAAGGACACCATGTTTTGGAGTCAGGTGACTATGGTTAGGCCACAACAACATCCAAGTTTGGTTAAATTCTGTTGAACACACATCATTGTCTCCCAGAGGTATCTCTTTCTTCCTTTTTCATGTCTGATTTAGCTGCTGCTAAAGCTGATTAAGCTGTTTGAAGTGAGCAAAATATAGTCATATTTCTTTAGTTCCATTTAAAATCTCTCTCTCTCTCTCTCTCTCTCTTTCTCTCCTCCCCCATTTCTGTATTCATTTTCCACTTGAACATATCACAATTGCGTCAATTTGAATCATGCCCCCCTCCTTTTGTCTTAACCTTTCAGAAAACAATAGTGAAAGGATGCTAAGTCATAACTCATATTTCATAGAATCACCAAATTTGTATAATAAATCATTTACATATGCAGTTATAGAATCAATTAAGCATCTACTATGTGCCAGGCATTCTTCTAGGAATTGGGAATATTTTTTAAAAAATCAGTCTTTGCCCTCAGTTTGCTTATATTCTACTAAAACATGTATATATGTAAGTACACACATATAAGTTTATATACATATGTGTGCATATATTTGCACATTTACGTACAAAGTCAAAGATATATTTCATATGCACACTCAGCAAGGAGGCACATACACACAGAGAAGCCACACACATGCGTGCACACACACACACACACACACATACCAGCAAAAGCTGTAATTTCACTTGGGAAAGTAACTAATTTGAGCCATTAATAAAAATTAGAAATCTGGCTGTGATTCATCATCTAGAGATAGATATTGCATAGACTATCACAGGAATTGCATTATTGAATCTACTCTATGCTACTTTGTAATGAAAAGAAAACATTTATTTACCTAAAGTGTGGAAATTGAGCTTTTGGCAATAAAGGCTATTACTAGTGTACAGATTCTAGGGAGTGACTTGATAGTCTGCTGATACTTACTTCTAAGCATTTCTAGCTAGGGTTGTTGATTCTATTCCCGTCCCTCTTCCCTTCCCACTCCTGGGTGAAGCTTTGCAAAAAACATTGGATTAAAAAAAAACCAAACAGGTTTTGGTAAAAATCTCATGATAAGCCCACCTGTTCCAAAAGCAGTGTTTGCCACTAGAAAATAATTTCTCTCTGAAGCAGTAGAAAATATAGGGCAGGAAAACTTGCTAGAATGAAAACACAATTATTAAGTCAGGATGGTCCTTGGAAATTGTTGGTCCATGCTGTGATCCCTCTAAACACTCTGGTCCTACTATATGGAAAAGAAAATCTCTTGTATATTTCACAACTGAATCTAATATACACACATATCACACACACAAACATAAGATATGTCTATAAACATCTATGTATACATATACATGCATACATACACTATGTAGATCTATCTACCTATGTAGATAGCTAGTTATCATATACTTCTAGAAAAAGGCCCTTCCAAATATTCTCCCTTAGTCTGCCTAAAGGATGCTCCAAAAATCTAGACAGTTGTTCTCTATTATCCTAACCTGGATACTTACTAGCTATGCGGTCAGCAGAACATCACTTAGTTTCTCTGAGGTGGTTACTTTTTGGCATGAATGATCCCAATAGGCCTTCTTGAAGGCCGCAAAAATTATACATATATATACATATGTGTGTGTGTATATATATATATATATATATATATATATGTCTTGGGTTCTAGACAAGAGGCAAAGTTTAGATATAAACTTAGTCTTTTCCTTAATGAGTTTATAGTATAATAGGGTAATACGGGATATACATATATAAATATAATAATGAATGTTAGATGCATGAGGAGGGGAAAGGAGGGAAATCACTGTTATGAAGGAAATGCATATTCAAGAATATTAAACCATAAAAGAATGAATGAGAGAAACAGGCATACCATAAACCTCATTTTCATCTGAATTGGACAAAGGAAGATTGAACCACATTTAGATATGTGAATAGAAACTGAAAATTAACTTCTAAGTATAGTCTAAGCCAGAGGTAGAGGCAGAGATATTGGGGAAGGTGGGGATTATCCTTACTGACTATGGGCATCAAGG
>CM053585.1:279076599-279104655 GCA_028646515.1 Pseudochirops corinnae
CCCCCCCCCCCCTGGAGAGTATTGTAAGGGATGTGGAATCCTCTCTGTAGAGATGTCTTTCAGCTTAAAGGAAATAAGAAAGCACTTACTTATCCAGGCACACCATTAGGAATGAAAATACAAATAAAGTAGTCCCTATCCTCAAGGAGCTTATATTCTTTTTTTTTTTTTTTCTTTCTGGAGGGGAGAAGGCAGGGAAATTGAGGTTAAGTGACTTGTCCAAGGTCACATGGCTAGTAAGTGTTAAGTGTTAAGTGTCTGAGGCTGGATTTGAACTCAGGTCCTCCGAACTCCAGGGCAGGTGCTCTACTCACTGTACCACCTAGCCCTCCCCCTCCCCCCCCCCAAGGAGCTTATATTCTTAAACAAAGAAATGAAAGAGATATTGGAAGAAAATTTAATATTATAGAGATTGCATTAGCAATAGCAGAAAGACTCGAGAGAGTGGTCTATGAGATGAATGAATAGGGTAGGCATAGGTTTGATAAAAAGAATGAAGAGACTTCTGGAAGAGGTAGTATAGACCTGCCATATTCACATAATGCAACGGGATTGGACAACTGGGATCAGAGGGCAATGAGAAGTAGATAAGTATATTATATGGCATTTTCAAACAGAATAAGACTAGTATGTGAAGAGTTAGTTTATCTCAGCATTTAATATCTGCTATGGCCGGGGAAATAGTAGCTTGAGCAACATAAAGTTTTAGAGAATTGCCTAGAGCACTAAGAGTTTAAGTGACTTGCCCAGGGTCACACAGTATATGTCAGAATTAGGACTTGGACCCAGGACTTCCTGGCTCCAAGTCCATTTTTTTTAATCCACTATGTCAAGCTACCTTTTCAGCAGAGAATCCTACTCAGAGGGTATATACCACCACCACTGCCTCTACCTCTGGCTTAGACTAGACCTACTCAGAGATTTTCTTTTTTTAGAAAGACACACATATATTAATTCTTTCATACTTTCATCCTTTATATACATGGACTCTGGATATGGAATATGGGCTCCGAATATGTAATATAGTTTCAATTCTGCAAGGTAAATAGGAATATGTAATCCAAGATTTAGAACTGCAAATGACCTTAGAAGTCACTTAGTCCAGTTTCCTCATTTTATAGCTGGAAACTGAAACCCAGAGAAATTAAAAGATTTGCTCAGGGTCATACATATATTAAGTGTCTAGGCCAGGAGTTGGACATAGATGTTCTATTTCTAAATGCAGAGATCCTTCTACTGTATCATGTTGTCTCCCAATATAAAGTAGTTTCTTTGAGGGCATAGATTGCTTTCATTTAAAAAAAAAATGCATATTCCTTGTTTTAGCTGGTCTGGAATATACTTTCTTGCCTTCTTTGTTGAATTCCTATCCTATCTCGCCCAACTAAAATCCTCTCTTCTCCCCAAAATATTCCTTGTTTCTTCTGGACATCAATGTATTTCTTTCTTGTATCTCACATGGAACACAGTAGTGAAAAACCTCTGTATAGAACCTTGTTATTATTCAGTTGTTTCAGCTCTTTCCACCTCTTTGTGATGCCATTTGGGGATTTCTTGGGAAAGAAACTAGAGTGCTTGCTACTTCTTTCTTCAGCTCATTTTTTCAGATGAGGAACTGAAGCAAACAGGATTAAGTGACTCACTCAGGGTCACACAGCTTGTAAGACTCTGAGGCCAGGTTTGAATTGGGAAGATGAGTCTTCCTGATTCCAGACCCAGCACTCTAGCCGCCACACCTGCTAGTTGCCTGTACAGTACCTCAAGTTCTTATTAAATTTTAAACTTTACCACGTCAAGGACTTTTCCTTTTCTAAAATTATCTGTTGAACGAATGAGGTAGCAAAACAGGGTGTGTATATGAGAGACAATGATTCATCCAGTTTGGCTGGAGCCTGAAGTGGGTAGGGTTGCCATGAGATGAAGTCAGAAGTATAGGTATAAGGGTGTTACTATAAGGGTCTTACATGACAGTTTCAGAAATCTGTACTTTGCTTTGTAGATAATAGGGAACCACCAAAAGGTTATAAAAAGAGGAGTGAAAATCCTGGATCTATGCATAAGGAAAGTTACTCTGGCAGTAGTATGAAGGAAAGATGAATGAAGGTGAAAAATGGAGAGAAGAATACTTGTTAGATAAAATAACAAATAATATATAATATGCACACAAAGACACACACATGTATACATACATATATGTATGTATACATGTGTATATGTACATATATGTGGATATGCATGTGTATATATGTAATTATAAATAGATATACCCTTTGAAAAATGTAACATGCTGTACAATGTAAACTGTCATTACTGTTGTTCTCCTTCTTTTCTTATGTTTGTGGAATTCAGATGGATACAGACTTGGACTAGTTGCTGTCCTACTATATCATTCTTTTATGTTCAATGCTCATTGGACTATTGCAAAGGTGCATAAAATGAATGTTCCTTATAACTGAATCCACGTGTTGTTATATGGAGAAGGAAGTGGAAGGAAAGGTTACTGTAATATTCTAGTCAGACTGCAATGAAGGATAAGATATGCTATTATGAAAGCAGCATGCATGGAAAAAAAGAGATGAATATCAGAGCTGTTTCAGTGGTACACTGGATTGGACTTGGTAACCACTGCATGAAAGAAGTAAGGGAAAAGTCAAAGACAACACTGTGCTTTCCAACTGAGGAAAGTTGGTAATGCTCACTGAGATAGAGACATCAATAGAGGAGAACTAGCTTTGGGAGAAAAATCATGATTTCTTTTTTTGATGAATTGAATTTTATCTGCTATTTATCATTCTCTTCCAAATTTAAGTGAGTGCCTTAAGTTTTGGTTGAAAGTATTTTTATCCAAATAGTATATGTTGATGATTCTTCCTCTTCAAAGAGGATACAATTGACTTGCTATTAAATGAATGAGGTGGGAAAAGGCCATTTCCAAACATGCAAAGACAAAATGGAGTGTTGAAGCCATTATTCAGATAATTCAGTTGAGTATACCAACTACTGACGACTAAGTAGAACACATTTTGTTACCAGATGTTTGAGGCTGGGGGTATATAACATATAGGATCACAGATCTATAGCTGGGGGGGACCTTAAAGGTCCCTGCATTTTATAGATAAGCAAATTGTATCTCAGAGAGGTCAAGTAACTTAAATTAGGTCTCACAGTAAGTGACAGATCTAGCCTTGTATTCAAACTGAGACCTTGTAATACCAAATTAGACCTTCCAAGTTCAGGGCTCTTCCCACTGCATGGTGGTATCTTTTCCAGTTCTAATTATATAAGCTTAAGATGAAGAAAACTATGTTAGTTAGGTCCATTGAATAGTTATTCAAATTTTCAATGAACTCTTCCTTAGGTAATACCATATATCCTTGGAAATTATTACAGATAGTTTTAAAATTAGGATTTTAATTCATGATTTTTTTCAGGAAAAACGATTTGGTTTTCTTTATTTAATCAAACTTAACTCTCCAACTCTATGAACTGAGATAATTATAAGGAATTCCTAGCTGTGGAGAGGACATAGAGGAAGCAGGAGAATCCCCAACAATAAGATATCTTTTCCTCCATCCAAGGAAGGTACTTTCCTCTTCATTAGACTTAAATGTCATGAGTTCATAAGGACTCATCTTTCCTATTTGTGAGGTGGACATTTTATCAGAGCAAAATCGATGTGAGGTCACATATACTTATTTGAGAAACCTGAAAAAAAATCAAATGAAATATCTTTTCAACTACACAAGCTTCATGGGAAACTGTAGTTGCATCACTTTAATCTGAGATATTTCAACAGTCCATCACAACATGTGGGAGACACTAAGGTTTCTGGTTCTCTTTCACAGCAAAATCTATAAATGCTTAGATTAATATAACACTGAAAAACACAACAAATTTAAGAGTTACTGAATTTAATGTACTATAATAAGCTTGACAAATTTCTTGGCAGCCTCATTTTCTGCTAACATTCTGGAATTTCTACATTTAAAAAAAAGAAATAATTTGTTTTCTTTTATAAAATTAATCACTTGAATTCAATGTCTAGAATAAGCATTAACCTCCATCCTTATTGTCCATAGATGGAGTCTCTCTATGTCATGAGGACAACTTTCTATTGTTCAGAAGAGCCGAGGTTCACTTCCTTTTTGGAAATGTCAGAATATGACTTTGGGACCCTGAAATCAAGATAATAGTAACTTTCTATTGAAAAATCTAGGCTCAAATTGTAAAAACGTCCTGTACTTAACGATGTCTTTTGCCAAGGCAGTTAAAAGTATTCATTTGACATGGATAGTGGGAGCCATCTTGGTGAAGGAGAAAGAGCACTGGCTTTAGAGTCAATAGGCCTGAGTACAGATCCTGACAGGATGACTTGCTACCTATGTCATTGGTTAAAACCCCTAACCTTTGTGGCTCTCACTTTCTTCATCTGCAGAATGAAGTGAGCAGACATGATCATCTCCAAAGTTCTTTAAAATTCTAATCTTAAAATCTCATGATTTTTGTCACCATGTATATAAACAGATAGGAGTAGTGAAGAATGTTTTTTTGAATATATGTTCTCATGCCTATGGGATAGGCTTGAGAGAATCTTGTAAGGGAGCAAATTACTATAACTGGAAATTTCTTATTCACTGTAATTAGCCAATATAAACTTCACACCTGCTATTCACACTACTTCTATGGAAATGATATCATTAGACCAAATTGTCAAGCACGCTCATGTGCATGCTCATCACTGTCACCTACTTTCACAAATTGTGGCACAGTGTCAAGGACTAGTTGTTGAACAAAGTTTGAGTAAAACAAATCAAGGACAAGAGCTTAAAAGTCTCAACTCCATATTTATTACTCATTCTCACTCCAGAAAAGGACCTAAGAAAGACACAGTAATTTGCCATTCTTCATATTGTGGTTGACATAATATCATAGGACAGGAATATAATTTTAAAATGGAGGGGTAGATGGAATCACAGTATTAGACAAGGGATTTTAGAGGTCATCTCGAAGTGCTTCTTAAACTGTTGGTCATGATCCCGGATGGGGTAAAACCCACAGTTTAAGAAGCACTAAAGGGGTTGCAAATGGAAAAAAAAAATAGTTTAAGAAGCTCTAACGAGTTAAACTCACTCAGAAAGTTGAGGTTGAAAGAAATTAAATTATTTGACCATAGTCAGAGTAGTAGAAGCTAGGATTAGAACTCCCGTCCTATGTTTCCAAGTTTAGCAACTTTTCTTTCTTCATTTCTCTCCCCATCTACTTGTCTAATGAAAAATCTCTTTCTTAATGAACTTCTATGGAAAGATTAGCTAAATTCTGTTTAAAGTTCACATTTGGACTATGCTGCTCTCAGTAATGAACAATTCCTTATATTCACATTTCTGGTGTATTTCTTTCTTTCTCATAGGGATTGAATAAGTTACAAAAGGGCAAGGAATATATACTCTCCCCATCTCTGCCTCACCAGCTTATATAGTGCTCAGTATGATAAATGCTAATTGAATGATGAACTTTGCATGCTCAAAACTCCTACTGTTTCCATAGTTTATTACTGTTCTAAATCTTAAAAAAAAATATTGCTCAGCATCCATAGTCTGATGAAGAGTCCACCTGATAGTAGTTGAATAATTAGGAATGTACAAGCTGTTTGGGAAAATATACACAGTGAACTTCAGCCAGCTCTGTTCAAGGTCATCCAACCAACTCCAAACATCATTAGTTCAAGTCAAGTTTGTCATATCCAAATACTTATGGTCTCCAAGTTACACATCAAAATTTTATTATTAATATCAAATGCTCATTATATGCTAAGGGTGCCTTAGGTGATACACAAATGTAACAATGGACGAGGGCCCTTCTGACAAGGGCTCAGGCTCTAAATTTGACAGAAAGACAGGCAAAACACAAACGAGTAAATCACAAAAGGCAGATGACTCCTACCATCTGCTTCGCCTGTTCCTGCTCTCATTCTGCCAAAAGCCTTTAGAGAAGACATGGAATCATGCTGATGCCCTCCATCACAAGTTTTCTCTTTTCCTTCTGCTGTGTCCTCTTCATTGCTCAATGACATTACTTATGCTTTGCCCTGATCTGTGATCAATGCTGGTACTCAAGAAGGGTCAAAGGAAAATTTGCACAGGCAGGGAACTAGCTTAGACAAGGAAGAGTAACAGAATAGCATGACCAGATGAAGTTCAGAAGATGTAAAGAAAACAAATGCGAAAGAAAACCAAGAACAATTCTGAATAGACCACAATAGGAGGCCACACAAGATATGGTTGGTAAGGAAGAGGTAGAAATCTTCAAAGATCTGAGAATACAGGAGATAAGTGGGAAACTAATAAAAAAGAATTTTTAAGAGGTAAAATTGACAAATAAGATAAATTGATGAACAAATAAAAGAATGTAGGATTTTAGAATCATTTAGATCCTGGTTACACTGTTTTCCTACTATCTATTCTGTGAATTTGGGTAAGGCATGTACTTCTTTGGGCATCTTAATTGTCTCATCTGTAAAAACAAAGGAGTTAGAATAGATAACTTTGAGATTGCTTCCAGATGTAAATCTTGAATCCTGGGATGTGGAGCTAGAATTCAAAAATGGGAAAGAATGTGAGTAGAGTTACTGAGGTCACTTATAAGACTATTGATTTGCTGCTACAAAGCACATTGTTTCGTCCAGTTTAACTATGGTATGACAGCACTGGATCTTGGGGTGGTCATGTTTGTAAACCAAGCCACAAGTGAGGCTTGAAATAAATAAATCTTAATGGCAATGTACTTGCAATTTCCCCAGAAGCTATTGAGTACATACTCCTTTCCTTGGGCATACACCGAATCATCTGTCAGATTTTCACATTTGTATTCCTTGTCAAATATTTGCCCACTTCTAAACAGGAAATGCTGAAAGCACCCCACAGATCATGATAGTGGCTGGGTTGGCAGCCGCTGGATCCAGATTATTTGCTATCAACTGTCTCTGATGCTATCTCTATAAGGTCAAATATACTGGAAGGATATTGCAGCTCTCACATGGCCACCCCAGAGTGCTACAGTCATTCTCCTTTTGTTAAGATAACAAGTGTGAGCTCTCCTTGTCCTGCGATACAGACCACAGCATTACAAATGGCACCAGTTTAAATGCCTTGTACAACATTGCAGGGGGAAAAAGCTACAGGTTTTTCAGAGCTAAGAAAGAGCACTGTGTATCAGCTCATTATTAAAAAGGAAGAGTATGTTTCACAAAATATGGCCTTGTGGGCTAAACGCTGTCTTTCTTTGTTCCTTGGAATAGCGGAATGTGGCTTTACATCCCAGGCCAATTATCCTCCACCGTTTTTCAGAAACTGACAAAACCCATAAAATGAGCAATGATACGAAGACAGCATACAATTCTGCCATTTACCTTGTATGCTGCATTTGCATCTGATTTTGGTCTACTACTACTGGGGGAAAAATAATCTTGCCATAGGGACCAAAGATTTCCCATTAGGAGAACGAAAAGCAAAACAAATACTTACTAATTCAGTATTCCTTCTCTCTCCATGCTGGACAGCTCCCTCAGAGGAAGGGTGCCCTATTCTGTCAATACTTGGCATTTAAATTTTTCCCTCTGATAATGACATTATCTAGGAGCAAGGCTGTGCATCCTGCTATACTTAAAGAGAACTCACATTACAAACAGGGTTGAGGGATGTAACCTCAGTTTTCACTTGGAACTGCTGGAGCTTGACGTGCAAAACAAACCATCAGGGCATGTGGAGTGATTTCATACAGACTTGCTCTCACCAGAGAAGACGAGAAAGTATGAGACAGAAATTAATCGTGACTCTCCATCAACAAGGCACTGGGGTTCTCTTCAGGTTAATGCTTGTTCTGGCCTTCACAAACCCCAGGAAGGCTAGAGACACTGTCCTGCAGGCTCTAGTCAGGAGTAATCACCGCAGGGAATGTGATGCAGGAGGCTCAGGTTAAAAATCAAAATGGGACTGAATAAAAGGCACAAAAAAACCACTGCCCCCCACCCCCATTTCCACAACATGTATAAAATTCACTTAGAATTCACCAATAATAAAAAGAAAAAATGATCAGAGGAATGCAGGAATAGAGCCTGCTGAAAACTGATTTTTAGATATGCTGTAATGTTCTGCAAGAGAAAACATTGTGTCAAATGTGAATTAAATTTGAACAACAGCCTTTCAAATGCAAATCTGTTGGAAGGGATGTCATTGATATACAACCTCTAAAAACCTTTCAAAAGAAATAAAATGGGTAAATGTGATAATTAAGATCTCTATTTATAGGGAAATGATCAGATCACATTTGTTCTGGAATGTTTTTGTACCTGAGATGTGGAGGGCAGATATATAAAGTAAGGATCGATTTGAAATTTGAAGGTCGGAGGTGAGAATGGAATGACAGCTAGCCTGACAGAGGCTAGGATTTTCCCCTGGTATACTAAGACCCATTATTATGCACCCATAATTGCCTAGGCCCTCAGTGACCTCCATTCACTGTCCGGTACCAGTTCTGTACATCACCTCCCCTCTCCAATCTCATACGTAAGATGCTCCCTACTCTGCTAGCACAGTATCCCGCACACAGCAAGCACTTGGTAGGAATGCTGGCTGAATTAAATTGTATTTGCTATCTACAGTGACATCCTGTTCCAGTAGTTTCTAGGGCAGTCTCACAGGCGTGCTTTAACTCTGTCACTGAAAATGTATGTGTGCATGGGCACGTGTATATGTATGTGTGTGTGTGTGTGTGTGTGTGTGTGTGTGTGTTTGCCTGGTTATTGTCCCTTAAGGGATACTTGAAAAAAAAACTTTCAAATTCCTTGCCCCAAGACTGACTCGTTAAAAATCCCTAAAATCTCTTTATTGGAGAGTTATTCCTTTGGCCTAATGGAAAAATGCTAATAGTTCTGGAAGGTATAACCAAGGCAGCTGGTGAGTTTAGAGAACAGATAATAAGTATGGTAAGGGGGTATGATATAGTAGCGATGTAGGTGAGGTAGGGTTTAATTGTATCTTAGTCAAAGCAGAAGAGCTAATACTTGACTGAATTTAATGATAACCTTATCTTTCAAAAGGTGTAAGGAACAATAAACTAGTTAGTCTCAGCTCAAATGTGAATTTATTGCTTCAAGACTCATGCCAGAAGCTATCTACTGCAATGGGCTTTTCCTAGTCTCTTAGATGCTAAGGCCTTCCCGTCTAAGGACTTTATATCCACATATTCTACATATATCTTGTGTATTTCCATCTTTGTACATATTATCTCCACCATTTGAAGGTAAGCTCCTTGAGAGCAGGGATTGGTCTTTCTCCCCCCTTTTATATCCTAAGAGCTTAACATAGGACCTAGCACAGAATAAGAATGTAATTAATACTTGCTGATTGATAAATGGATGAAAAAAAATGAGAACTTTCCAGGGAAATTGTGGAGATGATGTTGATGATTACGTTTTAGAATTTGTGATAGATCAGAAGAGGAAAATATGGATATAATTTGGCTTGCAGCCTAAATTTTTGAGAGGACAGATTTCAAAGGATATTGCTGGGTAAGACTCAATAGATGGAATTTCTGTAGGAAAATCAGACTGGGAGGAATAGGACACTGTCAAGAACACAATTTTGAAGACATAAGGAGATACAATTATAATGAAAAAGAAGTTGTCTTAAGGAGACTCATGTAAGGGAACTCTGCAACCAACTTAGAGTTTTAAAACACCTGTCTAGAAGTTTAAAAGATATCTGCTGAAAAGAAGGGAAAGCTCCAGAATATGAATAAAATTGCATAGCACAGCCATGTAAACATCATGTCAGAAATGCAGAATGAACTGAGGCTTTAGAAGAAAGCTAAGGACAATAGATAGGAGTGTGTGTGTGTGTGTGTGTGTGTGTGTGTGTGTGTCTCTGTGTGTGTGCATGTGTGTCTGGTTGTGTGTGTCTGTGTGCCTGTGTGTGTGTCTGGTTGTGTGTGTGTCTGTGTGTGTGTGTATGCATGCATGTGTGTCTGGTTGTGTGCGTGCCTGTGTGTGTGTGTTTGTGTGTGTGTGTGTCTTTGTGTGTGTGTGTGTACTACATTAGATAGAAGAGATGGATTACAGAAGGAATAGAAACACTGCTTAGCACTTTCTATGTGCCAGGCCCTGTGCTAAGTACTTTATAATTATTATCTCATTTGATTCTCACAACAATCCAGGGAGGTACACACTATTATAATTATGTTTGGAGATGAGGAAACTAAGGCAAACAGAGGTTAAATGATTTGCCCAAGGTCACATAGGAAATGTCTGAGGCCAGATGATGGGAAGTTGAAATTGCTCAGCTTTTATTTGGCTTTAATTTTATCTGCCAAGGAGAATGATGTTTGAACTGCAAAAGAAAGAACAAGACAGGCTAATATAGAATGAATACTTAAAATATGTTGGGAGATAACAAGAAAGCCTCTAAATTTTCTTGGCAAAACAATGTCAGCTGAACCAGATCAAGTACATTCCAGAGTAACCCAAAAACTGGTGGCTATGATTATTAAGCCACTGTGAACGATCTTTGAAAGATATTGGAGCAAAGCTGAGGAACTTCATGATCAGACAAACATAAAGGTGTCCTCGACTTTCAAAACAGGGAAAAAAGTGGAACCTGTATACTTTAAGCTTTCATAGTTCACCTTGATTTCAGTCCCTTGGAGAATTCTATATATGTTCTGCTGCCAGGATTGGTTAGTGAACATCTAGAAAAGGAGGGGGTGATAACCAAAATCCAGGATGACTTTCTTAAGAATAGGCCACTTCATAATGAGCACCAGAAGAATAATACACATAGTGACTACAACAAAGTAAATTGAAAGTTCAATAAAAGAAAACCAAAATCTGATTATTAGAGTAATGAATAATGGTCTCAGAGACTAGAGAATAAAATCCCTTGAAGAGGAAGAGCACTATGAATAAGGTCAGCATATTGCATGACATATCACATGTGGTCGTTGTATCTGTTTTTTGTTGTTTTTGTTTAACTTTTGTTTTTGTTGTTGTTAAAGTGATGATATACAGGAGTGATTCTGGAAGTGGGAATATACATACATACATATATATATATATATATGTATGTATATTTATAAATAATTAACAAGAAAACAAAAGCCATGAACAAAGACAATAATAACATAGAATGAGTCATTCCAAAATGAACGTTTTTTTTAACCTCTTGTGAATCTAAGGCATAAAGGGTTGCAAAGCTGGGCACTGATTGCCCAAGAGGAGATGATTTCTACAATAGTGCTGTTCCTCAGAAGAGAATATCACTACTGGTAAGATATTCTGTAGCTCAAGGATGCAATCCAGTGCTATAACAGGCTACATAGGAGATATGGACGTTGTGAGTTGCTCACATGGTGAAGATCAGAGGTGATTGTGAAATATATGATCAGCTTTCCTTCTAAATCGCCTTTAACTCCTAGGAGAATAGAATGAGGGTTATCTTGCTATCTGCCTAGCATCTTTGCCATCCTATTCTCTCTACTTAGATCAGCATCCTGGGGCAGACCTCCAGAATCCATATGCCCAGTTCTTAGGAAGTTAGTTCAGCAGTGAAACTCCTGTCCTGGGCTTAGATCTTCTTGATTATGCACTGAATCAGCAGAGACTTGTCAAACTTGTTAGCCCCACGCTAGACCAGACTATGATTCACATTGTATCCAGTCATATCTGAGGCCATCTTCCCTGCTGTCATATATCCCTTCCCCTGACCTCTACACTTCACTTCTGGATCTGGGTACAGTAATTAAATCAACAATGCTACTGCTTTTGGAATGAGTATATTTATTAAATTCCCTGTGAATCATCTTATAATTCCTGCAACTCTTTAGACCAAAACTCCCTTACCTGATCACCACTTCCCTTTCAATGTTGTGCCTTTGTAGGAAGTAAGATCCTTGAAGACAAACTCTTTCATTTTTTCTATTTGTTTTTTCAGAACTTAGCATAGTGTCTGGCATAGAGTAAACCCTTAATGAAGATTGTTGCATTCATTTTTTTCCTAGCAAATTATTTGAAAAACTAATCATGCTATTCTGGTGCAAAAAAAATAAAGATGTAGACTAAGGAATAGTCCAATTAGGTGGATTCAGAACTGGTCCTGATATGTAGTCATTACTGGATCAATATCAATATGGAAAGAGGCCTTATTGGAGTGATCGAGGGATATGTCTTGCCTGGTGACATTTAACATTTTTGCCAATGCATAAAAGCATAGAGAGCTTACTTATCAAATTTGCATATGTCACAAAGCTTGGAGGAATAACTACCATTCTGGATGACAGAATCAGCATCCAAAATGGTTTTGGTAGGCCAGATTGTTGGGTCAAAACAAATAAGCTGGGATTCAATGGGGAAAAAAATGTAATGTTTTGCACTTGAATTGGTAAAAATAAACATCACAAGTACAAGATGGAGATAGTATTACTTGAACGGAGTTCATTTGAAAACAAAAGATCTGGGGGTTTAGGAGACTATGAACATAATATAAAGATGAGTCCCCCAAACCCCAAATTAATTTAAAAAATTCAAAAGGGATGTATAAAATATCTGTTAAAGGTAGATAGTACATAAAGGATGGAGCACCCCAAATGGAGTTAGTAAGGGCTAAGTTCAAATCCTGTCTCAAATTCCCTCCAGTGGCAAAGCTCAAAGTAAGACATTCTACCCTAGTTTCACTGTCAACCTCATTTTCTTAATCTAGAATTAAGGACTATTATAGAACCTACCACATGGGTCTGTGCTTTGCAAACCATAAGGGGTTATGAAATCATTAGCTTATTATTATCACCCTGGACATACAAATGTACAGAGAATACACATGAATATTTCTCAGCCTGATTTTTAAAAGGGTTAGAAAATACTCCACAAAGATTGAAAATGTCTTGCAGCAAGAGATTGTACTAAGGAGGTCATAGTGTCTAGGACTAGGAAAGTAATACTTGTGTTTTTTTCTTCCCAGGCCAGACCACACCGGGGGTACTGCGTTCAGTTTTGGTTATGACGTTTTAGGAAGGACATCGATAAACTGTAGAATAGGCCAACGAGGGAGCTATTGATTCCTCTCATTGGAGCCCTTTAAGGAAAGAATTAATGGCTAGGGTTTTTGTTGTTTTTTTTGTTTCTGTTTCTGTTGTTTTGTTTTGTTTTGCCTTTTGATATGTCATAGAAGAGATTCATCTGGCTAGATTTTGAAGTCTGTTTCAAATTCAAAGATTTTGTGACTTGTGCAAGCTGAAGATATCATGAGTACTTTAATGAGCATTTATTTAGCATACTCTCATTCCTGAAACAGAATATACAACATGTCTGTGTGACTGGCTATGAGAGTGGGGAGGAGGCTTAAAACAAAGGTAAGTGGTTCAAAACCCAGGAAAACAAGAATGCACTTGGCATTTAAAAGATCAATAACTAGCAACTTTTGTGCCCAAGCAAGCACTACAGAGTATGTATGACGTAAGTAGCACAGACTATAACTTCAATTCATTTGAAGGCAAGGGTATAAGAAACTATACAAGGCCATTGCTGGAGAGGCCACTCCTGGGAATAGGAAGGAGAGGGTCAAGTTTGGGCCATGGTGGAGCTCACATGTAGCACAGCCATAGGAGGGAGGAAGCTGCCATCCAATACCTTCTTATCTTAAGTAATTATTCTTGCTAGCTTTTAAGCTCAGTTGTTTCTATCCTCTTGAGGGATCAAAAGTGGTATCAGAGTCCTACTTCATTTTAATACTTTAGGTCAAAGTTTTACCTGCTCCAATCTAGTTATAGTATTGGTATTTGATTTCATGAAAACAAGGAGGTAGAAAGTTCTAAAAAACAAATTCTAGCTGTTTCAAATTTTACCTAGGGTTAATCCTGAAGCCTTATAAGAAAAATCAGCGGTAGTGGGCAACTGATCTAATTAAGACTTTGAGCTCAATCTTTCCTCTCTGATTGGAATAAACTGCTATGACCAACTCTGTCTCCATCCTTCTACTTCATGATTAGAAAGGATAGGCATTCACCTTGACCATAATCGTGAATCTGTATGGTTTTGGAAAACATCACTACTTCAAAAAATCTTGAGGACACTTTCTTTAATAATGAGCTTTCTTTCATGCACTTGCCTATCAATGACAAACGAACCCAAAGCAGCCTGACTTTTATTTTTCCATCTCCTCATACAAGATGAAGCAGAATGGAGTATCAGAAAGGGTACTGGCTCTGTAGTCAGACACCTGACTGCTTTGTCTTAACTGCATGTCTCTGGCCAAGTCATTTCCTCTCCCTGCTCCAAGGTTTCAGCATTTGTAAAATGAAGGGGTTGGCCCACATAGCCTCTAAAGTCACTTCCAGCTCTAGTATGCTGTGATCTATGACCAAAAGCCTGTGCTCCTATTTTACTTGCCACAAAATCTTCTTCCCTCCCCACCCTAAAGCTTTCTGCTTTGTTATCAAATCACAGCCCAACATGGGCTATCTGATTTAAGATCCATATAAGGAGCACCCTAGACTGCTACTTGTTTCTGTTCGACTAGCCTGCTTCTTTGCCAGCATTGGAGATTCAGGACTCTAAATGAAGTGGCCAAAACAATTTGAGAAGCATTTTGTTCTTGTGAGAATTCTTTCAGCTGGTTCCCTGTATTCATGAGGTTCAGAGGGTTTAGAAAATCATCTGAACTCTTGGGATTTTTTTTGAACCAAACCCCAAACTTTGAACCTTTTGTAGTTTGCACATCACAAGCAAATGTGTCTCATGCCTTGATCTTATTCCCTCTGCTCCCCTCCTGACTCTTTGTCCCTCAAATCAAACTGAACAGTTAGTTGGAGAGCAAAACCCGATCCAAGGGTCACCTCCAATTGACAACCCTCTCTCTTCAACCACCACTTTAATTAAAGACCATGTCTACAAGAAACCGCTTTTGTTATGGTCCCTTGGTTGTGTTCTTAAGACGGATTTCAGTGTTGCACAGCAGCTGAGTACCCTTGCTCTTAACAGGAGCAAGTCCCAGAAGATCACAGATCTTAACCCCATGACAGGCCAACCTATTTATGCCTGCTACTAATAATGACTTATGTTTATAATAGCCCCATTCATCCCAAAGGGGCTCATAGCACTTCACAGACTGTATGTGCTCTTTCTCAACATTGGCCTGTGTATAAATACACCCACGCATTGGGATTTTTGCAGGAAGGTCTTGACTGCTGGGACTGTAATCAGTCCTTTCTTCCCTTTGCTTGGCTTCGAGGCCTGATTCCTGGGATTAGGGGAGCCAGTGTGTCCACCTCCTCATCAATGGGAATAGGCAGAGTTGAACAATTGGGAGTCTGGCTCTCTCTGCTCTCTGCTTTGTTGCTTATTAGGGTTTGTACACATCTACCCTGATACCAAAAAGTGAGTGGAGAAAGACCTTGCATAATACATATTTAATAGTGGAAACTCTCCTCCCATTTTGTCTCTTCTCCTTCTCTCCTTCCATTTAATGAACCAATTATTCCGACAAGGAAGAGAGTGCTCCCTCCCTAGCTTCCTCTCAGTTTGAGCCTTTATTCCCTGCATCACTAAAGTGCTGCCTAATTTGGCATAAGACCCTATTGTAAGTTATTTTTACATTCACCATGGATTGTATAAAATTGTTTCAGTGCTTCATAAATTTAACTTTTATGTTGGAGGTAGTTTAAAAAATTTCCACATGAGTGAGATGACACAGGGCCCAAAAGGGGGTCTGGCACCTAGGTGCACACAACTGCTTTCACTTTAATAAGTAATAACAAAGAGTTTGTTTTCCACAAAAAGATGAAACACAGAGATAAAACATAGACTATTTATTAATAAGTCCCCACTTCTATTTTTATGGAAACATTTAATATAAGCCAATTCTGCATTTCTAGCTGAAGATGACTTTTTAGCTATTCATTATTCCTGATGAAGGAGGATAGAATTTTATTAATTTTCATATCTACTTTATTTACTTGCATAAAAAGCTGTAATGGTATAAGGAAAACACTGCTGGCCACCAAATGTGTAGGGAGAAAGAAATGAAAGAAGGATTTAGCAATGCTACTCATGTAACCCAGCTTAAGAAATGTGTTTTCTTCTGGTTTTTTTTGCTGTGCAGATTACAAAGAATTGGTTAATCCTAGGAGTTGAAACTTTAACTTGGGTTAAGTGATGTACTCTGTTAGGGTGGATACAGGTAAGCTATTACCACAAACAGATGAGCTTTTGTTCTGCTTTAGTAAAGGAAAGACTTTCTACACTAGGAGTTCCCTAAGTGGATGAAATTGGGTTCAGACAAAAAAAAAAAAAGGAATCACAAACCTGGGCATGTTGATCCATGGTCACAAAAATAGTGAAACGACTCTAGATACAGGTAGTTAGAGGATTCTGAATATTCAAAAGTAATAGATAATACGACTTAAAGATGTTTAAATACCTACACATAGGGCAAGAAGCTGTAGAAATTTACATAGTGCTGGACTTGGAGGCAGTAAGACCTAGGATTGAATCTCAGTTCAGACAAACATTAATTCTGTGAAGCTAGATAAATGTCCAAATTTCCCTGAGACTCAGCTTCCTTAGCTCTAAAATGGGGATAATATTAACTGCAACACTTATCTCACACGGTTGCTGTATAGATCAAACAGCATGTAAACAAGTGCAGTAAGGTACTTCATAAACCTTAAAGTGCTATGTAAATGTTTAATAATTACTATTACAAATTAATTCTAGAGAAGCATGTATAAATGCAGATGCAAATCCAAGATCCAATTAAAAGGTAAATCCCACATGTGATTCATGAAAATGTAGGATTTGGGAGAAAAAAAGGCATGTTTTAGACATATGTAAGTGAACGTTCATATGTATTATACACATATTTTATGTATGTATATTTTTGTGTATATATATCAATATCTATCTATCTATCTATCTATCTATCTATCTATCTATCTATCTATTTATATCTTATTATCTTTTTAACTCCCAGAACCTTTCTGTCACCCAACTCCTATTGAAGGTAACAAATACATCCCAGAATTTGAGACAGCTGAATCTGGGGAGGTTAAATTATAGAATCACAGAATGTTAGACCTGGAAAAGACCTTAGAGCCCTCTAATCTAAGTTTCTTATTTTAATAATAAATTAATAATAATAAAAACATTGCTTGAAGCAGACTGATGAAAGCCACCAATGTAATAAGTGGCAGAGTTGGTTCTTCATTCCAGGTCTCTGCTCTTTTCTTTACACTGCATTTTCCATTGAGGAGTAAGTAGTAGGTTTACTGAAGTCCCCTCTATTCCTCCTATAGCTATTCTAAAACATTATTTGTTCTGGAGTGTGTATAGATCACTTGAATATTTTTGAATTAGAAGATAAAGTGCAGTGAGAAGCAACTTTTCAGAGAAGACAGATGAATTAGGTGACATATCAAGATCCCTTCTAACAGTGAGATCTTATGATTTTATAAGTCAGTCTTTCTTCCTGACTTGCATGTTCAGCTCAATTTTTATAGATTCATGAAAGTAGTTCAGGGTTTAGGGAAGCAATTGAGATCATAGCCTAGAAAGTGAGATTTAGTATGAACCTTAGATGTTAACAAGTACAACTCCCTTTTTTATAGATGAAGATGCTAAAGGCCCAAAGAGATCAAATGATTTACCCAAGGTCACACAAATAGCAAATGGAAGAAAGGAATTTAAACCTGCCTCTTTGGCCTCAAAAATACAGTTTTCTTACCCTATCACCTAGAGATACTAGCATCCTTACCTCTCCCAGAGTCTTTATGGTGCACAGAAGCTTTACATATATTTCCACATAAAGCTCTGGAAGAAAGAGAGAGAAATACTATAATCGTCACTTTTGGATTTTTTTCTTCTTCTGGAGATCTCCTAAAGGTTATTTACATGTGTGTCCAATAGCTTTCTTATAGCTATTCTTTCAAGTTAAAATCTTATTTTAATGGTAAGTGGAGGAGAAAGAAATCATTGAAAACCACCCGAATAAAGAACTCCACTTCAACACAGTTCAGTTATCCTGAGGGAGGGAGACATAGGGAGAAACTAAAAGTGTTCTGTGACAGCAATCCAATATTGTTTCTGAAAGTATTTACTGTTTTCATTATAAAACAGAATCATAAAGAAATATAGTAAGGCAGTATGGTGAAGTGGAAAGAGCACTGGACATGGATTCATGACGGACACAGGTTCAAATCTCAAATTTTATGCTCAATTATTATGTGACCAGGCGTAAGACACTTAGCCTTTGATTCTCAGTATGTGTGTTTAGAAGAGGCTAGTAATGACATAGGGCTTTTGTGATGATCATATTAAATAATTCATGCAAAGTGTATTGTGAAACTTAAAACTCTGTGTAAGTGTTAACTATTGGAATATTATATTTAAAAAAAATCAATTTAGGTTCATTTAGTTTGACCTCCCAGTATGTATTTGTATGCTCGTTTACAGGCCCCCAGGAAGACAAATATGTACAAAGTGTCTCCAATCATGCTTTACCCTCGTCATCTTCGTGCTAGGTTACTTGCCTACTGTTATTGTACTCTCCAAAACCATACAGTATGGAATATGTGGGATATACCACATAGGAGAGGAGTCACTGAGCTTTGGAATTAAATGTCTTCCTTTCTCTAAGCCTACAGAAAACTTGGTTGTTCCTTCCTTCTTTCCTTTTTTTCTTCCTTCCTTCCTTCCTTCCTTCCTTCCTTCCTTCCTTCCTGCCTGCCTTCTTTCCTTCCTTCCTTCCTCCCCAAACAAGAAAATTAATATAATCTTTCCATTGTCCAGGAGGTGACTGACACAAGCCATCAGTCAAATAATCTTGCCAGATTGTAGCCTGTATGTCCCCCATGAGACTCCCAAAATTCCCACTGGCTACCAGAAGAAGAATAACCTATGAATTCAGTCTACCAACTTCCCTTCCCACTGTCTTGAACTTTTATATTTGGAATGGCCGGTGATTTAACAATAATTAGAAGCATGAAAATTAAAAAAAAAATTGCTTAAGAAAAGTGTGGGAGAAGGCAAACTAGTTCTAAAGTGACCATCCCAGTTCTGTTCTATATCATACAGCATCATTCATAAGACTTCAATAAAATTGTAAAGAAATTGTCCTATGTTTCCTTTCCTTGTAGTACTTCACCCAAATACCTCATCTTCCTTCCACACAACAAGGTAGTAAGCAAAATTAAGGAAAGTATTAATGTATTTGGACCCCTCAAAATCAGTCTTGCATATAATGGAGAAATGGGGGAGAAGCATCAGGGGTGAGGACTGGTCTCCTAATCTGATGTAACCAGCTGTCAGTTGTCAGTCCTGTACTATTCTATCCCTGGCTCTGTTCATTGGTCTAGCTTGCCACTGTAATTCCTTGGTTTCACCTCCTACTTCAAAGTCCATTTTTCCGTAGCAGGGCTCTTTGAATCTGTCTTGTCTCTTCTCTTACTTCTCCTAACTTGGATTGCAGTAACTCAGTGGCAGAAGGAAGAAGCAGCAAGTAGCCAGTGGCAGCTGCCTGGCCCACCAGTTTTCTGTCTCCCCTTCTCTGTGACTGGCCTCATGGAACAGAATGACCATTCTCGAATGTCTTTTGCTAGAAATGGGGAAAAGGGCTAAGGAAACTGCATGAATCATGACCCTTTCCACAAAATCTCATTCTGCATCTCGACTTCTTGTGATGATTTAACCCTGCCACAAGTATAAGCTTGGACAAAGCGACTTTTAACAACTCACTAAATCCATATCCCTTCTGGAAGCCCTCAAGGCCACTATAGCTCCCACAGAGTAGAGACACATTACAGACACCTGCTACATTCACCATATCCAAAAGCATCTGTTCCTGACCTTCATCTTAAAATAAACAGAAATTATTCCCTTTACCAGAGAATCCATATAAAATCAGAAACAAATGTAACATTAAATAGGAAGTGTTCTTTTAGAAAAAAAAGTAAAATGAAACACTAAGCACTTGTTTCAATAGCACTGCTAGAAATTAGAGTAAAGGTCTAACAGGGTGAAAAATAATCAGCCTACGTTAGTCAAAAGTTGGCCCTATCATATTTAGAAAAAAAGAAATTCTATTCTATTATTTTTAATTCTGGGAATAATCAGAATTAATGTAATATAGTCTTACTTGTCTAGTAGAGGTCCTCCAGATGAATAGAGAAGAATGTTTGGAAATAATACCACATTATTGGTTTGTGTTTAAATAGGTGCATCTGGAGTGCCTCAGGGTACATGAAAAATAAAAAAAAAATTCAACCTTCTACATAGATCCTTGTTCTCATACATACTATACACTAACTGTGAAAAGGTTAGTTTTTGAAAGGCAAACTTCTTTTCACACACGCACCCCTTCCAAACTGTCACTAATTCTAAATTTGAAGTGTCCAAATTTTAATGAGGCTTGACTGCTTTCTCAAACTCTCTCTCAACATCATCCAAGGAATTGGCTAGAGGGGTATGAGGAGAATGAATCATAAGGTATAGGGAAAGTCCATATATTTTTGGATATTGTTAAAAAAGAATATTTCTTTCTTATATATCCATTCATCTTTCCAGTAAGCAAAGACTAAGCAATCAACATAGTATGGTGCACCCAGCAGTAATCCAACTTTCTGCCACCAGGGATGCAGTGACAACCACAAAGGGGGGAAAACTGCCAGCAGATTCAGTCACATAATTCTCTGGATCAGGGCTCTAATAAGCTCCATCAGCCCCAAGTACAGAAAAGTTAGAAAAGACTCTGGTAGGAGGTGAGTGCCAAACTAACTTGGAGGGTAAAGAGGAGAATATCTGGCTAGTGGACTCACACCACCTATTGTTTGATTAATTGGGTCAATAAAAACTAGAAATGGAGAGGCTCAGTGATTTCAGTTTTCCAAAATTAAACATTACAGTTACAACTGGTTCTATAATTGAGTCAAGAATAATTCATGTATCCAAGTCTTTGCTATACCAAGGTTTTATTTGCTAACTTGATGTTTTAGGTTTATTGGTGTTCTAATGCCAGAATTGGTGTTTTTATGGTATCGTGAAAAATTCAAGATTATCACAACATAAAATGTGGAGATTTCTTTATAGCGAACAAAGGAGCTTTCAGCAAGATCAAGTGCAGAATTGAAATCACCTCGCCTGGGACCCCACAATCAGAACAGCAACCTTGCTATGTCATTATCTGAAGTGAAAATGCGTTTAAATAAAGCTGTTTTAATTTAATAGCTTCTCATAACTTGCAATCAGCATTTCTTTAATAAAATTGAAATAAGCGCCTCAAAGGCAATGGGTATTTCATGCAGAACCCAAAAATAGGATTTGCATTAAACTGAAAATTGGGCCATGCTTCACCACACAGTAATTTGACCTAAAGATAACATTCCTATTCCCACAGCTATAAGATGTGTCTTTCAGACAATGAAAACATTTAAGAAGTACAATGTTGGGTAGGTTCTATAATGTAAAAATATCTCTGTCAGGTTCCAGTGCAGCGACATAATGAAATCCATTGGCTTAACAATGTTAGTCTAGGTTCCCATCCAATGGAGTGTAACAGTGGCAAGGGTAAACAGAACATAGATAGGGAATTGAGAGTCACATTTCACTGGGTGCCTTGTTTCTTGCTAAGTAATTTGAAGCAAGAGATGAACCTAACATGAAAGTGAGCTAGTTAGGAGCGTTCACCAGCTCCTGGTGAACCTATGAAGCATATCCACATCTCTTTGGTGCCACCCATCTCCTCCCCACCTTAACATCTATCCTTGATTGTCAGGGAAGAACAGAATGACTTTGGAAGGAAAACATAACCTATCCATATAATCATAGCTCTAGAGCTGGGAGGGATCTCTGAGGTCATTTACAACAGAAAGTCATGAGAACTAGGTTTGAATTTCGCCTCTGGTACTACTTGTATCAGCCTGATAAGTCACTTAATATGGAGGACCTTCAATTTTCTCAAGCATAAAATGAGCTGGTTATACTAGATGGTCTCTGTAGTTCCTCCCCTCTTTGGATCCCAGATCCTATACCAGTGTCCTCATTTTACAAATCAAGAAACTGAGGCCTGGGGAGGTTGAATGCTTTGGCCAAGGTCACCCAGATAATAAGCAGCAATAGTGAGATTTCAGCCAGGTCCCATGACTCCAGAGCCAGAGTGCTTTCTCATTTACCATACTGTCTCTTCAGTTCAACAGCCACCAATTGTGTAAACTCTTCTTTAGTATTTTAGCAAGAAAAGGGCAGTGAAAATATAGAAAGGGACAGAATCAAAGAGAAAGGTTAACTGTATTGAGGGCAAGCACACAGCTTTGAACAGAACTGGTGTGTAATACAGAGTTACCCTTAGTTTACCATTTATAATGCTTAAATCAAGTACTCAACAGCAGCTCTTCTGACTGCTAAGTGTAACAAAGCATAGAACCTGCTGTCCATAAAAATCAAAACAGAGCCATATCTTATGAAAATGAAAACTCCCTGACAGCCCTGCCTCCATACACTGCTTAGTAATGAGTGAGCTGGACACCGCCACTTGACACCTCAACCTCAGATAAATATTTCAAACACATCATGCAAGAGATTCACAGATCAATCCTCACTTCCATGAAACCATTGGAGTGAGACAGAAAAGCCATTTTGAACTGACCCAACAGAGCAGAACACAGCTAAGTGTAATTCCCTACCCCCCACCCTCCAACCCCCAACCTGTGTCTGAGGTTGTGTCTAAGAAAGAAGGTTAGGTGATCAGAGGTAATATTTTGGATAGTGCTTCTGACAGGCCACAGCTACACAGTACAATCTGGCACAACAAAACTAACAGGTTCCATTTCATATTTTCTTTCAAATCTAGTCCTTGAGACCGAGTCATGCTTTGAAACTCTTCTCTAAAATGCAACATTTAAACCAACTGTTCAGCTTATATAGTAAAGGATGCTTGTCATTGAAAGGCAGCATGGTGTTGAAAGAGGCCAGGGTTTGAGTTCCAGCTCAGTCAATAATTAGTTATGTTACTCTGGTCAAGCCAATTGTGTTTCTGGGCCTTAACTTTTCTCCTCCATGAAGTGAGGGGTTTGGACTGGACCAGGAATTCTTAGATTCTGTTGTCTTTATAGATTGTGTGTGTGTGTGTATGTGTGTGTGTGTATCACTTCCATTTCCAAACACATCCCTCCCTCTCCAGAGATCCATCCCATGTAACAAAGAGCAAAAGGAAAGGAATGAAATAAAGTTTCTCAAAACTGAAAACATTATCAACGGAGTCTGATAATATCAGTGATGTTCCACAACCACAGTCTGCCCCCTCTTCAAAGAAGGGAAAAAGGTACAGTATTTCATCTCTTCTGGACTAAATTCAATTATTAAAACTACATATACTTCAGCTTTAAATATAAGCACACATTTATGTTTGTGTATAATATGCTTATACAATATTTCACATATGCAAATATCTATCTATATATAATTTCTCATCCTTCCATTCACATTGTTTTAACCTTTTTATGTATTGTCTTCCTAAGTCTCTACTCTGCATTGGGTCCTATAAGTATTCCCATTATTTTTTTTGTGCTTTTGCTTATCATTTCTTTTTTTGTGAATAGTATTTAATTTTTCTTCAATTACATGCAAAGATGGTTCTCAAGATTCATTTTTTATAAGATTTTGAGTTTCAAATTTTTCTCACTCTTTCCTTGTCACCCCATTCTCCAAGATGGCATGCAATCTGATATAGGTTATACATGGGCAATTATGTAAACATATTTCCACATTAGTCATGTTGGGAAAGAAGAATCAGAACAAAAGAGAAAAACCATAAGAAAGGAAAAACAGAAAAAGTGAAAATAATATACTTTGATCTGTATTCAAACTCCATGGTCCTTTCTCTGGATAGCATTTTCCATCATGTGTCTTTTATAATTGTCTTAGATTATTACATTGTTGAGAAGAGTTAAGTCACTCGTAGTTGATCATTGCACAATGTGGCTGTTTCTGTGTACAATACTCTCTTGGTTCTGCTTACTTCATTCAGCGTAAGATCATGTAAGCCTTTCCTGGTTTTCCTGAAATCCTCCCGCTCATCATTTCGTATAGCACAATAGTATTCCATTATGTTCATATACCATGATTTGTTCAGCCACTCCCCAATTGATGGGTATCCTTAATTTTCAATTCTCTGTCACCACAAAAAGAACTGCTATAAATAGTTTTGTGCTCATGGGTCCCTTTCCCTTTTTATTTTATGATCTCTTTGGGATACAGACCTAGTAGTGGTATTGCTGCGTCAAAAGGTATGCACAATTTGATTGCCCTTTGGGTATACTTCCAAATTGCTCTCCAGAATGGTTAGATTAGTTTACAACTCCACTAACAGTGCAGTAGTGTTCAAATTTTCCCACATCTTCTCCAAAATTTATTATATTCCTTTACTGTCATATTAGCTGATCTGATAGGTGTGAGGTGGTACACTAATTGTTTTAATTTACATTTCTCTAATCAATAGTGATCTAGAGCATTTTTTTATTACTATAGCTAGCTCTATTTTCTTCATCTAAAAACTGCCTATTCATATCCTTTACTATTTATCAAGTGGAGAATGATTTGTCTTGTTATAAATTTGACTCATTTCTCTATATATTTGAGATATCATAATCACTGGCTACAAAAATTATTTCCCATCTTTATGCTTTCTTTCTAATCTTGGAGGCATTGGTTTTGTTTCTGCAAACCCTTTTTAATTTAATGCAATCAAAATTATCCATTTTGCATTTCATGATGTTTTCTATCTCTTTTTTGGTTAAAATTCTTTCATCCTCCTTAGACTTGACAGGTAAACTATTCCTTGCTCTCCTAATTTGTTTACAGTATCATCTATTATTTCTAAATTTTGTACCCATTTTGACCTTATCTTGGTATACCGTGTAAGATGTTAGTATATGCCTAGGTTCTGCCATAATATTTTTCTGTTTTCTCTGCAGTTTTTTTTGTCAGACAGTGAGTTCTTATCACTGAAGCTGGAATGTTCAGTTTTATTAAGCAGTAGATCACCAGAATCATTTACCACTGTGTCCTGTGTACCTATCGTATTCCACTGATCCATCACTTTATTTCTTAGTCAGTAGCAAAGAGTGCGATAGTTACTGCTATATAAAACAGAGCTGGTAAGGTTAGGCCCCCTTCCTTTGCATTTTATTCATTAATTTCTTTGATATTCTTAACCTTTTGTTCTTCCAGATGAATTTTATTTTATTTTTCTAGCTCTATAAAAAAGATTTTGGGAGCTTGATTGGTAGGACACTAAATACATAAATTAATTTAGACAGAGCTTTCATTTTTACTATATTAGCTCAACCCACCCCTGATCAATTGATATTTTCCAATTCTTTAGCTCTGACTTTATTTGTATTAAAAGTGTTTTGTAATTGTGTTCATACAGTTCTTGGGTTTGTATTGGCAAGAAGACTCCCAAATATTTATATTGTCTACAGTTATCTTAACTGGAATTTCTCTTCTATCTCTTTCTGCTGAAATTTGTTGGTGGTATGTAGAAGTATTGATGATCTTATGTGGTTTTATTTTATATCCTGCAATCTTGTTAAAGTTGTTTATTATTTCAAGTAGCTTTTCATTTGATTCTCTATGATTCTCTAACTATATCATCATATCATCTACAAAAAGTCACAGTTCTGTTTCCACTTTCACCTATTCTAATTCCTTCAATTGCTTTTTCTTCTCTTATTGCTAAAACTAACACTTCTAGTATAATATTGAATAATAGTTATTATAATGGGCATCCTTGTTTCACCCTTTATCTTACTGAGAATGCTTTTAGCTTATGCCCATTACTAATAATGCTTGATGATGGTTTTTAGAGAGATACTACTTACTCTTTAAGCTCCATTTTTTCCTATACTATCTAGGGTTTACAATAGGAATGAGTGCTATATTTTGGGAAAGACTTTTTCTGCTTCTATTGAGATAATAATATAATTTCTGTTGGTTTTGTTATTGATACAGTCAATTATGCTAATAGTTTTCCTAATACTGAACCAGCCCTGCATTCCTGGTATAAATTACACCTGGTCATAGAGTTATCCTCATGACAAATTGTTATAATATGTTTGCTAGTATTTATTCAAATTTTTGTATCCATATTCATTAGGGAAATTGGTCTATAATTTTCTTTCTCTCCTTTGGTTCTTCCTGGTTAGGTATCAGCACTATATTTGTGATATAAAAGAAATTTGGTAAAACTCCTTTTCCTATTTTTCCAGCTAGTTTATATAGTATTAGAATTAATTGTTCTTTAAATGTTTGGTAGAAGTGACTTGTAAATCTCTTTGGAAAAGGAATCTTTTTTTTAGGGGGAGTTCATTGATGGTTTGTTCAATTTCTTTTTCTAAAATGAGGCTATTTAATATTTTATTTCCTCTTCTGCTAATTTGGGCAATTATCTTCATCCATTTTATGAAGATTGTCAGATTTATTGGCATATATTTGGGCAAAACAGCTCCTTATTATTGCTTTAATTTCCTCTTCATTAGTGTTGAATTCACCCTTTTAATTTTTTTCTTTTCATTTTTTGATACTAGTAATTTGGTTTCCTTCCTTCTTATTTAAAAATCAATTTAACCAAAAGTATATCTATTTTATTTGTCTTTTTTAAACATAATACCAGTTCTTAGTTTTATTTACTAGCTCAATAATTTTCTTTATTTCATTTTTATTAATCTCTCCTTTGATTTTCATAATTTCTAATTTGATATTTAATGGGGAGGAGTTTTAATTTGTCCTTTTTCTAGATTTATTAAATGCATACCTAATTCACTGATCTTCTCTCTATTTTATTCATGTAAACATTTACAGATAAAATTTCTGTGAAATATTGCTTTGACTGCATCCCATAAATTTGGGTATGCTATCTCATTATCATCATTCTCTTTGATGAAATCATTGATTGTGCGATTTGTTGTTCAACCCACTCATTCTTTCAAATTAGATTATTTCAAATTAGATTATGGATTAATTTTTAACCTATCTTTCCATGGTCCATTGTTACATGTACTTTTTATTGCATCATGATCTGAAAAGTATGCATTTAATATCTCAGCCTTTCTGCATTTGATTGTGAGGGTTTTATGCCCTAACCCATTGTCAATTTTTGTGTAAGTGCCATATACTACTGAGAAAGAAGTATATTCCTTTTGATCCCCATTCAGTTTTCTCCAGAGGTCTACCATATCTAACTTTTCTAAAATTCTCTTCACCATCTTAACTACTCTCTTTTTATTTTGTGGATAGATTTATCTAGTTTTGAGAGGTGGAGATTGAGTTCGCTCAAACCCCAGTAGAATTTTGCTCTATATTTCTTCCTGAATCTCACTTAACTTCTCCTCTAAGAAATCTGATGCTGTATCACTTGGTGCATATAAATGTAGTACTGATATTATTTCATTGTCTATGGCACTTTTTAGCAAGACATAATTTCCTTCCTTGTATCTTTTAATGAGATCTACTTTTGCTTTTGTTTGTCTGAGAACAGAATTGCTACTCCTGCTTTGTTTTTTCTTTTCTGCTAATGCATAATACATTCTACTCTAGCCTTTTAACCTTTACTTTGTGTGTGTGTCTCTCTGCTTCAAATATATTTCCTGTAAACAATATATGAAAGGATTCTGGTTTTTAATCCACTCTGCTATTTGCTTTTATTTTATGGGAGATTTCATCCCATTCACATTCACAGTTATTTTTAGGTTCTTTTTCGATCATGGCTTTCAGGTAGTCCAACAATTTTAAAATAGTCTCTCCTGGATCTATTTTCCAGGTCAGTGTTTTTTTTCAATGAGATGTTTCACATTGTCTTCTATTTTTTCATTTGTTTTGGTCTGTTTAATAGTACCTTGATTTCTCATAAACTCATGTGCTTCCACTTGCTCCACTTTAATTCTGAAGGAATTATTCTCTTCAGCGAGCTTTTGAGATTCTTTTTCCATCTGGCAAATTCGACTTTTTAAGGCATTCTTCTCCTCATT
>CM053585.1:279104755-279117360 GCA_028646515.1 Pseudochirops corinnae
CTTCAGTCAGGTTGTTGGCTCTCTTTTCATGATTTTCTTGCATCATTCTCATTTCTCTTCCCAATTTTTCCTCCACTTCTTAAAATCCTTCTTAAGCTGCTCTATGGCTTGTAACCAGTCTACCTTTTTCTTGGAAGCTTTTGTTGTGGGAGTTCTGACTGTTTTGTCTTCCTCCCATTCCATGCTTTGGTCCTTTTTGTCCCCAAAAAAGGAATCTAAAGTTGGATTGCTGAGCTTGGTTTGCTTCCTTTGCCTGCTCATGTTGCCAGTCAGTTACTTGACTTTTGGGCTCAGTAGAACTCTGCTTTCAGAGCGGAGAGCTCTGTCCCAGATCACTGGGGTTTTTGCAGCTGCTGGAGCTATTAGGAGGATGCCATCTCTGCAGCCCCCACCAGCTTTGGCTCATTGAAAATGCACCTCAGGACCACTACCCAAGACCACAATCTCGATACAGGCAGCTCAAGGCAAGAGCACTAAGCATCTGAATGGTTGCTTGGCCCCCCTGCAATCTGCAGGCCACAAACTCTGAAGCAGCCACGTGGAGGTGGCTTCAGGGCCACTGTTTCAGATTGCTTCTAGCTCTGGGGCAGTTGGCCAGACCCTCTCCCCCAAATTTAGCCAATTTCCACTGACCTTTTCCCTTTGTCCTTGGCTCTTATGGGTTGGTAATTCTGGAAACCATCACAGCTGCTGGTGATCCACCCTCCTGAAAGCTCCAGCTAGGGCTTCTCTGGGATGGCCTGGGGCTAAAACCACATGGGGCTGGGCTCTGTTCCCAGCACACTGTGACAAGCCCTTACCATCCATCTGCCAAGCTGCCTTCAGTGGGAACCTTGTTGCTTGGTCATTTTATGAGTTCTGGAGCTCTAAAATTTGTTTAGAGTCATATTTTATAGGTATTTGAGGTGGTCATGGTGAGAACCATGGAGTTCTCCTGCTTCTACACTGCTGTCTTGACTCCACTCCCTACAGTTATGATTATTAACTATGTATTTCCTGTCATCCTATTTCCTTCCATTTCATACTTTTCTCTCTTCTTTCATCTTATCACTCCTCACCACTGTTTTGCTTCTGACCACAGCCTCCCCCAATCTGCTATCCCTTCTACCATCCCCCCCCTTTCTTTCCCTGTATGAGCCTAATCCAATGAGAGTGGTGTTAAAACAATACTCACCATTTCCTTTCTTTCCCTTTAATATAAGAGATATTTTATGCCTCTTCATGTGATATTGTTTACCCTTTTCTTCCTCTTCTACTAGTACAATTTTTTCACTCCTGAATTATTGTTTTTATCATCACATCAAAGTCAACTTATAGTCACAACCTCTGTCTAAATATACTCCTTCTAACTGCCCTGGTAGAGATACTGTTCTTAAGAGTTACAAGTATCATCTTACCATAATGAGATGTAAACATTTTAACCTTAGTTAATACTTTCTTGTTGTGTTTACTTTTTTATGCTTCTCTTGAGTTTTATATTTGAAAATCAAATTTTTTTGTTTCAGCTCTAGTCTTTTCATCAGGAAAGCTTGGAATTCTCCCATTTCACTGAATTTCCATCTTTTCCCCTGAAAGATCATGCTCAGTTTTGATGTATAGTTGATTTTTGGTTATAATCTACGCTCTTTTGCTTTCCAGAATATCATATTCCTAGCTCTCTGATCCTCCAATGTAGAAGCTACTAAATCCAGTGTAATCCTGACTGTGGCTCTTTGATATTCAAATTGTTTATTTCTGGCTGTTTGCAATATTTTCTCCTTGACCTGATAGTTCTTGAATTTGGCTATAAGACTCCTTGGAGTTTTCATTTTGGAATCTATTTTAGGAGGTGATTGGTAGATTCTTTCAATGACTATTTTATCTCTGGTTCTAGGGTTTTCCTTGATAATTTCTTGAAAGATGCTGTCCAGGCCCTTTTTTTGATTATAGTAGTCAAGTAATCCTTAAATTATGTCTCCTCAATCTATTTTCCAAGACAGTTGTTGTTCCAATAAGGTATTTTACATTTTCTTCTATTTTTTCATTCTTTTGATTTTTTTCAACTGATTCTAGAAGTCCCCTAGACTCATTAGCTTCCATTTGTCCAATTCTACTTTTTAAGGAATTATTTTCTTCACTTAGATTTTCTACCTCCTTTTACATTTAGCCAATTCTACTTTTAAAGGAGTTGTTTTCCTCAGTGGATATTTTTTCCCCAATTTGGCCAATTCTATTTTTAAGGAATTGTTCTCTGCGGTTTATTTTTGTGTTTACTTTTCTAGGGTGTTGATTTTTTCCATAATTCTTTTGCATAGCTCTCATTTCTTTCCCAATTTTCTTCTACCTATTGTAATGGTAATGGAATCTGAAGATCTTCCATGCCCCTTGTATTGGAAAGCTAACAGGTACTTAGCACTTAGTTTCAATTCACAATTCATAACTGTGTCAAGTATTAAGACCCAGAACTTGTGAATCCCACAGTGGGATGAACTTGCTGACATAGCAGGAAGGAGTGTGTGTGTGTGGGGGGGGAGTGGCAAGGGAAGAGCTAATAAGAGGCACAGGCCAGAGAGGGAAGAGATTTTGAGAACAGAACTGGTAGTGGCAGAATTTCTTCTGAGAGTCAGCCAGAACTTCTGCTGAGGACTTCTGCTGAGAACTGCAGGGAACAAGAACTTCTGGGAGCCAGAACTGCTGAGAACAAGCAGTATGGAGGCTGAGCAGTTACTGTGAGTGAGGAGAGGAGGATCCTTGATGGAGGGAGTAAGTGAGGACAGGAGGATCTCTGCCTGAGGGAGGCTTTTTTGTTTTGAAGGCTTGGGGATGTGGGTGTTCACTGCATTAACTATGTGTACCAACTTTGTGGCTACTGTAATGACTTTGACTTTCTGGTATGCGGACTCAGCTTTCTGGTATTTGAATGAATGCTTTGGTTCTGTCCTACAAGTGGAGAGCCTGTTACATTTTGTGATTCACAACTACACCAACATATTTATAGTCACAGTGGGCATTGTGAATATTGCATTGTTGTTACACCTCTATTACTTGAATTTTAAAACCTTTTTTGAGTTCTTCCATGAGTACTTTTTGGGATTGTGACCAATTCATATTCACCTTTGAGACTTTGCATGTAGGCATCTTGACATTGTTGTCATCTTCTGAATTTGTGTCTTGATCTTTCTGTCACCACTGTAGTTTTCTATGATCAGGGCTATTTTCTGCTTTGTGCTCACTTTTTTAAAAATTGAGTTATGTTCATGGCATACAGGGGGAACTGCCCCAAGCTTCTTGTGCTGTGGGTCAAAGGTCTGGTCTCTGACATTCTGTGCCAGGGCCTCTGGACTTGTAATAGGGGGGCCCAGTCTAGTTGTGCCTGTTGTTCCCTGGGTTCTGGGGATGTGCTGTTCTGGAGGCCTCAATGTTGGCCTGCTGTGCCACTAGCCTGCTGAGCCAGAACTGTAGGGCACTGGGTGCTGATACTTGCTGAAGCTGGCTTGGCTAGGCACCGCCTGCACTGGGTTGTGCTCCCCTTTTACCCAAGTGCAAAAGACCTTTCCTGATGTTATAAGTTACCTTGAGCTAGAAAATAGTTTCCCTTCCATCTTTTTCTGGATTCTTTAGTTCCAAAATTCTTTTAGAGGACTGATTTAACATTATTTCTGAGAGAAATTGGGAGAACTCAGGCAACTTCCTGGCTTCTGTCTACCATCTTCATTATGTCTACTTTGTTTATCATTTCTTATGACATAGGAATCTTATATTATATTCATGTATTGTATCACATTTTTTTTTATCCATTTCCCATATTTTTTGTTTCTGGTTTTCTTGGTCCTGAAAAAAATCTGCTATAAATATCCCCACGTATATGGGATATTTCTGTCTTTGACCTCCTTGAGATTACATTGCCTAGTAATTGGATCTCTGAATTAAATTATATGGACATTTTGAAATCCTATGACTTTAAGGGCTATGAAATGCACTCTATTATATGTTGCTTTGGATATAGTTAAAATAGTTTTTAGAAAACAAATAGAAAATGATTTTGAACTTGAGCTAGGATTTATATTGTAAAGATATAAAGTCTAGAACATGAAAAATTATAGAAAGAGCCTTACGAGGAAGCAAATCATAATCAACCATTGAGTATTCATTAAATATCTACTGTGTTTGAGGTATGGTGTTATGTATTAGGTATACAAACAAAAAATCAAACAGTCTTTATTATCAAAGAACCTAGACTATGGTATAATTTGCATCTCCACCATAGTTTTGATGCACATAGCTCACAATGTACAGACTGTGTGAACATAGCTCTTAAAGTCTAGGTGATTTAATTTTTCTACTGATGAGGGCAATGCATGGGACCATGATGAGTCCACATTCATCAGCCACGAATGAAGATATAAAAATGAGGTAAGAATTATTTTCTGAGTGTGGGAATTGCATGAACAAAAGTAAGGAGTGAAGAGATGATATATGAAAAAGAAAAATAGAAAAGGCCCAAATAAATTTTATTTCATCTTATAAATGCTTCAGAGCCTCATAAAGTTGATATAATATTACATATGGTACAGTACAGTACCCAGAACCAATCACAGCAACTTGTAATTAGTAGATATTTAATAAAGACTTTAAAGCAACAAATGGTGAATTAAATCATCTATAAAACATAGGCAACTCAAAGTAACAAACATGTATTAAGTGAATACTTTGTGAAAGCCACTATAAAATAAAAAATAGTTTTTTTAAAAAATAAAATAATCTGAGTTAATGATGGAATAGAATACAGTGGGACATTCGGTAGCCAAGATAGCAGAGTGTAATGCCATGCATGAACAGCTTCCCCTTCCCAAAAGAATGCTACTGTGAACAGCTTTTAAGGTACTGATTACACAGTATAGTGAACACTCCATTTATTCCATTACAAATCAGGCAAACATTCACAACAAATCACAATAAAACATTCACAACATTACATCTTATCACAGAAGATCACAATATAGTGTTCACAACAGCTTGACATTAGAATGGCCACATAGTTTTCACCAAAGTAGTCACAGTATTTAGAACAAAGAACAAAAGAATAATCAAGTGATATCCCTAAGGAGGTCTGCCTCCTCACTCAGTCATTCAGTCATCTCACAATACAATAATCAATCTTCCACTCATGGGGCAATTATAGATTAACGTAATCAGTCACTTATCTAGCAGTCAGTCACTAAGTATTGTTAATCACTAAATAAAATCATTAGAAAATTACACAAACCCTCCACCCCTCAGTGTCTAATAAACTTCAATTTCATCACACATTCAATATCCAAAGAGAAGTCTTTTTCTCATCTTGAGTTGGGTGGTGTCTCAGATTCCCTGGATCCTCCTCCATGATCCCAGCTCCTACCTGAATCCACCAGTCACCTGGATTCAGAGGCAGACAGCTCCCAGGTTCTCATCCAGTCCTCTGGGAAGTTCTTGTTACACACTGAAGTTCACAGGGCCCAGCACATCTCAAAACTTTTACAACTTCTGTTGCTGGGAACTGAAGGATCAGCCAAACCACAAATAAACAAAGTCTTATCCTGGTCATGCTTCTTCAGTCCTCCAGCAGTTTGGCTGGCTCTAGGACCCAGAAGAAATCTCAGCCTTCCAGGAGGCAGCAGCCACTTCCACCTTCCAGGCAACTCCAGCCTTCACCAGATCTCTCTTCTACCAGGAGTAAAAATTATTGATTCTGACTGTCCCTTCTCTGGGCTCTTCTTAAATACACACACATACATTGGCTTCCTGTCTTAGTCAATGCCTTCCTGTTATGTCAGCAACAGGAGACAGAGTTGACACCTTCTGTTTCTTTCACAGAAGTACTTAGCCCTAAGTTACTAAGGGCTAAGTACCTGCTAAATTAATTACCATTACACAGAGTAAATAGTAAATCAATTCTCCCATACCTGCATACCAGCAACCATAAAATAGCACCCCTAAATAAATCCTGGAAGAGCAGAACCAGCAAAAAAATGGGGTGAAACAATTTTTTAGCCCAAGGAACTTGAAAGAGCAACAAGAAAGCTCTAGCTCATATAAGTAAAAGGGGAGCACACTCCAAGACAGGAAGAGCTCCAGCAAACCAGCAGCAAGTTCCACTTTAGCAAAACAGTGGGAGATCCTGAGTCCCAGAGTGGTGGAGCAGGCAAATGCCAATACCATGACCACCCACATGCCTTAGCACAGCCAGGGGAATTGGCAGACTCCAGCTCTAAGAATCACCCAATGCATCAGTATAGCCCTAGGCAAACGGGCATGATAAAAAAAAAACAACAGTAGGTCAGACCTCCACTTGCTTCATTGTAGCCCTGGCAACTGCAGAAACACCCCCATTGGACTCAATACATGCCAGATACCACCACTAGGGCCCCAGATCAGCACCAGGTAATCTACCAGACATCTACAACCTCCAACAGTGCTAGCCACCCCTCACCACACACCCTCAAAACAATACTAGATGTGAGGGTCTCCCTGGGAGCCTCAGGGTAACATCTGCACAAATGCAAGATAAACAGCCAGGGTCTGCAGACACTGACACAAGAAGCCTGAGACAGAGACCCTTCCAGCCTGGGTGCAGAACTCAAATTTAAAGGAAAAAAACAACAACAAAAAGAATATGGACATAGAAAGTTATTACGGTGACAGAGAAGACCAAGACAAACTCAGAGGAAGACAAAAATGTCAAAACTCCTATTGGCAAAATCTCAAACAAAAATGGGGTCTCAAGCCCAGAAAGAACTCATGGAAGGGCTCAAAAAGGAGTTTAAAATTCATATAAGAGAGATAGAAGAAAAATTGGGAAAAGAAATGTGAGTGATGCAAGAGAATTATGAAAAGATTAAATACCTTATAAAACTGTTTAAAAAGTAGAATTGACCAAGTGGAAAGAAGATACAAAAATCTCCCAAAGAAAACAATTCCTTAAAGAGTACAATTAGTCAAATGGAAAACAACATATAAAAGCTAATTGAGGAAAACAACACCTGTAAAGATAGAACAGGGCAAGTGAAAATTAATGACTTTATGAGACATCAAGAATCAATCAAACAAGAGAAAAAGAAAGAAAAAATGGAAGACAATGTAAAATACCTCATGGGAAAAAAACCCCTGGAAAATAGATCCAGGAGAAACAATAACAGAATCATTGGACTACCTGAAAGTCATAATCAAAAGGAAGACATGGACTGCATCTTTCAAGAGATCCTCAAGGAAAACTTCCCTGATGTCCTGGAACCAGAGAGCAAAATAGGCATTGAAAGAATCCATCAATCACCTCAGGAAAGAGATACCAAAATAAGAACTCCAAGATAAATTATAACCAAATTTCAGAACTATAAAGTCAAGGAAAAATACTGCAAGTGGCCAGAAATAAACATTTCACATATTGGGGAGTCACAATCAGGATTACACAGAACTTGGTAGCTGCAACATTAAAGATTCGGAGGGCATGGAACATAATATTCTGGAAGACAAAGGAGTTAGGACTACAACCAAGAATCACTTACCCAGCTCATTTACTTGATGATACATCAAGGAGGAAAATGACCATTCAATGAAACAGAAGGATTATAAGCTTTCATAAAGAGAAGACCAGAATAAAACCAAAACTTTGACCTCCAATATCAAGATCCAAGAGAAGCATAAACATGTAAAAAGGGAAAAGAAAACAAGGGAAAACAAAAGAAAACAAATAGTTAAACTATTTACATGCCTACATGGGAAGATAATACTTGTAATTCTTAAAAACTGTATAACTAATAGTGCAGCTAGAAGGAATATACACAAATAGGGGGTATTACTGCAAGGTGAATTTGATGGAATGACATAAATAATTAAGGAATGTGAAAGAAGAGTACAATAGGTACAACAGGAAGGGAAAGGTAGAATGGGACAAATTATTTCATATGAAGATGAATGAAAGACCTATTACAGTGGAGGAAAAGATGTAAGGCTGAGTGAAGAGCATCACTTGAACCTTACTCTCATTAGTATTGGCTCAAAGAGGGAATCATATAGACAATCAGTTCAATATAGAAATTCATCTTAACCAACAGGGAAATAGGAGGGGAGGAGATCAAATGGGAGAGGGGCATGGGCTGACAGAAGGAGGGCAGATAAGGGAGGATGGTAGACAGAAGCAAAATATTGGTGAGGAGGAGAGAGTGAAAAGAGAAAGAGGACGGACAGGAGGAAGAATAGGATGGGGAAAAATAAACAGATAGTAATCATTATTACAATGTGAGTGGGATAAACTCTTCCATAAAGTGGAAGCACATAGCAGAGTGGATCAAAAACCAAAATCCTACAATATGTTGTTTAATATGAAACACACTTGAAGTAGAGAGATACACAGAGTAAAGGCAAGAGGTTGGTGTAGAATCTGTTACGCTTCATGGAAGTAAAAAACCAGGGGTAGCAATCCTGATCTCAGTCAAAGTAAAAGTAAAAACAGACTTAATTAAAAAGGAAAAGGAAGAAAATTACACCTTGCTAAAAAGTACCATAGACAAGGAAACAATATCAAATGCCATAGCATGTAAATTCTTAAAGGAAAAGTAAAAATATTTATAGCAGACCTTTCTGTGGTGGCAAAATATTGGAAACTGAGGAAATGTCCATTAATTGGGGAAGGGCTGAACAAACTGTGGTATATGAACATAATGGAACACTACTGTACAATAAGAGATGATGAACAGGAAGATTTCAGAAAAACCTGGGAAAGTAAAAGGAAAAAGTAAAAAAGAGCAGAACCAGGTAAGCATTGTACTCAGTAAGAGCAACATTGTATGACAATCAACTATCCATGACTCAGCTCTTCTCAGTAACCCAATGATCCAAGACTAGTACAGAGGACTCATAAAGCAAAATGTTATCCATATCCAGATAAACAACTGATCAACTCTGAATGTAGATTGAAGAATATTTTTTTCACTTTATTCTTTCTTGGGTTCCCCCACCTTTTGATGTGTTTCTTTTTTTTACAACTATGACTAACATAGAAATATTTTTACACGACAGCACATGTGTAATGTACTCATGAACAGCTTTCCAAAGGAATGCTACTGTGAACAGCTTTTAAGGTTCAAATCAGAGGAAAACATTCACAGTAAATCAAGGTACAGCATTCACAATGTTACAGCTTATCACAGAAAATAAAAATATAGCATTCACAAGAACTTATTACAGAAAATGGGCACATAGTTTCCACCATTGTGGTGACAAAGTTTTGAACAAAGAACAATCATTTAGTAACTCAATCATTCAATCATAAAGGAGGTTTGATTCCTTAAGGAACACAAAGTACAATAGTCAAAGTTCTCCACTTATGGGGCATACTAAGTTAATTCAAGCAGTCACTTATTCAGTCTTCAATCACTAAGTACAATCATTTAGTCAATAAATCATTCAGTCATCCTTTATCATTCACTATTCAATCATCAGAAAGTACACAGACCCTCCACCCCTAGGTCACTAGTAAATTTACAATTTTTCAGTCAGTATACAGTATCCAAGTAAAGTCTTCTTTCAGCTTGATTCAGGGTAGTTTTTCAGATTCCCTGGGTACCCTTGCATGGTCCCAGATCCTACCTGGATTGCCAAACTCTCACCTAGGTTCAAAGACAGACAGCTCCCCGGTCCTTGTCCAGCTCTCTGTGCAGTTCTTGCTCCACATTGGAGCTCACAGTGTCCAGTCCATCTCAAATTCTTCACAGTCTCTGTTCCTGGGAAGTCAAGGCTTAAGAAAGCCACCAACAGGTTTATGCAAAGTACCAGCATCACAGTCATGCTTCCTCAGTCTTTTGGCAGCTCTGGCTGGCCCTCGGAAATCCTCAGCAGCCTCAGCAACTTCACTGGCCCTGGGAAATTCTCAAGAGCCTCAGCAGCTCTGGCTGGCATTTAGCCCTGACTGGCCCTCAGAAATCCTTAGAAGCTCTGGCTGGCCCTCACACTCAGCAGAAGTTTCAGCTGGTTCCCAGAATCAAAATCACTACATCTAGGTTTTCAAAATTGAAGTCATTCTCTCCAGCCTTGCGAGAAGGGAGGAGAGGTTCCTCTTCAGCCTCCTAGGCTCCTCTTCAGCCTCCCCAGCAGCAGCAGCTTCTGTTTCCATGGAGCTTGCTCCAAGAAGATCTGACTTTCCCAGCCAGGGTCCTTCCTTATATACATATAGTATTAGCATCCTGTTTCAGCCAACCCCTTCCTATTATATCAGCAACAGGGATTCATATCTTCTGTTTCTTTAACAGAGGCTTGATTAATTACTAAGTGCCAAGTATCTGTTACTATTACCAATACAAAGGGATCTTCAAATTCAAATTACATTACCATTACAACATGTATAAACTATATCATACTGTCTAACATTTTCAGAAGAAGAGAGGGGAGGGAGGGAGAAAGAAAACTTCTGAACTCAAAATCTTATAAAAAGGAGTGCTAAAAATTTTCTTGACATGTCACTGTGAAAAATACTATTAAAAAAAAAGAAAAAGAATACAATCCTTGACTTCAAATAGTTTATGGTTTAGGAGTATGAAGAAATCACGAATGCTACTAAGTATGACACAAGGTAGGATGCAATATGGGGAGAGGAGAGAACTAGGCAAAATTCTATCAGAAGATGAAAAATCTGAGCAGAGAGTAATTGTCTTTATCTAGGAAGTCAGAAAAAGTTTATCTAGGAGGTCACAAAAGGCTTCATTAAAGATGTGGCAGGAAGTATGCTAAGCACTTTACACAGATTATCCATTTGATCCTCACAACAACTATGTGAAGAAGGTGATATTATTATTATTATTCTCGTTTTACATTTGAGAAAACTGAGGAAGACAGATTTAAGTGACTTGCTTAGGGTCATACAGCTAGTAAGTATCTGAGGCTGTATTTGAACTCAGGTCTTCCTGACTTTAGGGCTAGCACTCTATCCACTGTGTTACTTAACTGTCCCTAAGCAGAGGGTTCTAAGAATCACATACTTTTTAGACTGTCTGCAAATGCTGATTACATTTTGGTACTCTAAATGTCAGAACTTTTTCCACTAGAAATAACTGGACCACATCAATATTGACTCTGGACTTAGAATGATGGAGACCTGAGTTCTAATCTAGCCTTTGATATTCACTACTCCAGAGATTCTGGATAAACTACATAATTTCTCAGATGTTTCCCTATCTGAAAAAGAGAAAATTTATAGCCTTACTTCACAGAGTTGTTGTTAGGACGAAATGATTAAGTGTGCATAGATAGGTAGACAGATAGATATAGATATAGATAGATAGATATACACATATATGCACATTATATGTCTCTATCTATCTATCTATCTATCAAGATACAGTTTATTGCTTTTTAAACCTTAAAACTCTATATAAACTTTGGTTATTATTATTCAGTCAGTCAACAATATTTTATTAAGTATTTAGTACTGTCTAGGTTCTAAGCACTGGGAATATAAGGACAGGCAAAAACAAACCTCTGTGCTCTAGGAGTTCAGATTTAATGGAGGAGGCAATGTGCAAATATAAACAAAATTAAAATAAAAATATATAATGAGATAAGTTTTTAAATTTTAATTTATTTATTTTTAGTTTTCAACATTCATTTCCACAAGATTTTGAGTTACAAATTTCCTTCCCACCTTTCCCCTACCCCCCACCCCAAGATAGCAAGCATATGGAATACCCCTTCCCCCATTCTGCCCTCTCTTATATCCCCCTATTTACCCCTTACTTTCTTGTAGGGCAAGATGGATTTCTATACCCCATTACCTGTATATCCTATTTCCCAGTTGCATGTAAAAACTGTTTTTAAACATTTGTTTTTAAAACTTCAAGTTACAGATTCTCTTCATTCTTCCCTCCTTACTCACCCTGACTGGGAAGACAAGCAATTCAACATAGGTTACACATGTGCAGTTATGCAAAACATTTTCGTGGTAGTTATATTGTGAAAGTCTAACTATATTACCCTCCATCCTATCCCATCCCTCGTTCATTTTATTTTTTCCTTTGATCTTATCCCTTTTCAAAAGTGTTTGCTTCTAACTACCCTCTCCCCCAATCTGTCCTCCCTTCTATCATTCCCACCTTGTATCTCCTTACCCCTTACTTTCCTATAGGATAAGATACCCAATTGAAGGTGTAGGTTATTCCCTCCTTAAGCCAAATCCAGTGAGAGTGAGATTGTCTCATTCCCTTTCGCTTTCCTGCTCTTCCTCTCCATTGTAACAGCTTTCTCCTGCCTCCTTTGTGTGAAATAATTCACCCCATTCTATCCCTCCCCCTCTCCTCCCAATATATTTCTCTCTCACCTCATAATATTATTTTTTAGATATCATCCCTTCACAATCAACTCACCCTGTGCCCTCTGTCTATGTATACATGTACATGCATAAACACATACATATAGACATACACGCACCTATATATACATATATATGTATACATACATAAATACATACACACACATAAATATTCCCTTCAACTATCCTTATACTTAGAAAAGTCTCATGAGTTAAAAATATTGCTTTTCCATGTAGGAATATAAATAGTTCAACTTTAATAAGTTCTTTATGATTTATCTATCCCAAACAG
>CM053585.1:279117860-279142159 GCA_028646515.1 Pseudochirops corinnae
ATCCCAAACAGGATAGAGAAATCATAAAGAACTTATTAAAGTTTAATTACTTTAATTTATTTATTTTTAGTTTTCAACTTTTCCTACTTCTCTTGACACTTATATTTGAAAGTCAAATTTTCTGTTCAGCTCTGGTCTTTTCATCAAGAATGCTTGAAAGTCCTCTATTTCATTGAACGTCCATCCATATCTTCCCTGGAACTATTATACTCAGTTTTGCTGGGTAGGTGATTCTTGATTTTAATCCTAGCTCCTTTCATCTCTGGAATATCATATTCCAAGCCATTGATCCCTTAATGTTGAAGCTGCTAGATCTTGTGTTATCCTGATTGTGTTTCCACAATACTCAAATTGTTTCTTCCTGACTATAGTATTTTCTCCTTGGCCTGGGAATTCTGGAATTTGGCTATAATATTCCTAGGAGTTTTCTTTTGGGGATCTTTTTCAAAAGGTGATTGATGAATTCTTTCAATTTCTAATTTTCCCTTTGGTTCTAGTATATCAGGTCAATTTTCCTTGATAATTTCTTGAAAAATGATGCCTAGGCTCTTTTTTTAAATCATGGCTTTCAGATAGTCTAATAATTCTTAATTATCTCTCTTGGATCTGTTTTTCAGGTCAGTGGTTTTTCAAATGAGATATTTCACATTGTCTTCTATTTTTTCATTCGTTTGAATCTGTTTTATAGTATCTTGATTTATCATAAAGTTTTTAGCTTCCATTTGCTCCAATCCAATTTTGAAAGAATTATTTTCTTCAGGGAGCTTTTGAAATTCCTTTTCCATCTGGGCAATTTGACTTTTTAAGGCATTCTTGTCCTCATTGGCTTTTTGGGCCTCTTTTGCCATTTGACTTATTTTACTTTTTAAGGTGTCATTTTCTTCAGTATTTTTTTGGGCTGTTGACTCACTTTTCATGCTTTTCTTGCATCATTCTCATTTCTCTTCCCAATTTTTCCTCTACTTCTCTTACTTGATTTTCAAAATCCTTCTTGAGCTCCTCCATGCCCTGCAACCAGTTCACATTTTTCTTGGAGGCTTTTGATGCAGGAGTTTTGACTTTGTTGTCCTCTTCTGGTTCTATGTTTTGATTGTCTTTGTCAAAAAAAAAATATTCTATGGGGTGGCTAGGTGGTGCAGTGAATAGAGCACCAGCCCTGGAGTCAGGAGAACCTGAGCTGAAATCTGACCTTAAACACTTAACATTCACTAGCCACGTGACCTTGGACAAGTCACTTAATCCCAATTGCCCTGACTTCCCCCTTCAAAAAAAAAAAAAAGATTCTATAGTTTGATTTTGCTCCCTCTGTTTGCTCATCTTGCCAATCAATTAATTGACTTTTGAGCTCTTTGCCACAGTAGAACTCTGCCTCCAGAGTGGAGAATGCTGTGTCCCAAATTTCTGGGGTTTTGCTCAGCTGTTTTCAACTAGGCACCTGTCTCAGAACTGTGAGGAAGACTGCCTCTCCACAGCCTCAACAAGCTCTGCCATGCCAGTGCTCCTCACCCCAGGACTACCACCAAAGATTGCAACCCAGATCCAAGCAGGGCTAAGCAAGAGAATCCTACATCTGTGCCAGAAAAGAGAGTCCTGCAAATTACTCTCTGCTCAGTTGCTTGTTCCCCCACAATCTCTGGGCTTGGAGTTCAGGAGGCAGCCACTGTGGTACCAACTATAGTTGCTGTCACCTCTGCTGCCCTGGGGGCAGGGGCCAGGCCATGCTTTTCTTCTGCCCAGGATCAACAGAGTTCTCCACTGACCTTTTACTTTCTTTTTGGCGTTTATGGGTTGAGAAGCCTAGAAACTTCCATAGCTGCCAGGGTTTCACTCTCCTGAAGTCTGCTTCAACCACTCTATGCCACTGATCTGAGCAACCTGGCCCATGTGGGACTGTGCTCTGCTCCTGGACAGGTGTGATAGATCCTTCCTATTGGCCTTCTAGGCTGCCTTCAGCAGGAGATTTGTTTTTCTCTGTCACTTTGTGGTTTCTGTAGCACTAAAATTTTAGAGTCATTTTTTATAGGTATTGGAGGTGGTTGGAGTGAGAGTTCAAGCAAGTTCCACCTTTTACTCCATCATCTTAGCTCTGCCCCATGGCAATCAAATCTAACCTGAAGAAAAGAATTTCACTCTAGAATACAATCCAAAAAGTGACCATCCAGCCTTTGCTTGACAACCTCAACTGCAGAGGAGCTCATTCTACTGCCCAAAGTGAACCATTCCACTGAAAATATATTGCTTTAATTACTGGGAAATGTTTTGCTTCACATCAAAATATAAATCCATTTCTTTGCCACTCTGGTCTCTGTGGTAAATCAGGATCAATTGTTTCTTCATATGAAAATCTGTTTTGAAGACAGTTACTGTTATACACCTAAGTTGTTTTTATCTCTGGCTAAATACCACTAATTCATGCAATTTAACTACATATGGCACAGCTTCTGGAAGTCTTTTACCATCCTGGACTACCTCCTCTTGACAGTCTATATTTCATTAACGTCTTCCTAAAATGTAGAACTTGGGACAAAGTATAATACTCCAGATATTGGCTGACCTTGACAGAGGTCAGCAGAACTTTCATATTCTTATTCCTGAACACAAATAGTTTTAACATGGGCTAAGTTTCCATCACCTTTCTTAGCTATTATATATTGGTTGGATGTCCAGCACAAAGTCCAAATGGATGAGGGATTCCCTCTAGATGATATGGCCCTCCAAATGACCCTGTTTTCAGAAGACATTGTATTGATTCCTTCAAGTGCTTTCAAGATACTACACTGTTTCCTAAATGAGATTCACAGCCACTCTAGTATGACTTAATAGTCCCCACAGGAAAGAAAAAAGAAGTGGACAAATAGTTCACATTTATAGAGTGCTTAAAGGTTTGCCAAGTGCTTTATTATCAATGAAATCAGAAGACACACATAAGTGGGAGAAAAATGGAAAGCTGGCTTAAAGGTTCTCCTTGGAGAATGGAATAACAGAGTCATTGGAATTGGTTCCACCATGTTCCCAAAAGGGAAAAGAAATATCAATTCAATGGGACTCTTTCGAAGTTTGAGATGAGTATTTGTAATAGGAACGTTATGAAGAAAGTTGTAGTTTGTGTGCTAACCTGTGTAGCTGTGGATGAAACAGAAAATTTCTAAGAAAAATGGCACAAAATTGCTCAAATCAATGTCAGCATATTCTTCAACACTCAATGACTTCAATGCACAGGAATATAGGAGAGAGGACAATAAAATATATGCATATATGTGTGTATATACACAAACATACACATATGTACATACTATACATACATATACTATTATATATATGTTATGTATATGTTTATATATGCATATCTACTATACATATATATATATATATGTGTGTGTTTGTGTGTTTATGTACTTGAGAAAACACAATTTGGGATTAGGAGGTAGGAGACGTCAAAAACTTATAATTTCTTTAAAAGACTTACAACATGTATACTGACTTTTTTCTTAAAGAAGAGAATTGAGACATTTTGGAGATAAGCAAAGAATCCTTCATTAAAAAGAAAAAATGTCTTAACAAATGAAAAATGATTAGAGGCAGAGTAAAGTAGTGGTTAAAATTGGACTTGGGGTCGGTAATAATTCGATTTGGTTGATCTGAGCAGGTCCCTTATCCTCTCTGAACCTTACAGATGAGTACTCATAAGGTTCCTCATAAGAAAAATAGGAATAATAATAACATTTACCTCAATTAATCAAGTATGTATTAAATACCTGCTAGGTGCTAGAAATGATGTTAGGTGCTGGGGATAGAAAGAGAAAGAAAAACAGTCGTTGCTTTGAACCTTATAAGATAGTTGTAAAGATCCCATGAGACTATGCTTTGTTAATTTATAGTTTCAGAGAGTTACCTGGAGTACCAAGATATTAAGTGACAGGTAGTATGTTTGTGTCAGATGTAGGATTTGTACCTAGATAGTTCTGCTTCTGGATAGGGATCAGCTCTTTCCACTGTGTTGTGCTACCTTTAATTGTTTTATTAACTATATATTAAATATTGCTATTTTTATAGCTAATGCTCTATAGTTTATTTAATAGAGGCAGGTAGATGACTCAGTGAATAGGGCACTTGGCATGGCAGGAAGGACTGAGTTCAAATCTGACCTCAGACATTTAGCTCTTTGACCCCGGGCAAGTCACTTAAGCTCTGTTTGCCTTAATCTATGGCATAAGAACATGGCAAACTACTCCAGTATTTTTCCAGTGTCACAAAGACTTTGACATGACTGAAAAACAACAAAGTCTATGTAGATATCTACATATCTATGTGGATAAAGTAATTATTTTTAATTGAATAAAAATATTGTGTTCTTAGGTCATCTTCCGTAAGTTCACTAAAAGTTATATTCAAGACAACTCTAGTACCAGGTGGAACAATGGGGATGCTATTTTCCTTATGCTGCCCTCATGTGATTTTGATTTATTTTTCTAGGTTTCTATTTTCTGAAAGTTTTTCCATCTACATGGTCTAAATATTTTTAGCATCGAGTATGGTGATAGCTATTAAAATGATTGTTCTTGAATGTTTATCGATCAATATTTTGTATGGGAAATTGAGGGAAACAAATGTTTGTAATGGTTCAAATGTATTTTATCTTTTAACTCTCAAAGAATATTCAGAGAACTGCATTTGTAACATAGGGATTTGGTGTCTGTTGATTTATGAAAGAGTGAGTTGCTTACGTATCTATCATTCCAGTCACTACATTGTTGTGTTAGGTTTTGGTAGGTACTAAATTTTCTGAGACTGCAGTAATATCTTCAAATAGCCTACAATGATCAGTAAGTCTATATTCCTTAAAGATAACTTGCAAAAATTGTGAGTGTTGAGGACTTTGTTCTGAATTACAATCATAAACCCCTTTGTTTCTATAAATAAATCTATGTAACTCTGAGTTTTGATAATGTTAATATAGACACACTCTTGTGACACATCACTATCCTGCTATTATTCTTTGATTTTTAATGTTCTACAGACTATTCGTGGATGAATAAAATAACTATTTCTTTCTAGTTGAATAAGGCATTAGGACATGAGTTCACCCTCTGTAGACTCAATGAAATCATTATATCATGACCGTCATCAACATCATCATCATGATTAATTGATATGAGTCATTTCAGAATTATCTCTGTATACAATCAGGTATCTGTCTATCTCTATATCAAGCATCTGCTATGTTCAAGGGATTGTGTTAGGTATTAGGAAGACAAAGATAAAGTTGGCACAATAATTGCCCTTTGAGAGCTCCAAATGAGAAGAAAACATAAGAATAATATTTGTAATTGCAATTATAATTACCACAGTTCCAAAAGTAATAATTTAATAACTGTCAGCTCTTAAAAAGAGAAAATGCATTTTCTTAGAAAAATGTAACTGATGTAAAATAATCATCAAAATAAAGAGACCAAATGAACTGAGATACTACCTCAGGCAGAAAACACTTAGTCTCTTTGCCATAGGGACAGATACAACAGATGAGGGCAATATTTGTTTAAAATACAAATTTTTTTTTTTAAGTACTAAAGAAAGGAATAATAAAGGTGGTGATTTTAGGAAAAAAAAAGCTGATAAGATTTGTATTAACTGATGAAAAGTACAGTAAAAGTACAGAAAGAACTAGGAACAATCTAGAACAAGGAATCAATGCAATGGGCAACTATAATTCTAAAAGACTCATGATGAAATAAGTTCCAGATATAGAGCTGAAGGACTCAAAGTTTATATTGAAGCATATTTTTCTCTCCCCTCTCCTCCCCTCCTCTTCTCTCTCTTTGCCTTCTCTCTCTCTTTTTTTTCTTTTTTTGGAACATGACTAATACAAGAATTTGTTTTGCATGATTAGACATATTTGTAATGGGGGTTGTTTTCCTTGTGTTTTCAATGGGTGGGGAGCTTCAGGAGAAAGTGAGAGAATTCAGTACTGGAAATTAAAAGTGAATTAATTTATTTGAAATTTAAAGGCACTATACAGGAGAATAATGGAAGGTCATCCATTTTTATCATCATTCAAAGTAAAAAAAAAAAAGAGAAAAATGACTCATCAAGAAAGGTTGGAATGAAAGATATCAAAATAAGCCACGTAATATTAAAAGCATTCATATTTCATACTATAAAGAGAACGAAAACAAGATGTGAAATAAAACATCTGCCAAAATTTCTGAAGTCATCTATTCGTACCATAAAATGACAATGGAATCATCACATTTGGATTCATACTCCATCAGAACTCAATGTGCCTGATGCAGAAGTGAAAATGGCATTTAAACTGAGATCAGGAAAAATAACTAAATCAAATATTTAGAAAGGACATCAGATCTAGAGGTTAAACATTTTCAAGGCACTCAGGGATTGAATTTTCAAGATATCCAAAGGAGAATAGGCCAAAAGAATGGAAAATATTATAGATGACATCATTGTCCCAAAAGGGCATATCAGAAGGTATCTAGTCAATATTTACCAACATCTGATTTCTGATTTCCAAAATCATTTTTTAAAAATACATGTGGTCAGTGCTTGTGGTGAGGATTGCCTTGATAAAAAGTTAAGAAAGAAAAAGAAAATCAGAATTTATCTTCTACAACAGACCATATCTCCACAGTTATATAATTAATTGGTTGAAATGTAAGAAGAATTCAAAGCACCTGAATGTTTAGCGTTTTCTGATTACCAAAAAAGACAATGGGCTTATTAGAAGGGAGGAAGTACTGCCCAAAGCCACTCTTCCAATAGGTCATCTCAAATTTATGTGTCAACATTATACAGAATTCTTCAGCAGATGCAAACCCAGATATAATTTTGTTCAATTATCCTGATTACTGTCAAATGAAGTAGAAGAAGAATGAGGATCCTTGTCAAAGGTGTTTACCCATTTTGTGAAGGGCCTATTTACTGTCCAAAGACCAAGAGAAGATAAATTTTCTGTAGAGTGTGAAGTTGTCTAGATTTTGTGGAACATTTCAAGACCTTTCCAATGGAATCTATGGTCACTAGAAAGAGGTTTCCTCAGTAATCCATATTAAGAACAAACAAGAGGATAAAACATGTTTTCTAGACTGTTATATACATTGGAATGGATGAACAAAAAGCTATGTGCCAGATATTTTAAGTACTGGGGATAAAAATATGAAAAGAGTGATAGTTCCTACCCTCAAAGAGCTTACTTTCTAATAACAGGTAACAATATGTAAGAGAATAAGAGATATTATAGAGGTTTTGGAAGGGAGAGTCACAGAAATTGTTGATCTATGGAACAGTTGACTGACATGCCCTTTTTCAGAAGCCATGGCATTATTGGTTTGATTACTGTACCCAGAACAAGAAGTATGGATGTGTGAAGAGGGTGGAGAATAATCTATATGTTGTAGCAAAGGGATGAAAAGACCACCTGTGGAGTTGGTTGGGATGTAAAGGTAAAGCAGGGTTGGGGGCTGGCTAAATACAGTGGGCTAAATGTGTTTAGTTACCAATAAAGACGAGTTCACTAAGTTACTTCCTATGTGGATTGGACACTACAAATGGACAATGAACTGGGTTTAGAATCAAAAAAGAGGAAGAGCAATCATTATAATGACCATCGTAGCAAACATTTATATCACACTCACTGTTTCCTAAGCATTATGCCAACGACTTTACAAACGTTATCTCAGTTAATCCTCAGAACAACACTGGGAGATAAGTGCTATTATTATTAGCCCTATTTTAAAGATGAGGAAACTGAAGCAGAGGAAAATTACTTACCTAGGATCATGTCTGAGATGATGTTTGAACTCAGGTCTTTCTGACTCTATCCATGGTGATGACTTTGGGTCTTGAACTTGGCCTTAAAGGGGATGATTCATGATTTTTTAAAGATTTGCTTTACCTTTCACTTTGGGCTAAGGCATGCTCTAACAAGTGCAGCATTTAATAATGAGGGAAAATAAATCTTTTTTTTTTTTCTAGAGCAGCCTTGTACTTCTTTGAAGGGGCTAATCAGAAATGTAACTTTATCAAGAGCACAACACTTAAGAACTGTGGGTCAGGGGGCAGCTAGGTGGCACAGTTAATAGAGCCTTGGAGTCAGGAGGACCTGAGTTAAAATCTGGCCTCAAACACTTACTAGCCTTGTGACCTTGGGCAAGTTACTTAAATCCAATTGCCTTGCATACTCCCTCCAAAAAAGCAGATGCAGCAGGAACAGAAGCAGCAGAAACAGAAGCAGGAGCAGAAGCAGAAGCAGAAGCAGGAGCAGAAGCAGAAGCAGAAGCAGAAGCAGAAGCAGAAGAAGCAGGAGCAGGAGCAGAAGAAGCAGAAGCAGAAGCAGAAGCAGAAGCAGAAGCAGAAGAAGAAGAAGAAGAAGAAGAAGAAGAAGAAGAAGAAGGAGAAGAAGAAGAAGGAGAAGGAGAAGAAGAGTTGTGGGTCAGTCTACCACTTCTTAGGACTTAAAGACTTATCAAATGGAGTAAGAGTTACACTAGAATTTCAGGATGAGAAATCTCATATCATCAAACTATGACATGCAATAAAAAAGTTTGAGAATCAAAGGAGATATAGACAACTTTGAAAATATCAAGCAGTGTTTTTTTTCTTTCCTCTAATGAGGCAGATGAATCATTATATTAAAATGGCAAGGTATAACAAACTCTAATACTACTTGCAATTTTATGTAGGGCTTTCCAAGATTTATAAGTTTAGAAAGTCTCTTCATGGCACCAAGAAACCACCCTCATATCCCAGTGTTGAAAATTTCATCATTAAAATTTAATTCTTTTTCTTTGTCTACCACCATTCCCTTCTAAGTGCAAATTCCATTAGAAATACCACATGCACTCATTTATACCTTAGGGTAAATGATTTCATCAAATCATTTTCCTGCTGACATGATCCTTCAAGCTTTGGTACTTGCATATCCAATGAAATAGGAAAGGGTTCATTCTGAAGATGCTGTTAAAGCAGTAACAGTAACTGACTGTATGATAGACTCATCACTGAATCTCTTCAGTGTTCTCTTTATCTAATGGATCTTACCTTTGGAGTAGTAGAATGAAACAAAACAAAATAAAAAGCCCACTTCCCCAGAGAACCATGATACAAAAGAACAAAAAATAAGTGTTCCTATATAGAAACATTCCATACTGTCCTGCTCCACCAGGAAGGTGTTGTTTCTGGATGATTCTTCCATCCTTCCCAAATAAACTATGCTGAAATAATAATAGACTGGATCACCTAAAAAAAAAAAATATGCCCTCTACCCCTAAACAAACAAGCAAACAAGAACATTGCAATAGTCAAAACTTCTGGCTCTGCTTGCAGGTGTGGCCAGAATGAGAGAGATGGAATATGCTATTAACTCCTGGTTTCCTCCTCACAGCTTTTGTTTTTTTAATGTAATGATACTCGGTGCCTTAACCTGAGTAAAGGACATTAAGAGATGGGGAAAGAGGAAGGATAACTGAATGTCAGTGTCCCATGGATGAGCTTTGCTTATTTCACAAATTTTCCTTGGTCTGATCCTGCTCTGAATCATTTTCTGAGGAAACTGCTAATCCAGAAAAGGTAGACAGTGGGAAAGGCAACTGGGAATTCCCTTTCTTTCTTCCTCCTCACCTCTCTTCACTTAGAATGAAGATATCATAGAGTTAAAGAAATAGATGAGACTTTAGAGGTCATCTAGTCCAACTCTTTTCTTTAACAAATGAGGAAATAGCCTAAGGAGATTCAGTGACTTACCAAGGTCACATAGCTAGCTAATGGGGAAGCTGGGACCAGAACCCAAGCTTCTTAATTTTCAGACCTGTCCTTTTCTCTGTTACAACTTACTGTTCTTGAGCCTGATCATAGCCAAGGTCTCTTACATTTGATAAAAAATTTATTGTTGCCGCTAGACTTTAATTTTATACCTATGATAATTAGAGAATTATATTAGTTACCTCTAGCTACTGAATGTCAAGATTATTTTTATTTTTGATGTTAATATCACCAACCCTGCCATGACATAATTTCTTTTTTTTTTTTAAACAGAGAGAAATGGACAGATGTGGCTTCTATTTGTTTTAGGCAATTGTTTGTCATTTGGTTTTTATTAAAGAAACTCAAGGCTTCAATTTCTAGCCTCTTTACTGTTAAACCTGTGAAAATTTTTTTCCCTCCCTTGAAGTCATACATGACTCTGCCTCAAAGATAGCAACTTAATTGATTAGTTATGTCATGAAAAAATTAAATGATTTTTTTCACTAATATTAATTTGTTTTTCTTAATGAATATAATCAAACATTTGTGTTGGAATCATAGACAAAGACTACGCCCTGAGAAAACTTTAAGGAGTGTCTGCATAAGAAGTTCCCTAAGGAAATCTGTGAGGCTATCTCCACATTTAAACCGTTACAAATTCCTGGTGAAAATTCTGACTGACTGTTACTCCCATTTCTGGCAAAATCTACTTTCTCCATGATTTTAATCAGGACACATATTTGAAAGTGGAGAGTAGGAATTGTAGCAGGAGCATTCCTCTTCTTCTCATGTCTCTTTGTTCCACTTTTTGAAGCAAGAATCCTAACTGGGTCTTTATCTTGCAAGTCTTCCCTCCTATCCAGGTGCCAATGGAATAGCCTGTCTACTTTACGTCCATGAGGTGATGGAAAGAGTAAAATGAGAAGAAAGGAACATACCATTGAGCACAGCTTTGGACCTTCAAAGTTATTCACATCCATTAGTTTTTCAACCACACCTGTTGAGATCCCCATGTGAAGCAACATCTTCAAATATGAACAACAATATATACCAGATGACTTAAGGAAAATCAAAGCAATCTTAGCTTGAAAGAAAAAAAAAGGAATTCATTCCAGGCTTCATAGGTATGAGCAAAATTCTTATCACTGAAAATGCATTCTTTCAAGGAATAAAGTATTTAACATGTTTTCAATTAATATTTAATTTTAAAAATTAGGCATGTTTTTAGCATGACCAATTGCTTTGTTCTATCAAAATTCAGAGAACAAATGAAATAACGTAGAGATATGTATGTAGTCTAAAAAGTCAAAGCGCCTCCCAGTGCTTCAATGAGGATTAATAAATATAAAATCTACATCTGCATAGTCTTAAATGACTCTATAGTTAACAATACAAATTGAAATTTCTATGGCAGTTTAAGGTTTACAAAGTGGTATTTGCACCTATTATTTCATTTGATGCTCACAGCAATCTAACATTTTTATACCCATTTTATAGATCAGCAAACAGGCTCATAGAACTTAAGTGACATGCCCAAGGTCACATAGGTTGGATTTGAACTCAAATCCCTCTTAAACTCTATTTCAGCATTCATTCTCCTATGCCACATTGTTGACAAAGTTGATTTGTTTAAATGACAATTTATTTAGAGCAGAGGATGGGGAACCTGTGATCTCAAGGCCATATGTGGCCTTCTAGGTCCTTGCTTGCAACTTTTTGACAGAGTCTCAGTGTTACAGAACAAATCCTTTTATTAAAGGGATTTGTTCTGTGAAGTTTGGATTCAGTCAAAGGACCACACCCGAGGACCTAGGGGCCACATGTGGCCTCGAGGCCACAGGTTCCCCATCCCTGAACTAGATGAGGTAGTTAAATCTCAAACAGCCTTGCTTCCAATCCTCATCTAGCCGCCACATACTGCATTCCAGCTGATGCTGAAGGCCTTTGGGAAAGAGCACACCTTGGCTTCATTTGCAGAAACTAAGAAGTCAGACCACATGATGTCCCAGCTGTGGGCATTCCAGCAGCAGCAATTTCATGAACACTGGCCTAGGGAAATAATATGAGTTTTCTTTCCACAGATGATCCCATAAACTTACTAATTTCTGTGCATTATTCACTCTAGTTGCTTTTCTTATCTAAATACTATGCAATCTATGTCTTCCCTAGACTTACACAGGAGACCTTCAGTATGAACTACCAGGCTCATCTGTAAAACCTCTCTTCAAATACCCCGTCTATTAAAGCCCCACTCTAGCAGCTTAGGGGTGGTCATGTATTTTGGATGAGCTCTGGGCAGGATGCTATGCAGCCAACATTCTAATCTAGTATTGCTAAAGAGCCATGGTCAGGAAGGGGAAAAATAAAAGAAATGTGCACTTTTCCTTAAAAAGAATGAAATATAATCATCTATATTTAGGCAAGGGAATATCTGATTTTGTGATTTTGTTGACTTATCAAGTGCATCACAAACATTCCTGCACTGATTTCCCAAAGATGTTTGGGACTTGGATGGGTGGGAGTAGCAGAAGAATTCAAAGAACACCCATGCAAATAATTTTCACTTGAATTCCTTAAAGGGAAAGAATGACCAGTGGCATTCAGGGTTCTTTACCAGCATCTTCTGCACTGGGGAGCCATCTGAGTGAAACAGGAACATCCCTTTGGGCAACCATGGGTTTTTGATGCACTTAGTAATGAACACTGGAGTCATTCCTAATCCTCTTTCATTGTTTCTGATAAATAATTTGATGCTCTTTGACCTTCAACGTGGTTGAAATACATGATTTACTAATAATTTATCACTTGAAGCCTCTTTGGGGTTGAGTAATGTTCAATATTGTTATAGATAAGGTAGCTAATATGTAATATACAGTAGCTGTAGATAAGCTTTAAACTTTCAACCCTTTGTTCTGGCTGTAAAATGTCAGTTGGACCCATTTTGGTGCTTTTTATTACTGCATCAAAACCATGCTGTGAATTTGTAGCTGCCATAAATGCTTAATGTAAGAGCTCATTGTGCAATAAAGTGTCAGAACACTGTTTTTAAACACGTTTTTAAAGCAACATTTTACAGCTTACATTTTTTCCCACTGCGTCCTATAAAAAGTACAGATTTTCAATGTCACATTCATAATAAGTGCATAATCATTCCTGGGAAAGCAGAGCCTATTGCGACTTAAATGGCTTCTTCTCCAGTCCGTCTAGTTCTTCGATTTTTCCTTAGCAAAGGATGTTTACACAGCTGCCTTGCTGGAACAGAAGTGAGGTTGAGAGAGGCAATGCCTACCTCAGGTAAAGACAACTTATTTGGAGATGAGTTTGAAATTTTTCACTCTTCAACTAATTTAAACTTTAAATATAAAGAAGAGTACAAAGACAAATAAAAGATGCAGCTCCGCTGTTTCTTCCTTTACATTGCCCAGTATATCTGAAAACACCAATCTGCTTTCAAATTCAAGCGTTATCTTTTTTTTAACCTTGTTTGAACTTGGCCTTTATTTTACTTTGAAACATTTTTTCTTCTCCTCCAGTTTAACTCCCTCTATTTCTCTCACCCAGCTATCAGCTACCAATCTTTGCTGTTCTGTCATTTCAGTTGCATTCAATTCCCTGTGATCCCATTTGGGGTTTTCCTGGCAGAGATGTTGGAGTAGTTTGCCACTTCTTTCTTCAGCTCATTTTACAGATGAGGAAACTGAGGCCAATAAGGGTTAAGTGATTTGCCCAGGATTGCATAGCTAGAGACCAGATTTGAACTCAGGAAGTTGATTGTTCCTGACTCCTGATCAGACACTATCTACTATACCACCTAGCTGCCTGGTGCTACCAATGCTTCCAAAAAAATTGGGGCAGAATGATTTTCTTTCTTTCTTCCCCTCTAGGTCTGCCACCTCCCACACACATACAGACATACACATTTTCCCTTTAACTGACAGTCATACTGCAAGGACTTCTGGGCTAGTCGTACATGGATTATAATAGGCAAATTTCTTATTAAGAGCATTACATACACTTCTGCTGATAAAAATTTACGATTACTCAATTTGTAAAATACTATAAAATTTCTCCCAAAGTTCTATTTTTCTAGGAGAATCATGAAAGTGTGCATCCCTGGGAACCATCGTACTTTTTAGTTCCTCTTCCTACTTAGTCTACAACTGGATATAGTCAGGCAATTTTCTTGTTGTTACTGATGACTGAATTTTCGTGGACTGGCCCATAACCTTCTTCAGTCTTTAATGTCAGAAAGGATATTCCTTTGAGGGGATTCAATGAGTACTCCTCCACTTGTTCAACAACTACAAAAATATATCACAACTTGTTCCTAACTTACCTTTAAATTGTATACATGACTTCTCTTTATATGCTAGCTAAATTCTAGCTAAGTCAATTCTCTTATGGGTTCCTCATATACAATATCATTTCCCATCTCCATACCTCTGTACTGGCTGACTGTCTTTCCAGGAACATATTCCCTTTTCAAACCTAAAGCCCCAATTTTCTTCAAAAGCACCATCTTCTACATAAAGTCTTGACCAGCTGCCATTGCCTTTTCTCTAAAAAAAAACAAAACCTCATATTTATTCTGGATCTATTTATTTATGCAATTATATGATTATTTCCCCCTGTACCCCTGAAGCTCATTGAGTAGTCCTCATTGTTTTTCTTTTTGAAATCCCCAAACTCAGTGACAAGTTAATTGAGCTTTTCAAAGTCAACAAGTGGCCTTGTGGAATGGAATGAGTCACCAGATTAATTCCCCAGAACCACAAGTTTACCTAGATGAGTATGTTTTCCCATATATAATTACTTTCATTTAAAGATCATTCTTTTGCAGCAAGTGCCATCAAGGAACCCATTTCTACCTTCCAAAGCCTCTTAAAACATGGAAATGAGCTGGTGATTTATTCTTCCTCAGAGGAATGCATTTATAAGAGTGTTTTTAAGGTCCAAGAAAACAGCCAATTCCAAAATGCCAAGGAGATGTAAAGAAAACACAGACAAGATAATAAGACAACCAAGAAAGAGTCACTTTTACACTTCACCCAAGTTTTTTTTCTTTCTTTTTTTTTTATGAGCAAATGGCAGGATCAGTTTAATATGTATGAAGCTGGCAAAATACTTCTTTCTATGTGAGTTTCTGAGGTAGCATTTGGATTTTTTAAGTGTTTCCTTGTCAGCTAAGGCAGGGCCATCACAATCAAACTGTTTTCTAAAAAGTTCTCTTGCTGCAAAAGCATAAAAGGTTTTTGTTTTGCTCCTACCCACCTACTTACTCCTTGCCACCTAAAGCCCTACGTGTTGTGAGACAGTCAGAGTTCTCTGAAAAACACAGCTGTGTATGCAAACTCAACCAAAATAAGTACCAGAACATAGAAGCGGAAAACTGAACTCTGGTCTATAACCTGTGTTTTAGTAATCCTACCCTGATTTCTTTTAAGGCACCCAGTGCCAACACCATAAAATGAATGCTGTTATCTGGAGTCAGAGAACCTGGGCTTAAATCCTAGTTGTGCCACTTAGTATCTATGCAAGCTTGGTAAAGTTAAGCTTACTCTCTGGGTCTCCTTTCTTCAACTGGAGAATTAAAGGGATTGGACTAAATGACCTTAAAGACTATTCCTATTGCTCAACCTGTGAGACCAGTGATACTTCATAAGCTGACGAAAACTTTCCTTACAGAATGAAGGTGCTGAATTTTTTCTACTTTAAAAATTCTATCATGGGGGCAGGTAGATGGCATAGTGAAGAGAGCATGGCCCTGGAGTCACGAGGACCTGAGTTCAAATCCAGCCTCAGACACTTAACACTTACTAGCCATGTGATCTTGGGCAAATCACTTAAGCCCAATTGCCCTGCCTTCCCCCTCCAAAAAAAAATAATATTATGTACTGCATTGACAGTGCAAGGTAATAAACTATTACGTCAGTAATCAAGAATGAACAAACACTAGAATTATTCTGAATTCTCTCACACTAGTTTTACTGTGTAATTTGATATTCTTTAACTCTGGAAATGGTTGAAATGTTAGAATTACTAATAATTTATTGTCTGAAACATCCTTGGGGTGGGTAATATTCAATATACTTTTATATAGTGTTAGAAAAAATAAAATAAACTTCCCTTAGTCAGTGGCAAAAGGACAAAAAGTCTTCTGAGCTCAAGAGCTAATTAAAGGGTTATATGCGAAAGAAAGAGCTAGGTCTGAAATCTCTTTTTTTATACTTTAATATAATTGTACATAGGACAATATGTTTAGTTATCTTACCTAAATTATCAAAGATGCAAAAAGTATGCTCCTAAATATACCAAGTGAAAATTCGGAACCCCCCTCCCCCCCCCACCCCAATGAGAGGAAATGGCAACATATAGGTAGCATTGAATGGGAGAAACAATTTCTCTGGGAAGAGCCCTTGGAGAACTTGGAATTTTCAGTTTGGTAAATGCTAATATCACAACATTAATGATATTCCAGACATTTTCAGGTATAAGTAGATGAGGACTCTCTCTACCATCCCCTTGAGTGTAAAGTAAAGATTCAATCTGGAGTGTTCAAGATTTTTTTCTATAATGATTACAATGGTTTAATTATATTCCATGATCTCCTATGGAAGTATTTTTTAGTCACTTTATGAAGTCCCAACTTTTAGGCTCTTCAGGAATATAAAAGACATTACAAATTATATGATCACATACCGATCTAAGGAAGGAATTAGGAGAGAGAAGTAATTTTTGCTTTAATGTGGACTCATATCCATAGATATCACCTCTGTCCCTACCATTTTCCCATCTGCAAAAGAAAAGATTAGTACCTACTACTTTCCAGGGACGAGATCAAGAAAAATGAAATATTCCTTAAGAAAACACCTTGACTCCTCCAAGTAAAATGTTAATTATTAATGTTTCAAATGAATGGTTTTTTTTTTCAAAATTGCTAAGTGCCATAAAAGTGCAAGGCATTATTTTAGTATCTAGATCTGAATCTTGTATGGAGTAGATGCTGCATAATTGCTCGTTGTATGAATGAATGAATTTCAGTCATAGCTTATTATATCTGCTGTCTATTGGTTCCATAATTGGAAGGTGAAATACTAGGATATATGTCTGGTGTGTGTAGAACAATGTCTCTGCCAAAATTATTTTTTCAGGCTTGAAACAGTACTAAGGCAATACTGATGGCATCTTGAAACCCTAGATACTAAATGATTCATCCAGTGTCCACCATGATGTATTTTATACTTCAGGAAGGCAAAATAATTGTGGACTTCTTAGTCCCACATATTGATTTTATAAAAATAATTTTACCACTAGATGGATAATAAAAATAGCAATAATATCCTGAATTGATATAATACCTTTAATTCAAAGAGCTTGAAGCTTTCAAAGGGAATGAACAATTGTGGAAATTAGTTTTAGCCCTCAAAGGGTTGGAATTTCCCATACTTTATAAAAAAATAAATATTTTAGTTCTTTCATAACTGAAACATGTTATGCATTTCCATAGCATGTGCCACTAAGCACCGGCATTGCTATATTCTACCAAAAATAGAAAAGAAGATAACAGAAAGAAAACACACACGCCCACACATACACAAATACACATGGCATTTTCATATTGTAAATGGAAGGTAGGTTTGCCTTCAGCCTATTGATTTCTGCTCTTTTCCTTGAGCAGATAGACAGTCCTAATTAGTCCTTAAACAAATTTCTAATTCTGCCCTTATGTAATGAATTACAACACTTATTGTACCTTCGGAAAAAAAAAATTATATTTATCTGGAGCACTGAGAGACTTGAATCCTTGGATTCCAGTCTTTGGATTGCAGTTCTTAGATTCCCTGGATTATGACACTTGTTCACAAGTTGGTCATATTTTGAGGCTTTATAAATCTGGATGATTAAATAAGCCTCTTTTGATGTAAAGACTTTTCCCATTGGTATTAATATGTAGGGGCTATGATACTTAAAAATGCTCTTTTGCTTTCATAAAAAGTGAATTTGTCGCTTGGTACAAGTGTTGGAACACCACTGCAATGTAAATGGAACAACTAAAGTTATGTTTTGATTAAACATCTTCGAGGTGATCATTGCTGGATACCATAGACTAAATGAATTATTGGGACCATTGTGAAGCAACGTATAAATAATTTCTCTCAAGCACTCTGTCTTATTATTCTATTAGTGCAGTGTGGTTTCTCTTGGATTTGATTTGCTCTCAGCCAATCAGGAACTCCTGAGCTCAGTATTCCAATCAGCTGTAATTCAGCCAGCATTATGACAGTTTAAGAATCCACTTTACAGCTTAATATTCCAATGGCTTACTACCATACATCAGTTAAAACCTGAGTCCTAATCTGCTGATGGACTCGTTCAAGTGACTTGCTTGACACCAGTATAGAAAGCAGAGCAGGTGGCTATGCTCTTAATTAAATGAAGAGCATCTTCCCTGAGGGACTGGGATCAATTAGTTCAGCCTTCCTTTTATAACTTTAGCCACATAGTTTTCTTTTTCTCCCTCCCTTCTTCTCTTCCTCCCTTCTTCCCTCTCTCCTTCTCTCCTTCCCTCCCTTCCTCCCTCCCACCTTTCCTTCCTCCCTCTCTTCCTTCTTTCCATTCTTCCTTCCTCCCTGCCTTCCTTTCTTCCTTCCTTCCCCCCTCCCTCTCTCTCTTTCTTTAGTGGAGGCTGGGTTAGTCTGTGATTATAGAGACAGTTTCTGCTATAGCTTGTCAGATGCTTTGGAAGAGCTCAGCATTGTCAGGGATCTCATGTATTTTTCTTTAGGAAAGAAAAAAAAAATGGTGGAAGAAAGGGTGGAGCTGTCCAGTATGTCATGTTTGTTCCTTCCACTATGCTTAACAGTCTAAATACAGATAGTCCTGCATTGTGAAAATACAGAGCCCCAGAATTTCCCAGTCCCCATGCAGGATACGTTATTAGAACATAGTACATCAGAAGAGCTAAAGAAGCAACATTCAAACCTCAAGCTGTAACAGCTCCTGGACCCTCAACCTAATAAATCCACTGGTGGAATTTGAATGACAGACTTGGACATTTTGCCATAGACATACACTTTCTAATAGAAGTAAATGGCTCTAAAAGGAAAAGAAAGGAAAAGCCTTGAGTTATTGCTTAAGACCTCTCAGTTGGTTCAGCTTTTGGAACACTGTCATTCTTCTGGCTCTTTCCCCTCCTGCGTTATGTAGAGAGGATTCATCAGGATGGAGGGTAAATCACCTTTGAAAGCAAGGCAGAGATTTTCTTATTGATCAGAGTGGTAGATGGGATTAACTGTGGTTGTTTGCTTGGCAAGACTTCTCTGGGTCAATTTCATCTCAGTATTCTCAATTAGAACCTCAAATAGAGTACAAAAATGGATAGAAAGGGGACTTGGGTATGTGGGTAGACTAACCACCTTATCATTTTTCTCCTTTAAAAAGCTATTTGGGAGGGATGCTATCAAGCCTCATAGGCTTAGAGAGTACATGCTTTGAAAATAAAAAATAACATTAGAGGAGAAGGGAAATCACACAGATGCTTGATTAAAAGCTTTATACAACTAATGGAGCCAAACTAAACTTTAACTGACCCCCTTTGTTTAAAGTGGTCAAGCCTTACCAAGCAGAACAAGAGGAATCCATGTATATTTACTTCCATGACCAAATCTTTCATGACACATGTCACTATTTTTTTGGGGGGGGACGGGGTAGAACAGGGCTGATTCAGGTCAGTCCCTGGTAGGTTAGATTTGATACTGAAATGAAATGAGACAGTTAATCTGACAGTTAATAATAAGTTTATTTAGCCATACATTTACATGAGCATATTCAGTTAGGACACTAGGTTGATTTGAGCAAGAGCAAATTTTTGGTTTGATCATGCTGTTGGTCTAAAAGTATCCGAGAAGGAACTGGAACTTTTGGTAGCCTTTTGTATTCATGTGTCTAAAAATCCATGTTCAACAGCCTGAGTCAGCCCCATGAGCCAATCAAGTCTCAATGACTGTTTCCATTTCTCTTACTGTAAAACAAAAACAAAAAAACCAAACTATTTGAATGTACATGGGCTAATACCTTAGCAAAAGCCAGTCTTTACTACATGGAAAGGCCCTTGGGAATACTGCTCCTGTCACTCTCCTGAAAAGACATTTCACCTCCACTCTAGAACCTTGTTTCCCCTTACCTGAAGAAATATTGAGACCAATTTGGGAGAATCAGTCTTCTTTGCCTACTGTCCTTGAAAAAAGCAAACCCTAAATAATCAACTAACATAGGAGGCAAAATATGAACTCAATTTTGCATTAATGTGCATACACACATATCTAGATGAATGTACAGACACATACATACATATATATATACATGTAAAATTACAGCGTACAATTCAAAAGAAAATACTCCCCTCCTTAAAAAAGTACTTTCTCTACTTTTGACAGTGACCCCTTAAATATTAGTTTGGAAAATACATATCCTTCCCTGTCCTTTGCATGATAAAGGTTTCAATAAATGTGCTATCTGGGAACAAACTCACTCTCTATTCAACATAGTCAGATGCTATGATTTGACATCTTTCTGGGAAGATGGACTGATTAGCCAAGATAGCTTTGATTCAAACCAAGACTAGAGCGTCAATATTGAAAGAAAGTTATTTGATCAATATGAGTTTTTCCCTTTTGCTTAAAAGGAACTTCTGTGTGCAACTGCTTTCTGAAGAAAATAATGCTAAAGTAAAGCTCTGTATTACAAAGTAAAATGTGTCCTGCTCTCTGGTATTAGACTGAAAGGCATTGTGATGAAGTAGGAAGATCGAACTTTAACCACCTCAAGAACATTGATTCATATAATAATAATAATAATAATTAATAATAATAATAATAATAGGCAAGAGAAAAGCTTTAAAAATGCTAACATCTATTTGAAGTGAGGTGATCTGCTGTTCAGAAAACAATCTTCACAAATACAGTAAAATGAATTGCCCCAGAGAGAAATTCAATAAAATATGTAGCATCATGACAGATCTTTAAACTTTATTTTTAAAGAGGCAGTTCAATGACACAGTGAATAGAGTGTTAGATCTGGAATCAGGATGATCTGAGCTCAAATATAGTGATAGACATTTACACACACATAGCTGTGTGACTCTGGGCATGTCACTTCACTTCAATTTCCTCAAGTGTAAAATGGGGATATTATTATCACCCAACATTGCTGTAAAGATCAAAAGACATAACATTTGTAAAACATTTCGCACACAGTAGGTGCTGTATAAATGTTTTTTCCTTTCCCTCCTTTATCACCTGTATCTTTCATTTTTAAGGTCACACAAAAGGTCAAATCCATGTGTAGAATGAGCTCCTGTCCACCAGAGAGCCCAGGTCATGAACCACCTCAATTATTTAAGTCCGAGATTCTGGGGGAAACCTCCCCAAATCATTCAAATTCAATTGGGCTTAGTTCAGTCTGCAACTGTGTTGCTGTGCTCCAAACAAATGCTCTTCTGGCTTAACAGAGATGAGAGCACTCAGGGCACAGAGCTGATGTCCAAAGAGAATTTTAATGTGCAGAGAGGAAAAGAAAAAGAGAGAGGAGGAAAAAGGCTCACTCTTCAATGTCAGGAATTGCTCTTTAATGGATCTACCTTTGAATCAAAATTTGATAGCTGACTGGCACATGGTGAGTGCTGCTCCTAGCTCATGAAGGGCTGACACCAAAGTAAACCCCTTGCAGATCAGATGTACTGTATCAGTTTCTTTGACAGAGTCTAGAAAAAAGAGGTTTTGGGGAATTGTTTTTAATGTGCAGAGACACTTTCTTTCCCATGTGGTCAAATTAACATTTTTAAATGGTCAGTAACTAGGGAAAAAATGTTGTTAAGGAGAATTCTCTTCCAGCAAAAAAAAAAAAAAAAGAATCATTTTCATCATTCTGAAGTTCAACATTTAGGGATAGGGATAGGCATACAGTTTTTCTTTATTTCACAGGCCCTTTACTGATAACCATGAAATATGAAAAGCCCTAGAGGAAGACCCACAGGACATTGAGTGGAATCTCTCTGGAGAATCTAAGGAAGAACATAGACAAGATTTACTCAAGAAATAAAGCCATGGATGCCTTGTGCAATATATAACAGGAGAGGGAATAATCACATGGAGAAATAGATCCATAAAGCATACATATTAAATGCCTCCCAAATATAATGATTTCTCTGGGAAAATGTGAATTTTCACATTCCTCTAGCTCTCATGTATCCTTGTGATATAGATACCTGGTTGGACTGAAAGAAACTGAATAGAATGAAAGCCACTTAACTTGGCTTATCTTATAAGTGATGTTGTATAAGCACCATTACATTCAAAGGTTGTTGTAACACAGCCTTTGACTCCTACTTCTGAAAGACTTAGCTTAACCATGTCTAGTGAATTCCAGGGCTGAAGTCCTCTTAAGAGGCTCCCTTTGTACCACTGTCCTTACACTGGATATTTATTTATTCTTAAGAATAAAGACATAACACTCAGAGATCCAGATGTTAAACAATCAGAGCCTTCAAGAAACATTTGTAGGAAACAAATGTGGAGGTATAATTTATATCTCTGGCATGGAGGGGCTCCTGGCATCTTTGATTGATAAATTTAGCCATCACAAGTCTCTACCAAGTCTATAGCTTCTGGACACTACTGCTCTGCTAGATAGCTTATCTTTTTGATTTTGTGCTGCTATATACACAGTCTCCAACTGGACATTGCTTTCCTGGGTACTTCCAGGCATATAACCTCACTGAGTACATGGCTGTGAAGTATCTCTTGGCTTAAGCCAAAGTCCTTAGCTACAGTGCCATCTCTCTTTTATGAGAAGAATGGGCTTTGACAAACTCTTTTATTTCAAAGACAAAGGTCCCCATTCCCCCCTCACCCAATAATTCTTTAAGAACAACAGTCACACAGCCAGGGATCTACATAAGCCTTCTTAGGGTGGGAAGTGTGTGTGTGGGAATTCTTTTTTTTCTCCTATCATGGAACTTGTAATATTCTCTTCAGAATCTTAGTTATAAAACCTCTCATTTCCAACAAAAGATTCTTTCTCTCAGGTGCAATGCTCTTTAGGAAAATGGGAAGAGACATGCGGCTAAACAGAGAGTTTTTCCATGCTCAAGTCTGTCCTTTTGACTTGACCCCGCTTTAGTTTATAAGGAGTATTCCATATGCCTCTCAGTTTTAATGTCTGAATGTCAGAAACTCATTTTGATTGTCATCCACATATAGGTTACTCACCTATCAAATACCCTGTGGTCCCTTAGTCCTCCTATCTCTAATTTACAAATGCTCTAGTAGGTTTTCCAAAAGATGACTGGGCAGGAGAAAGTCACAAACACAAAGGAAAGCCCAGGGGGCTAGATCACTTCCTCTTTTACCTATCTATTCATATTTCTGGCCTTTCATATCCAGATAAGCATAGAAAGGCTAATGGGGTTTGATCTCACCATTACCCTTAATAGTTTAAAAGCCCTTTAAACTATTTACACACAAAACATATAAGAGTGAAACTCCAGAAGAAAGAGCTTTAACACTGTTTTACACAATTATAAGCCTTTTTCACAATCAAGTATTGGCCTTTATGTTTTGAACCTCCCAGAAAACTTATCACTTTTGTTGGCAACTGTTATGATGGGATCTCTGCAAGCTGCTCCCTCCTAGAGCCCCTAAAATGTATTTCTTAAAAAGTTCACCAGCACTGCTTCCCTACAGAGACCTCAAATCTCTAATGCATTGAATTCTGATGTACAAGTTAGGCAAGACCAATGTATCAATTAGTAAACATTTTGTAAATGCCTATTAAGCCCTAGGCACTATTCTAAGCACTGGGGGATACAAAAAGAGACAATAGACAGTCCCTGCCCTCAAGGAGTTTAAAATCTAATGGAGGTGACAACATGAAAATATATACAAAGCAAGATATGTGTATATGCCTAATATATTTATATATCATATAGATAATAAATAGGAAATAATTAACAGAAAATAGTCACTGGAATTAAGAGGGAGTGGGAAAGGGAAGGCACTAGAATTAAGAGGGGGTTAGGGAAGGCTTTCTTTTTTTTTCTTTTTTTCCATTTAAGTACAGTCTTTAATTAGGAAAGGAAATCCTCCATGACAAATGAGTGGTCATCTAGCCTCTACTTAAAGGCCTTCAATGAAAGTGAATGCAATTCCATTGAGACAGCCTGTTTTCACCTTGAGGTATCTCTAATTGTTTTTTTTTTTATTTAAATTAAATTTTATTATAGTTTGCATTATTCATTTCCACAAGATTTTGATTTACATATTTTCTCCCCCTCTTTCCGCCACCCACCACCCCAAAACAGCCATCCCAGTGTGTCCTCCCCTCCCCCCCCCCCCAGTCTATTCTCTCCTATGTCACTTTTCGGTAGGGCAGGATGGATCTCCCAACCGCAGTGCCTGTGTATCTCAATTTCCAGTTGGATGTAATCAATAATACCAGTAATAATTGCATATATAGATAGACAGATAGATACACATTCATGACATTTG
>CM053585.1:279142659-279175211 GCA_028646515.1 Pseudochirops corinnae
AATTGCTGGGGTCCTCCCGGCTGCCGTAGACTTCTGGCTGACTGGATAATGAAGACTCCAAGACCGAGGCCCAAGACAGCAATCCGGATCCAGGCCGCTCAACGCGAGAGCCCTGGCCTGAAAACAATCGCTCAGTCTCCCTGCTGTCTGCAGGCCGCAGGCAGGAAGCTACAACGCGGAGGCGGGTGCAAAACCTCTGCCTTTTGCTTTTCCGCTCTGGAGACCTTTTGGCCAGACGCTTATCTCCCCCTTTCACAATCTCCACTTGCGCAGCTGGTGCTAATCCCCCCTCCTCGCAGCTGGTGCTAATCCGCTCACCTGAGAGCTTTCTCTGCGCCTCCCGCCCAGCCGCCCCAGGGTCACAGCCGTGGCTTCAGGCCAGGCTGGTTTCGGTTCGCAGTGCTGATATGGTTCCTCGTAGCCGAGCTGACTTTAGTGGGAAGTAACCTTGTGTGCATTTTGGAGTTGTAGGTTTGGTTCAGAGTCCTATTTTATGGGTATTTTGGGGTGGCTATGTGAGAGCTGCGATGTGTTGCTGCTGCTACGCCGCCTTCTTGGCTCCGCCCTCTGGGAAGGCTTTCTATAGAAGGTAAGATTTTAGTTGGAATTTCAAGGAAGCCAGGGAGGTTAATAGCTTAAGTGAAGAAGGGAGAGCATTCCAGGTATGACAGACAGCCAGAGGGAATGCCTGGAGCTGAAAAAAGGAATGTCTACTTCATAAAATAGCAAGGCCAGTGTCACTATAGAAGAACAGGTGGACAGTAAGGTTTAAGAATACTAGAAAAGTAGGAGTTGGCTATGTTATGAAAGGTTTTGAATGCCAAACAGAGCATGGCTGTCCAGGAAGACACTGTAGTTTATTGAGGGGTATAAGTGACACGATAGGACTACATTTTAGGGAAAACTCACCTTAGCTGTTGAACTGAGGATGGCTTGGAGTGGTGAGAGACTTAAGGCAAGCAGACCCACCAGCAGGGTATTGAAATAGTTCAGGCATGAGGTGATAAGGGCCTGGACCAGAATGGGAGCAGTGTCAGAGGAGAGAAGAGGGTGTATTCAAGAGATGTTTCAAAGGTGAAATCAGTAGGCTTTGCCAACAGCTTGGATATGGAAAATGAGAAAGAGTGATGAATCTAGGAAGATTCCTAAGTTATTACCCTGAGGACCTGGGAAGATGCTATTGCCCTTAACAGTAACAGAGAAAATAGGAAGGGGGGGGGAGAAAATCTCTCTCTCCCCCCCTCCCCAGCTCTGGGCCAATAGGCCGTTAACTTCTAAGGAAAGGTATTTTTGAGAGGGAGAGAAAAGAGGAAAAAGAAAAGTGAGAGAAAACATAAAAGAATGAGGCACTGAAGAAAATGCTTTTAAAAATAGTTATTACTTTATAGTTGGTACTCATATACTTTTCATGTGAAGAACATTACTGATATAGTAGAAAGAATGTGGAGTTTAACTTTAGGACAATTGAATGTGAATCCTAGTTCTGACACTGATTAGCAGTGTGAAACAAAGGGGAGTTATTAAACTTCTCTGTGCTTCAGTTTTTTTCCTACACAAAATGATGCTAAAATGCCCATTCTACCTACCTCAATGGGTGGTCATAAGATGAGTGTTTTGTAAAATATAAAATACTGCATTGTAAATAATCACTATTATTGTACCTGGGCCATGATTCTTCTTATATTTTGGGCTACTGTGCCCCCTTTGACTTGACTGAAACAAGTAAAATAAAGTAATGGTTTGCAGAATCCTATATGAATATATGAAAATATGAAGGGAACTGAGTGAGTTTCAGTCCAGAAATCCAACTTTTCCTTAAGATATGCAAGACTAGCTATTGGTAAAACTATATAATAAATGAATTTTGTTTTTGATTCGATGAAACTATTTTCTGTACTTTCTTCTCCTTTTCTACAATGTTCCCCCATTGCCCTATTCATAATTGTATTGGAGGAAAATACCTATGAAATAATTAACACTAAGATGTATAACCCAAGCTACCAGGAGTTGTGACTTACCTACGTGTGTTCTCTACATTTGTACCTACTTTCTCCTGGACTTTGTATCCACTTTGGGGACAGTGTGTCACATGATTTGTGGGATGTTTTATATAAATGATTCTTCCTGTACAAGCTTAGAAAATATTCTTTTCTAAAAGCTGGTTGAATAAATTTGTTCTCTATTGATAATCACGGGGGAAAGTGCATTGGATGAGACTTAAGCCAATTTGCTCAAATATTTGAATGGATCAGAGGTCTCACTGATTCGTGAATGCTCCCTAAAATGTATTATAGGTCACCATCCATCAAGTTCAGATGACCATGTGAAATTGGTCCATGTTGCACCAGAGGCGATCACTAGGAATCTAGTCAACCTACTCTCCTAACTAATCTAGTCAACCAATTTTCCTAACATTTCAAGGGTTCAGCAGTATCCTTTGGCTCTCTATGTGTCATTCCTTGTTTTTGACATGAAATCATTTCATTTTCTTTTTTTGTACCATATGCTTTCTTGATGTTATGTCTTTCACTACCATTCTTGAGAGTTCTTTTGTATATCTATCACAACTTGAGCACACCAGGGATGTGATAGTAAATATTTAACAGCTGGCTTTCCAAAAAAAAAAAGAAATCATGACACATTGTTAAGCTTATTATCTGCATTTTAAACATTTTCAGCATTACTTTCTTGAGTCTAGAAAATCAACAAAGCAATAAACCTATCCTGATTTGTAGTGTGTTCTGATGTCTGAGATGTGAATGATAAAACTAGAAATATAACAATTGGTTCCTGTGAGTTAATACAAGTTGGTTCTAGCACATCCACTATGTACTTCTCCATTTTCCACTATACAATAATTATTTTTAATTCTTCACAGACTGCTGTCTCTCATGTTTCACTGCTACACAGCAATGGGAATATGATATTAGTGTGAAAAAGATGGGTCTTTGCTTTTATGAGAAGCTTATAGTCAGTAATAACAATAACTAACAATTGTATAGTGCCTTAATGTTTGCAAAGCACATTATATATTTTTATCCTCATAACAACTCTGAGAGATGCATACCATTATGACCATTACAACTTTACATATGAGGAAAGACAGGTTAAGTGACTTGTCCAGGGTCATAAGTGAGTATCTGAGCCGAGGTTTCAATTCAAGTCTTCTTGACTCCAGGTTCAGCACTTTATCCACTGAGACATGTATCTAGCTACAAAAGTTGAGGAGCTTTAATTTTTTCTGATGGCAAACCAGTCTAATCTTCTCTATCTGTACCATCTCAGTCATTTACATATACTGATAGACAACCTTTATAAGATGCTCATCAAAATGCTTGTTGAAGTCTGAGTAAGAGACACTCTTTAAATTATTTTTTAAAAATGTAGATATACAATCCTCCTCCTTTGAGTGATTATTGATTTATTTCGGGTAGCTCTACATTGTTTTGGAGCTTGCTGAAATCAACACAATGTCATTTGGAGGGCCTCACTACCCACAGGGAATCCAACTTCAACCTTTATTCAGCACTGGATCTCTTGCAGATATATACATAAAGAAAAAAAAAGATCACAGAGAAAGACCTTTGCTTAAATCAAGTTAAGTCCAAAAGTATTTATTTAGCTCCTACTATGTGTTAGGTATCGTGCTAAATGTTGGGACTACAAAGAAAAGCTAAATATAATCCCTCATCTTAAGGAACTCACAGTCTAGTCGGAGAAAACTATGAACAAATAAGAACTATGCAAGATAAATTAGATAACCCCAGAGGGAAGGCTTAATATAAAGGAATAAGTCTCATGGTAGAATTTCAAGCAATGTGGTAGTAAAATATCTGGGGGCAAAAAGATTTTCATGTTTGTTTTTTCCATAGAAGATAACTGTAATATTTTGATATGAATTGCAAACGTGATATTCTAGTTGAGAGGCAAGGTTGCAATAAAAATTTGGAGGGGAACCCATCTCCCTCCAAAAAAAAAAAAAGATTTCAAATACTTCTATATTTTATGGAAATCAGTATCCTATCAAAATCAAATGTGGTAAACTTTTCCTTAAAGCATAAATATAATTCTTTCATGGAAGAATATAAATGACAAATAGTCCACACACTCATATTTGGCATATTATACCATCACTTCCTGGAGATAATGCAAATGAAGAAATGACTGTTTCCCGAATTATTTATGAATTGGAGTTGCCTGGAATTTAGAAAAAACTTTGTGACCTTTGGAAGTTCACCAAAGACCAAAAATATGTGACTTTTAAATGGTATTGAAAGGTAGCTCCATCTAGTTGGATTTCCCCCCAAAAAATCAGCAAGCAAAACCAGATGAGCAAAGTTCGACAAACCCATCTTGTTATCTGGGTCTTCTCATGTCTGAAGCTCCTATGGAGGAGAAATGAGGGGTGGTGGGTTGTTGTTGTTGCTATTTAATTCTGTGTGTGCATATGAGAGGACGATGTCTTTTTTTTTCTTCCTCAGATACTGATGATGAAATGTCAAGGTTTGTAATACATCCCTGAGTGGAAGGCTCCAGCTTCAGTTCTAGGAGTCAAAATCACTATCTCTTTCTCTTATATTCTAATCATCAACGCTCATCACTGCATTGCTTGAAAAATCCATTACTGCACCTTTGCATTCAAATGCACTGCTATGTTTGATGAACAGCCTGTCTTACTTGAAAGATTAGAATCTGACACAAGTCCTCTATCTTCTTAAATCCTGGAATGTTTGTGTCTTTAAAAAAAACAAAAACAAAAACAAAAACAAAAAAAAACCCTCTTTGCTACATAATAGCTAGCTTTGACCTCAAAGGTACACATGGCTGGGAAATCCTGACTATTAACCTATGTCATCCTTGTTCTATTTTTGGCCTGCATTTAGGGTAAAGTGATTATGTGTGCTCAAGCTTACTTTATGAATTTTTTTTTGGGAAAAGAGAAATTTCAAAGATTCCTATATATAGTTTATTAAAATAGAAGGGGCAGAGAACCTAGGGTCTAATTCTAGATCTGTTGCTGTACCTTTACTTATTTGAAGTTTTATTTTAACTTATGGAATAAAATAAGCATCTTGCTAACATAATACAATAAAGATGACTGTACATGAAACTGCAAATCTCCTATGTACAATTGGCTATTCCTTTCAAAATCATCATGTAAATTTCTTTTTTTCTCCCAGAGCAATATCCTCTGACTTCCACGTGACCCAACTAATTCCCGGGCCTCAAACACATTCCTGTGTCTCAACATTACCATTTGCAGTCTGGCACTTATTTGTGACTCTTACACCTAGGTAGGCAGCATGGTGGAGTGCATAGGAAGGGTATCTTAGTACTTGCAATAACAGGATTCAAGCCGTCTTACTGACACTTACTGGCCATGTTACCCTGGGCAACACACTGAACCTCTAGCTATTCTATGCAACTCTTTAGGGCAATAAAGTACAGAGAAAGTGATGACCTGCATTGGTAGAGGGAATTTCCCTTACCTATTAGTTTCCTGTATCAGTGAAATTACAGATCCAACCTAAATTAATTTAATTATTCAGTGCCATACCAATCAAACTACCAAAAATTATTTTATAGAGCTCGGAAAAAATAACATAATTCATCTGGAAGAACAAAAGGTCAAGACTATCAAGGGAATTAATGAAAAAAATGAAAAGGAAGGTGACCTAGTTGCACTGGTTCTAAAACTATATTATAAAGCAGCAATCATCAAAACTATTTGGTACTGGCTAAGAAATAGAGTGGTGGATCAGTAGAATAGGTTAGGTACACAAGGCACAGTAGTAAATAATTATAGTAATCTACTGTTTGATAAACCCAAGAACTCCAGTTTCTGACATAAGAATTCACTGTTTGACAAAAACTGCTGGGAAAAATGGAAAATGGCGTGACAGAAACTAGCCATAGACCAATATCTCACACTATATACCAAGGTAAGGTCAAAATGGGTGCATGATTTAGACATAAAGGTGATACTTATAAATTTGGAGAGCAAAGAATAGTTTACTTGTCAAGTTGATGGAGAAGAGAAGAATTTATGACCAAATGAGAGATAAAGAACATTAAGAAATGCAAAATGGATAATTTTGATCACATTAAATTTTTTAAAAAGTTTTTGCACATAGTCAATATAACCAAGATCAGAAAGAAAGCAGAATGATGGGAAACAATTTTTTATAGCCAGTGTTTGTTTTTAATAAAGACCTCATTTCTCAAACATACAAAGAACTGAATCAAATTTATAAAAATTTGAATCGTTCACTAATTGATAGTCAAAGTATATGAAGATGGAGTTTTCAGATGAAGAAATTAAAGTTATCTATAGTCATATGAAACAATGCTCTAAATCACTATTGATTAGAGAAATGCAAATTAAAACAACTCTGAAGTACCACCTCACACCCATCAGATTGGCTAATGTGAGAGAAAAGGAAAATGATAACTATTGGAGAAGGTGTGAGAAAATTGGGACACTAATGTATTGTTGGTAGAGTTGTGAACTAATCCATCCATTTTGGAGAGCAATTTGGAACTATGCTTCCCAAATGATAAAACTATGCATACTCTTTGATCCAGCAATACCATTAACAGGTCTGTGTCCCAAAAATATCATTAAGAAGGTAAAAGGACCCACATGTATAAAATTATTTATAACAGCTCTTTTTGAGGTAGCAAAGAATTGGAAATTGAAAGGATATCTAGGAATGAGGGAATGGCTGAACAAGTTGTGGTATATGAATGCAATGGAATACTACTGTGCAATAAGAAATGGTGAAGAGGATGCTTTCAGAAAAACCCGGAAAGACTTAAACAAACTTATGCTGAGTGAAGTGAGCAGAACCAGGGGAACGTTGTACACAGTAACAGCCACAGTGTGCAATGAATAACTATGAATGACTTAGCTCTTGTCAACAATACAATGCTCCAAAACAATTCCAAAAGACTCATGATGGAAAATGCTATCCACATGCAGAGAAAGAACTATGGAGCCTGAATGCAGATCAAAATATACTATTTTCACTTCTTTTGTTTTTGTTTTTTCTTTCTCATGGTTTTTCCCTTTTGTTCTGATTCTTCTTTTACAACCTGATGTGGAAATTTGGTTGTACATGTATAACCTTTATAATGTTGCTTGCTATCTTGGGGAAAGCAGATGGAAGGGAAGAAGAAAAATTTGGAACTCAAAATCTTATAAAAGTGAATGTTGAAAATTATCTTACATGTAATTGGATAAAAAAATAAAATTCCATCAACTGAAAAAAAGAAATTCCTCATCTAGTCCTTGTCCTTTATCTCTGGGAAATCTTAAAATTGTATAAAAAGTGAATTATTATGATTATTTTTATTATTTTCTTAATAAACAGAAATTAGATGGTAGGAAGAAAAGAAAAAGAAGGGAAACATCTGAAAGGCAACTGTGGTTGGAATGATGCTATTTTAACACATCAAAGGCAGTGAACTCTGGTTGGAAGGACTTCTCCCTACTGAAAGTAGGCTGCGCAGTAGCAGCTGGGCAACAGAATATAGCCCCCAAAGCTCTTATGGGCTTGAAGACTGAGTCAATATTACTAGCATGAAACCAACTTCAACAGTCTAAGGATCCATTTTTTTTTTTGCCAGTATGGAGATTATCCAAACAATTAATTAATTGTACTCCCTATAAGCTTTGAGATCTTTTTTATCCAAATCCCACTTTACATGAATGGATCTGAGGTAGAGGAGAGAGGATACATTTAACCCTCGAGGTTCTAGGAGTAACCCTGAGAACTTGGGAGTGATTCTCTGATGCCATAGACTTAAGCTGTCCACGAGTGTATTTCTCTTTTCCCCCAAAGATTATCATTTGAGAACCATTTTAGCTAGCCAGTCTTAAGTAGCTTTTAGAAAAAAAGGTTATTTACTAAGGTGTTACAATAAGAACAATCTGTATAAAATCCTACCAAATTCTGTGAAACATTCTTCCACAGTTACATACAGAATCCAGAGGAAAGTGGGCTTAAGTTTAGGAAGTATATGTGGCAAAGTCACAACTCCTTGATGCTGGAAATCTTTTTTTTTTCCCATTCATGGAATACTTAAGTTTCCTCTGAAACATGCTGTAGTTTCTTTGCTGGGATCCTAGTAAATGCATGAATCTATGATCAGTCTGTCCTGGGTTCCTAAAGCATACATTGCCATCACCTAAGCCAGGATGCTTGTGGGACATCCAACATCTTCTAGAGCCATGCTGGAAGCTCCCAATGTCCTCTTTTAGCCAAAGAGGAGAGGAATGAGGGGAAGACATAGGCCAAGGCTGAAGATGAAGCCTTTCCCCCTACTTCAAGGAGATTTCTCCTTAAGAGTTTTACCAGAAAACCAATCATTCTCAAGATTCTCAGATGACTTCCTTTTCAACCACCTTGATAATTTATAGATGATTCTTAATATATTACCAAGGTTTCTCAACCTCTCAACCTTTCTTCTGGTACAAAGTCACCCCAGTTCCAAATTCCTTTATCACTTACTCCAAAGTCTGTGACTGATTGATTGAAACTCAAGCTTATAATTGAAATTGATTGATTGAGCATTAACTATTCTGAGATGATATGATTGAGTGACTCAATCAATCCCACCTTTATACAATCAAAACACATTCACAAAGTACTTACCACATACCAGATACTGTGCTAAGCACAGGAATGACAAAGAAAAGGCCCTGTCCTCAAGTTCACATTCAAATGGGAGAGACAATATGCAAATAACTTATAATGCAAATAATAATATGCAAAATATGTTCAGAATAGCTAGAATGTAATCTCCGAGAGGAAAGTGTTAGAAACAAGGGGTAGTAGGAAACATTTCCTGTAGAAAGTAGGATTTGAGCTAAGACTTGAAGGAACCCAGAGAACCTAACAAGTGGAGGTGAGGAAGCAAGCAATGGACCATATCTAAAAAATATTAAGTCCGTCAGTGTAGCTGCAATGTAGACTGTGTGGAGGAGAATATAATGTCATAAGAATGTAAAGAAGAGCCTATGTTAGAAAAATATTTAATTCCAAACAAATGATTTTAAATTTGATCCTGGAGGTAATAGGAATCAATGGAGCTCACTGAGCATGAATATTTAGATCATATATTAGGAAAAATTCACTTGGGCAATTGGGTTGAAGAAACATTTGGTGGCAGGGGGACATGTACCTTACTGTCTTATTCTTCATTAGCAGGTGATCTTCAAGAGCTGCTATAGCTTAAAATTTCAATATCCTGTGTCATTCATGGGGATTCTTCTCTGCAAATTCAGCAAGTGTGGTTCTCATATAAGAGATGTACAGTCCAAACTCACATGCATATTTGAAGCCTTTCCAGGGGGCTAGGTACTTCCAGAATTCGTGCTTTGCTGGCATTGTCTTCAAGAAGTTTATAATAAACCTTGAAAGACATATGAACTGATGCAAAGTGAAGTAAGCAGAACCAGAACGTTGTACACAGTAATAGCAGTAATGTACAATGATCAACCATGAATGATTCAGTTATTCCAAGCAATACAAAGATCCAAGACAATTCTGAAAGACCAATGATAAAAAATGCAATCCACCTTCAGAGAAAGAACTAATGGAATCTGAAAAATATCTTTTATTAAATTTTTCTTTTTTTCTTATTTTTGTTTACAATGTGAATAGTATGGAAATGTGTTTTTTGTGACTGTTCTGGTATAACTTTTATCAAATTGCTTGCCTTCTCAATGATGGGGGAGAACAGAGTGGGAAAGAACTTGGAAATCAAAGTTGTAAAATATGATAGTTAAAAATTTTTACATGTAATTGTAAAAATATATATTAACATTTAAAAAAAGAAGTTTGTGTTTTAATTAGATATTGGTATAGAAATTTGGTGATAAAATTAATTGGGAAAAGTGTCATACTTTTGGAGTAAAACAATCCATATGTCCATATGAAAAGATATGAAGGTTTTAGTGTACTAAAAACTTTTTAGGAATCAATAGTTTTATATGGCCATACACATGCACGCACATGTGCATGTGCACACGCACACACACACACACACACACACACACACACACACACACACACACACACATAGTCTACAGTAATGGAATGGCAGTTTCAAGACTTTGAAAGGCTATATTTCCATTATACTGGCCCCTGGACGGACTATGGAGCACTGTGTTCAGTTCATGACACCACATTTTAAAGAAGACACTGCAGCTTACCCTCTGATATCCAAAACAGTGGCAAAATCCTGCTAAATCTGCCTCCTATTTCTCCTACCTACCTTTTTCTTTGCCATATGTTCTCTTTTCACTACTTACATGACATGGCCACTACCCTAGTTCAGGAACTAATCACTTCTTACCTGGGTTACTTCAAAATCCTCCTTATTTATCTCCCTGAATCCATTCTCCTCTTTTTCAAATTCATTTTCCACTGCCAAAATGATATTTCTAAAGCATAGGTCTGATTATTTCACTCCCACGCTCCAGAATCTCCAGAATCTTCAATGGCTTGTTCCTCTTTCCAGAATAAAATGCTAATTTTAGTTTTTCCTGTTTTTTTTTTCCTTTTTAAACATTAAAAAAATTTATTTTATTTTTCAATATTCACTTATGGAAAACTTTGAGTTCTAAATTTTCTCCCCCTTCCTCGGCTCCCCCTTCCCCAAGACAGGGTGCAATCTGATATAGGCTATAATGTACAATCAAATTAGACATATTTGCACATTAGCCATTTTGTAAAGAAGCATTAGAACCAAAGGGAAAAGCACAAGAAAAAAGAAACTAAAAAAGGAAAGAAAGAGAAAACAGTATGCTTCAATCTGCATTCAGACTCTACAATTCTTTCTCTGGTTTTGTATAGCATTTTCCATAATGAGTCTTTTGGTATTGTTATAGACATTGTATTGCTGAGAAGAGTTGAGTGGTCACCATAACAATGGTGCTGCTACTGACAATGTTCTCCTGGTTTTTTCATTCAGCATCAGTTCAGGTAAGTCCAGGATTTTTCTGAAGTCTACATGCTCATCATTTCTTATGGAACAACAGCATTCTATTACACTAATATACTGCAATTTGTTCAGCCATTCCCCAGTTGATGGGCATCCCCTCAATTTCCAATTCTTGGCCATCACAAAAAGAGTTGCTATAAATATTTTTGTACATGTGGATCCTTTTCCTATTCTTATGATAGCTTTGGGATATAGACCTAGAAGTGGTATCTCTGGGTCAAAGGGTATGAGCAGTTTTATAGCCCTTTGGGCATTAAAATGCTAATTTTAAATGTGGTATTTAGAACCCACATCGTCTGATTCTAGTCTGCCTTTCTGGTCCTATTTCATGATACTTCTCTTCAATTAACCTCTATTCCAGGCAAATTGGTCTTTTTTGTGTACCCTAAGCTCAGTATTCCTTCTCCAAATCTCCATACTTTGTTAAAGGTTGTTCCACATGCCTAAAAAAATCTCATCTCTTTTTTCCTAGAATCCTGGACTTCCTTCAAGGCTTAACCCAGATACTGTAATGGTAATTAATTTAGCTGGTACTTATCCCTTAGTAAGGTCTAAGTACCTCTGTGAAAGAAACAGAAGGTGTGAACTCTGTCTCCTGTTGCTGACATAACAGGAAGGGGTTGGCTGAGACAGGAAGCCAATGTGTGTGTGTGTGTGTGTGTGTGTGTGTGTGTGTGTGTGTGTGTGTGTGTGTGTGTGTGTGTGTGTGTTTAAGAAGAACTTCAGAGGAGAGACAGTTAGAATCAAGAATTTTCCTCCTGGTGGCTCCTGGTGGAGGGAGGAGAATTTTCACAGCATCTGGAAGTTGGGCTGCTGGACTGAGAACTGAGTTGGAGTTCTCTATGAGACCAGAATCTGGTGAAGGCTGAAGTTGCAGCCTAGGAGGCTGCTTGGAAGGATGAGATTTCTTCTGGGTCCTAGGGCCAGAAAAACTGCTGGAGGACTAAAGAAGCATGAGCAGGATGCTAACTTTGTTTGTTTGTGGCTTGGTTGATCCTTGAGTTCCTGGCAACAGAATTGGTGAGGTTTTGAGATGTGCTGGACCTTGTGAACTTCAGTGTGTACCAAGAACTTCCTGGAGAACTAGATAAGAACCTGGGAGCTGTCTGCCTCTGAATTCAGGTGACTGGTGGATTCAGGTAGGAGCTGGGACCATGGAAGTCGATACAGGGAATCTGAGACACCACCCTGAGTCAAGATGAAGAAAAGGCCTCCCCTTGGATATTGAACATGTGATGAAACTGAAGTTTACTAGACACCAAGGGATGTAGGGTTTGTGTAATTTTCTAATGATTGTATTTAGTGATTAATGATACTTAGTAATTGTGAACCTGGATAAGTGACAGATTAAGTTAACTTACGATTTCCTCATGAGTGGAAGACTGACTTGTATTGTGAAATGATTGAATGAGTAAGTAAGGAGGGTTTTCCCCCCTTAGGGAAACCAGATGATTATTCTTTTGTTTTTTGTTCTAAATACTGTGGCCATGTTGGTGAAAACTATATGGCTATTCTAATGTTAAGCTGTTATGAATGTTATATTGTGATTTGTTGTGAATGTTTGCCTTGATTTGTAATGGAATAAATGGAGTATTCACTATACTGTGTAATCAGAACCTTAAAAGCTGCTCACAGCATTCTTTTGGGAAGCTGTGAAGCTGCTCATGCATGGCATTACAGATATGTCTTAAAACAAAAGATCTTAACTTTTTTTTTGCACACGTCATGGACCACTTTGGCAGTCTGGTGAAATCTAAATAACCTTCTTCCAAACAATACATTTGAGTGAATAAAATAAAATACATAGGATTGCAAAGAAGACCAATTATGCTGCAATATAGTGATCTGTCTCTCTTTGTTTTACTCCCCAACTCAGAGACCCTAGGTTACAAATGCCTATGTAGGAGGAAGATGTTCTTCATCACCCTTCTTATTAGTTTTATGTCCAGCCTCAAGGTATCTTGTTCTTATTCATGTAAACATTACATCTTTTCTGTAGAATTTAAGCCCACTGAAGGCAAACTTTTTCACTTTGTCTTTGTATCCCATACCACAGTGCCTTGCATAGAAGAGGTACCTAACAAATACTTGCTAAATCAATGAAAGAGTTGGAGTGCATCCAGAGAAGGAAAACAGGAGAATGATTTCATTAGCTGAAGAAAATGAGTGCCTCTAGCTGAGAAAAGATAAGACTTAAAAGAGGAAATGAGAGCTGTATGTTGAACAGGAATTAGATTTGTTTTGCTTGTCCACTGAGTGCAGAATTAGGAACAATGAATGAAAGCTCCCCAGAGGAAGACTGAATCTTGTATAAACATACAAATACATACATACATGTATTTATGAATATATGTATGTATTGTGTACATACACACATATACACCTTATACACAAACATATATGATCCAAAATCAAATTCCATGTGAGGTAGTGAATTTCTCATTACCAAAGGAAGGTGTCAAGGAAAAGTTACAATACCTATTGTTAGGGATATTATAGAGACTTATCCTTAGGTACGAGGAGGAGGATGTTAATGTTCTTCCCACTGTGAGATTCTGTGCTGTCATTCTAAAGATCCTTCACTGTGATAGGAGTGCTCGTCCAAGAGAGCCTAAAATCAAGGTGGTCTCACATGCCAGTCTAGAGTACATTTTGTTACCAGATTAACTGCCATCTCAAGTCAGCAAGTACTATTAAGCACCTATGAAGTTCCAGGCACTATACTATGCTGGGGAAGAAAGGCAATCCTTGTCTTTAAGGATATTACATTCTAATGGGAGAAGACTACACATAAAAGGAATCAGAAAGAGGGCAAGAGTGAGAAGCATGCCATAGAAAGTCCTCGACAATCCAGAGTATATAACCTAGAGAAGTAGGAAGATATGACCTTCCTGAGGTCCTGAATAAAACTTGGGTTGTTGTTTTATTATTTGTCTTTCATTCTTGAAGAGGACCATGACATCAGGGAGGTGATACCATGACATGCAAGTGAATTGGATTTAAGCAAGATATGGCTGTACAAAGTCACCAACCTCTCTTTCTCCTCCAGAGCTATCTGGTCCACTGGCAAGATATAAATCAGGGTGACTGGAGATGGCCCTGGATGCAGTGAGAGACCTTGGCCTTTTTTAGCTAAAGTCTTTAACAGGTCTCAGTTTTGGGAGAAATTAACTAAATAGAAGGAGAGGTCAGAGGGACTGAGGGTAATTCCAATATGTAAAATCCAAAGATAGAGTGAGTTTCTGTGGAGAAGTGAGCTTTCAGGATGGAGAGGTTTGTAGAGAAGTCAAGAAAAGTCAGGAGTGCAACCTTTGGTGAATTTTTAATTTTATACTTTATTTTAACTCCTACTATGAATGCTCACAAAGTGACCCCTGTACCTTTTTATTGCATATGATCTTGCCCATGTCTCTCTATAAAATCTTTGTGGATTTTCCAGTCAATGTGCTGGAGATCTCTCTCTGGTTCTCTTCCTATTTTACTGTCACTAATCTATCACTTAGTCTGTCTGTTATTTGTCATTATTACTACATGACCAGCCTGCCTCATTTTTCAATTGTACATGGATACAACAGCATCTCTTCTACAAATTTTCAAGTATAATTTACCAGTAATAACATACTACAACTTACTTATGGTCTCCATATATTTTTCTACTACCCTATGGATTATTCGTCTTGGATTCTTACAAGTTCATGGTGTTATATCATACATAACCATATGGCACTTCTGGATGAATGTTGGTGACAAACAACACTAATATAAAATTACAAACTTTAAATTCTCAATTACCCCAAAACTGACAATAGCAGTTTCTCAATCCCAAAGAGTAAAGTTATAAAATAATTCACATTTCTATAGTGTTTTAAAGTTTAAAAGATGTTACCTTACAAGCATCCTGTGAGGTATGTTATCAATTATTAGCCCTGAATGACAGATAAGAAAACTGAGATTAAGAGAGATTAAATGGCTTGTCCCCTTATGTATCAAGTATATATCAGAGCAAGGATTCAAACTGAGGTCTTCTGACTACAAGTCCTATTCCTGTGGGAAGAAGCAGGATGCATTATTTTGGATTGGGTGACAGATAACTCGAGTTCAAACTCCACCTCTGCTACTTACTGCCTGATTGACAATGGGCAAGATACTCAACCCCTTTTGGCCTTAATTCCTCAGCTATAAAATAAGGGGGTTGGACTAGATAGATTCTAAAATCCTTTCTAACTATAGATAAGTGATCCTATGGCTAGATGGCCTTTGTAGTCCCTTCCAGATCTAAATCTGTAACTCTATCATCCTTTCCCACTATTTCAAGCTATCTTTCAGCAAAACTGGAAATTCAGACAACAATGAATAGGAGAAAGATCACTGGGACAAGGATCTGGACAATATTCATTGTAGTCCTGGTTGTAACATAAACTGTGTGATTTTAGACAAGTAACTTAACCTCTGCATCCTTCAATTTGCTCATTTTTTAAATGAGGGAGTTAGACTAGAAAAGGTCACTTTCATCTGTGACATCCTGTGATTTAATGGCAATATTTCATATTATTTAAAATGTTTGGTTGTCCAAGGTCCTGATCATTAGCAAAAATTCATGTAGGAATATATGCTCCATCCCGAAGTAAAACAAAGATGAAATTTAGGTTTGAATATCCATGTCCCACACCACTTATTCTTTTCTCTACCTTATTTGAAGGTACAAAAAACAGTTCTAGATTCTAGATAATTATGGTGTTGCTCTGATCTAGATATTGTTCATGTACTTTTGGTTCTTATATTCCATGCTATTTCTCAAGTGGGTATCAGACATTGTCCTGCGTCTATATAAGCAAATTTAAATGGAGAGCTAAGGTCCTCTGGTTAGTTCTGTTCACCTTATTCATTCTTCCCCACCCAGTTTTGTCTTGTTTTCAAAAGTACTTGGGTATAAAGCATCCATTAGTTGACCTTGACTCTCTCCATACTATTGTCCAAATAAGGGGAGCCTTGGGCATTTGGGAGACATTATTTTGTATTTCAAGTAGATAATGGCATCTTGATTAGGGGCAGCTATGTGGCATGGTAGATAGAGTACACTGACTAGAGTCAGGAAGACTCCTCCCTGATTTCAAGTCTGGTCTCAGATACTTACTGTCAAGTAATTTATCCTTGTTTGCCTCAGTTTCATCATTTGCAAAATGACCTGGAGAAAGAAATGGCAAACCACTCCAGTATCTTTGCCTAGAAAACTCCAAATGGAGTCACAAAAAGTTGGATGTGACTGAAATGATTCAACAACAACAACGACAAATTGAAGATAACAACAACCACCCTATTATAATTTAAGAGTAGTTCATTACACAATAGCCATGCTTCTATGTGTAGAGAATTTTTTTTAAGCTACAAAGAATTGTACATTCTTATTGGATCACTAATTATATTCTTAGAGATGCTTTATCTTAATTTCTGTTTGATCATCTATTGGCAGTGACTCTTGCCACTTTAGCTTTAAGTTTCTTTGCCAATCTCCCACTGCCAACCCCACTGCCAGGTAGTTACGAATCTGTAATAAACACTCAAATACACCAGGGGAGCTAGATATTTTTAAAGTAGGATAGAGGGGATAATGGAGAGGAATTAAGTACACCTGTATTTTCAGAATTTCATTCCAAAAATTAGAAAGTAAAGATTGTCTATTTAAATGCACAGTAAGAACAAACAGATCAAGATTGAAGTTTTCCTTATTTTTAAATTTTTTTTTGGGGGGGGAGGAAGTAGAAGATTCAGAAGTAATGGTATTGAATTGCACCTCTGCTTATTACTGAATTGAAAAGCAATATGAGGTAGTAGAAAGAGTCCTGGGCTCTCAGTGTTAGGTAAAACCTGGGAACGAATCTATCCTCTAGTCACTAATCTCTTGAAATCTTCATTTCCTCAGACATAAAATAGGCAAATTAATCCTTGTGAGTACCTGCCTTCAATGGGGTCACTTTCAGGATGAAATGAGATAATGAATGTAAAGCACTTTACAAACCTTCACAGCCCTATGCCAAAGGTGACTATTTTTATAATTAATATATTTTAGAGCTTACTCAAAGGTCGATTTTATTTTTCTCCTTTATCTATACTGTTTTCAAAGGTTCACCTTCCTCTGAGGAGCCAATAGCATAGAGTGTGACAGGCCATGTTCTAACTGGCTTGCTCAAAGACATACTCCAAGGATGACTATGAATTTTTTATTTTGAGGGCAGTACTGAAGCTTGCATGCAGTTCAAACATAACAAGGTTCTTTTGCAGCTGAAGTCCCAGCTCTTTTCTAAGCCTTATTGAAAATGGCAGAAATAATCATCATAGAAGCTGCTATGTCAAGAGAAAATGTCTAGCTATGCCTCATCTTCCCCATTTTTCTCAATAGTATTCCTCAACTCAACTCAATGATGTGTACCATCTATAAAAAGAGAAGTAATATAATACACAGAAATGACAGTGGGTGCTCAAATGAAAATTAATGAATAAAACATTTATATGGTTCTTTCACTGTTGTCAGTGGTAGGGATACAAATAGAAAAGGAAGAGCATCTTGGTCTCAAGGAGCTCATGTTCTAATAGCCTATATTCAAATGGTACCTCTGATATTACTTGTGTGACTTTGAGCAAGCCACTTAAACTTTTTGGGCTGCAGTTTCCTTATCTGTATAATGAGTAGATTGGACTAGATGGCCTCTGAGGTCACTCTTAATTCCAGATCTATTTTTCTATGTCATCTTCCCATTTCCCTTTATATGCCTCTTCCTGCCCCCCTAAAAATCCCTGAACTTTTGAGCTCACTGAAACATTCTCTCTACAACTAGCAGGTCTAAGAATTTGGTTCTCTTTAGTCATGTTTTATTATTCTGCACATGTGCAGAATATAAAATGAATAAAAGAAAACAAATTTAGTTTATTATTCTGTGTCATATGTGTATGTATGCAGAATAATACAAAGTAAATGAAAGGAACCAAATCTGTACTACTCTGTGTAAATGTATGTATATATACATGTACATATATATGTATATATGCAAAATAATACAAAACAAGTAAAAGAAAGCAAATGAATTTACATAAACACATACATTTGCATGTGCATATACATGTCCCATTAGCTTATATATCTTTCCCATCAGACAAATCTCCTTGAGTGCAAGGACTACTTCATTTTCATTCTGTATCCCTAGAGTTAATCCTAGTGCCCGGAATATAGCATAGTAGGAATGTAATGGGTGCCAATTGATTAAGATTAATAGTAATTCTATTACTAAAGAAAATGACATAGCTAAGTGATATGTCTTACAAACCCTCAGTCAATACCCTTTTTATTGGTGATATTTGACTGATTATGTAACATAACTTCATCTCTTTTACCTCATGAGATGAGTAATACCTAGATTTTTTTTTTTTGTATGGAAAGTAGATGAAGGGACTGAGACACACAGAATTTGAAGGTAAGAAGGCTCTGGAAAAATAATCGGCTTAGGGAATGCCCCATTTCCAGTGAAAGGGAAGCTTCAAGGACAGTTGACTTTGAGAGTCAGATAAATGCCAAGTAGAACCGAAAAACTTGGATGAGAGTTCTGGGACCTGGGGACAAAGTTCCTTACTGTCCTATCTGTCCATGTTGCTGTATCCATAAGGATTTCTGATGTACCATATAGCACTCTGCCATACTGGTTTATATATCTTCCTGTGAGTTATTTTCTTGTATCTTGCTCATATATTTATGGGATATGGAAGTGCTAATATAAGAAAATGAACTTCTGAATTGGCTCTCCCATTCCATACTATATAGCTAGAATGCAGAAGAGGGATGGCCAGTACTCCAATCTGAGAGGGTTTCTCTCTCTCTCTCTCTCTCTCTCTCTCTCTCTCTCTCTCTCTCTCTGTTTCTCTGTTTAGTGGGGAGAGCTACCTTGAGAAGTGGGTACAGTTAGGAAGCAGCAGAATATAGCTTGTAATATATGTCTAGTTTTAAATTTTGTTTTGCTTTTAGCTAATCTATTTACACTATTATCTCACCTTTAGTAGATATACATAGCTGAAACATCATGCTAGGTCTAGAAAAGGAAGAATATCTATATGAACCCCAATTCAGGACTGACACATATTTCTCAGAGCCGAGGATATAGAATTGAGGAGCAGAGTTCTGGGTGACTGAAATTCTCCTGCTCCAGGCTTTTGTCTGTTAAGAGGACAAAATGATGTAAATTCATATGTATTTAGATTTTTAATCTTCTCAACCCAAATTTTATGACTTTCTCATCTTTAAAATATATTCCTCCTTTTTTATTCATGTGTCATTGAGACATGGGAGTGTTAATACAAGAAAACAAACTTCTGAGTTGTTTCTCCCATTCCATACTGTAGCTGGAATGCTGAAGAGGGATGATTCACTTTCATTTTTCCTCCAATTTCTAGTCTATGTTTATTTTGGATTAAAGGACCCTAATGTAAAGGAGCCACCTCATATCCAATATTTGGACAATACAAATTTTGCTTTATTAATGTCCTTTCACACTCAGGACCTCATTTGATCTTCATAAAAATCATTTGCAATACATGGAACACATATTTTACAGATTATAGAAGCTGAGTCACTTTCATTCCTTGATATATAGTATGATGAATAGTTAGCATTTAATAAATGCTTATTTATTGATGCATGAGACCAGGATCTCATCACAGAAAATAAAAAAAAAAAACTTAACCATACCCTATGCTCCTAGATAATTATTGTCTGGATATTTCTATCAATCTTCACTAGAAGATCTACCTGATGCAAGGGCGGTTTTCCCAAGGTCCTTTCAGTGCTTTGATGGATATCTGCGCAATATTCAAGATGTCCATTGGTACTGTTCATCCTTATTACATGACCTCCTGTTTCTGGTCACATATACTATTTGAAATCTGAAGATTACTCAGGAAACTCACAGTTGGCTTTTAGGCCTCAGGTCCTTAAGTACAACATCTCACCTAAAACATCTACACTACCATTTGTGCTCTGAGTGGTTCAGCGTCTCTTTTATATGCTTCTTCAGTCAACACAAACTGTTTTCACTTCTTTGCAACTGATTCACGCAGGCTCTATAGGTCCTCTTCCCATACCAACTGGCTTTCTCCTCCTTCTGTTTCTGAAATTCCCCTGCTCTTCTCACTATTTGTATAGCCTTGCATTTTTTCCTCATGCACATTATGTTGCTTTTGTTTAAAATGAGTCTTTTTTTTTTGTCCTTCTCTCACTCTGCTTCTTGCATTATTCAGGAGATTTCAATCATTTCTTAATGCTCCACTATGTAAGCAACATCTCTAATGTGTAGTCAGCTGAAGATTTTGTCAATATGCTCAAACTTTTGCAAAGTACCAATTAGACTGATTTAGTTGCCTTTTGGAGTAGGAGGAATGAAAAAAAAATATATTTTTAAAGATGATACACATATGATACACATACATGGGCCTTTTAAAGATTTCTTTTTAGATGCAAAATTATTTAAGGAGAGAAATAGCAAGAACGAAGTCAGCATCTTGTCCTCAATCCAAAAAACCACAAGAATGAGAGAGAAAGAGACAGAGAGGCAAAGAGAGACAGTGAGACACAGAGAGAGAGAGACAGAGAGAGAGAGAGAGAGAGAGAGAGAGAGAGAGAGAGAGAGAGAGAGAGAGAGAGAGAGAAGAGTCAAGAGTCATCTGAGTTCTCAGGCCAGTATACAGAGGGAATGTTTATGGCAAAGATGCTACTTAGAGAAGACAAGGTCCTGAAGACCTACACAGAGCATGGTTAGATGTGCTATTAGATGCAAAGGGAATCATTTCTCTGAAGGAAATGGGTAATGGAAATGCTTCCTCAGTTTCTCTCAGAACCCTAGCTCATAATCTCTGCACATATATACTTAGTTAAGTCCTTGTCGCTTACTATTTTAATTGTGTCTAATCATAAGAGCTATTCCTGGAAGTGACAAAAAAGCACTGCTAGGATTTTTCCACTAGTTGCTGAATATACCTTTTCTGAAAAGGAAATTCGATTTGTGTATGTTCAAAAATAAATGAGGATTCCCATTTAAGAAAGGTGTGAAAGTCTTAGGAGATGTGATGATGAGTTTGCTTTTCTCAATCTTGCCTTCCAAGAAGCAGCTAGATGGTATGGTATATAGAAGCACTCAAATGAAATTCAGTCTTCGACAGTCACCAGTTGTGTAACTTTAGGCAAGTCACTTCACCTCTGTTTGCCTCAGTTCCCTCAATTATAAAATGAGACTGATAATAGCATTCATTGCTCAGGATTGTTTTGAGAATAAAATGAAATAATTTTTGTAAAAGCATGTGGCAATCTACCTGGCACATAATAGCATTATATAAATGCCAGCTATCATCATCTTCATCATCATCATCATGGAATGACATTAGGGCAGGGTTGGGACAAGGAAGTTCATCAACCTTTCTAGAAACTGATTTTTTAATTTCTTTGTAGGCAGTCATTTAAATTATGGTAAGGATTATGTTGAGAGGCAGTTGAGATATGGCGAGAAGAGGCCTGGACTTGGAATCAAAATACCAGAGTTCAAGAACTTGGGTATTATAATTTATTAGCTAAGTGACTTTGGGTAAATCTCTTCATTTCTCTGAAACCTGTGTCTCTATATGTAAAATGTAGATAATAATACTTGTTTTATGTATTCCAAAGAACTGCTAAATAAGCTGTAATTCTTTTTTCCCCCTTTTTTGGGGGGAAGGTAGGGCAATGAGGGTTAAATGACTTGCCTGAGGTCACATGGATAGTAAGTGGTAAGTGTCCAAGGCCAGATTTGAACTCATGTCCTCCTGACTCCAGGATCAGTGCTCTGTTCACTGTGCCACCTAGCCATCCCTGAGCTATTGTTTTTATATTTTTTTCTGTGACAAAGTGAAGTATTTTATTTGGTTTAACTTCTGGAAAATAAAGACCTTCTCATGTGGAGAAAATAGATTATATCAAGTCTCCATTATTTGTGATCATGGATCAGATCCAGACACTATTCCCAGAGACAACTCAAACGAAGGAATTTCTAAATATTTTTCTTACTTGTGTTTAGAATACATTTAGTGAATTTTTGAGAGGGGTCAGTAAACTTTCTTGTATGCACTTTACTTGGGTTAGTTAGCATTAGTATCTTTTTTCCTGATTCTGTATCTGATGAAGAAGGCTGGGTGGGATTGGGTGGCTAAGAACTATACTAAATGGCAGGATAGTCAGGCCAGGACTGAAAATTGGTCATAGGTAATCAACAATAATAATAAGTGGCACTTCATGGTCTGAAAAGTGCTTTCAACATATCGCCTTCCTCAATCCTCATGACAACTCTGTAAGCTATTCCACAAGTCTAATCTATATCCACCTTCTAGATGAAGGAACAAAAGTTCAGAGAAAAGTGATTTCCCGAAGATTAACTTGAAGTGTATCCCAAAGATACAACTAGTAAACCTCTGAGATGGTGGCACAATGACTACAGTGCCAGACTTGGAGTCGGAAAACTTCTTGTCTTGAATTCAAAATTAGCCTTAGACACTTACTAGCTGTGCGACTCTAGACAAGTCACCCAACCCTGTTTGCTTCAATTTCCTCAGCTGTAAAAAATGAAGGAAATGGCAAACCACTTCAGTATCATTGCCAAGAAAACCTCAAATGGGGTCATGAAGAGTCAGACCCAACTGAAAGCAAATGAACAAAAAACAGCGAACAACTGAGGTGGGATTCAGTGGCACATTTTTCTGACACAAGTCCAACACTTTATTATGTCATGATGAGTCTCTCCATCTCTGTCTCTGTCTCTGTCTCTATCATCATTATGTCCCTGCCTGTTTCTGTTTCTCTCTTTCTCCTTTATAGAGATTTGGTTTCCTTTTTTTGCCCAGATGAGAAATGCTCTAGCTATTCACGGACCAGATTCCACTGCTAACCAGGCACAGAAGCTTTGACTTGCTCTGTTTCTGACCTAGATTGGTGTGCCCTTCTTTATTGTTATTGTTCTTTATAATTATTTATTATTATTATCTTTTATTGTTCCCAGATTCCTTAGGGCTCATCATCTTGGTGCTAGACTTGGGTTGGGCATATAATCAACTTGGCCATACTGCACCTCAGAAATTCTGAGCTCAACTGATCTACCAGTCTCAGCCTCCCGAGCAGCAGGCATTGTATATAGGAGTGCTCTACCATGTATGGTAATTATGACTCTCAAACAAGTGTTGGTTATCTACAAAAACCATTGGAAGATAATTTTCTTTCTGTTGGTTTCATTTCTGCAGATTTTCACTATAATATGACCCTTTTAAGATATGTCTCCATGAGTTCAAATAGGATGAATTTATTAAGGAAATTTTAACAGAAAATGAAGTATTATTTATATAGAGATATAAAGATACCAAAAAAGAATACCTGAACATAAGAGTCTCACTTCTTTCCTATTGTGAAGGACACGTAACTTCATTTACAAGAGGAATGGCACATCATAGAAGCGATCTTTGCTTATATGACATATGTCAACTCTGTGTACATTGGAGAATGCAGGATTATGCCTTTAATTTAGCCATGCTACAACCAGGTGGAGAATTATGTCTGAGTTATAGCCTCATGGTCCAAAAGGACTGGTTACTCATAGGCATGATTAATTTAATCACAGATAAATGTCGTGTCCTATTCAGTTCTCTTCCCTTCATGGCCAAAAGTAGAAAGCGAATGATAACAGACATGTAAGTCTTCCATTTGCCAGCTTATCTGTCCCTGTAAATATCCTTTTCCATCAGATTTTCTTCCACCTGACTGCCTCTCTTCTTTAGCTTCCTGCCCTTTGAAACAACAGCTGGTGTGATTCATTAAAAACAAGCTTAAGTTTATACATTAAAGTCTTTTCTGCTATTTCCTTTATCAAGCTTCTAGTTCACTAACCAAACTCCTGATTTTTTAAAGGAACCAGGTTCCTTTTATCCCTCTTCCCAGAACATTTTAATTGCCAAATAATTTATAAAATTAAAAAAAAATACTGCCGTGTAGTGGTTAGGGAGCTGGTCTAGGCATCAGAATATCCTTGCTTCTGACACATATGCACTATGTGACTGTGGAATCTTAATCTCTTTCGGCCCCAGGTAACTTGCTAAATCTATAAATTGTACTGGATGTCCTGATCTGAAATTGGAGAAGAATTTTCTAATGGGGGATTCCCTATACTGATGAAGTCATAAATCTAGTTAAGAACAAAAATATTTTGAAACATTTAAGCATAAAATAAGATTTCAAAATAGGTAAACAAAGTAATTTCTCCATGGCACATTTATAGCCTTTTGAACTTTTGTAAGTCCTCAGCTAAAATTATATATCTTAGAGAAGAGGGATAGGCGTTCATGTTCTCCATGTAGGAACACTGAGCAGGAACTTGTTAGGAAGATGATTTTGTAATGTTCATCACGTGACAAGACACATAGGTTGAAATAAATATTTTTATTTCTTTAAAAAGTTTTTGTTCCTTCACTTAACCAAGAAAAAGAGAGTCTTCTTCCCAGAAGGCATGGTTTTTATGCACTCATTTCAATCAATGAAGAAGGACTCTAGGTATGTACTCATTGTCAACAATTTAGAAAATAAAGAGCCAAGGATTCATTAGTCTTTTCTACCAACCTGTTCATTCTTCCATAAGTAGGATAACAGGATAATTTTTTGGGATTCTATCTCCTATTATTTAATAATATGACAAGATGTAGAGAATCATAGGCAGTAGAAATTCAGCAAAGCTAAAACTCCTTAAAACAAAAGGAACTAAAAGCCTAAAATACTAAATATCTAGCAACACTTCATTTATTATAATGATCATGATAATAACATATTTCTACACTATTTTGAAGTTAAAAAACCCTGGGGAAAAATGTAGTGTGAGTCATTTTACAGATGAGGAAAGTAGATTAAGAATAGATAAATAACTTGTCCATAGTAACAAAATTAGAAGTTGTCAGTGCAAGGATTCAAATCTAGAATCCTTGATTCTAAATTCAATACTCCTTCCACCAAGCCACTGCCTGATACAAAGGAAGAAGGACTGGATTTTGGAAAACGTGTGTTCAATAGTGGCTCTGTCATTGACTGCCAGTGTGACTTTCCTCAAATCCATTAACCCCTTTAAGCATCAGCTTTCCCATTTATAAAATAAGAGAACTGGAATAAATGACCTTTATTCTCCCTCCCAGTTGTGATCTAATGATTCTAGACCAAAATGCCTTGTATCTGGCATTATTGGTAAAAGGCATCTTTTTGAGACCTAAATTAGCCAAATCAGTGAAATTTAGCTATCTAAACATTGGAACTCCTCTAACCTTTTATTATTTTAGGTGAATTTTAGATGGAATATTTTTAAATTTAGATCATTCTAGATGTATACATTTCCCAAAATGTGTACAATATTCTGGTTTTTTAAATAGAATTTTAAAAATTATTATTTCTTTTCTCAGTTGAGGTCAGCCCTCATGGATACTTTGGAGCATGTATGGATATTCTGTAACTGGTTCTGGTTTACTAACCTGGTAAAAGAGAAGTCTCTTTGGCTATGGAATTGGAACGGGGAAACATTCAAAAGGTATTAGTCAGCCCAGGCCTGTGCCTTATTCTGCCCCACTTGAGCATGAACTTGGTGGGACCAATGTCATGCAGAAACTTCATTAGGTTGGAGCTCATTCTCCCTAGTGACTAAGTTGGTATATATAAGGTTGAATCAGGTATTGGGGGTAAATGTTTGTGCTTCCAGTCTTGTTATCATCAGAGTAAATGTCCTTTGGAGAAGGTAATTAATCTTAATTGATTAAATGGAAGTGAGGAAATAATCACAGGCAGCTAACAATTGGAGGTAGGACCATATCATAAGCGGATCCCCAGTCAATAGTATTGGAAAAGAGACATCCCCAACTCCTCAGGTTGCTTCTAAAACTTTTAAACTTTTTCAGAATGTAACTAGTCTCACTCTTGAGTCAATATGATCACATCAGGAAGACTTCTTAATTATTAGAGTCCTACACAATGAAATGGTAGCTATAGGATGATGTTTAAATAGAATCTGAATGATTTCCTATTTGAAGTAGTCTGAAGATTCTTCCATGTGATGGGAGAATAGTCACTAACTTCTTTCAGAGTTGAAGATTATATTGTTCATTTTTAACTCTCTTCCTTCACCTTTCCATCGCACATCACATTTTTGCTCACTACTAAAGAACACGTTACTAATCCTCATTCATTCACTCATCCTTCCATTGAACAAATATTCATTATTTATCTTCTATTTGCCAGGCACTGTACTAGATGCAAAAGATACAAACACAACACATAGAATAGGCCCTGTTCTTAAGAGGCTTACATTCTGTTACTTAAGAAAAATTGAAGGTTTTCAAGAGAAGTCAGATCAATTAATCAATTAGCTCTTATTAATGTCAGGTAATAGGGATACAACAGAAACTGTATTGTTTCTCATGGAAAGGGATTAAGATAGGACTGTTCATGAGTTGGAGCTTAGAGTCTTCAGTCACACAAGCTGAGGAGTCTCAGGCTTGGGGGACAAGGAAGGAAAGGAAAGTTCATCTCTGTATGTGTGTGTGTGTGTGTGTGCATATGTATATGTGTGTGTGTGTATTTGATTTTTCAAACCAAGTCAGAAACTATAGTTTATAGTATAAAGTAACAGGGGAAGAGAGGCAGGAGATGGTCTGAAGAGTAGAAGAAAAGTTAGCACTGGGATCTAGAAATTTCTGACTTTTAAAAAATGAGCAGTGACAGTTTGAGGGTCTGAGGGGTCAGATATTGGGATGACAGAAAATATCTGATATCTACAAAGGCTTACTTTAGTATATTCAGTTGGATACAAACATAGCAATATTTTCATGTCCAGGTTCATGAGGTTACTCCTTTCTTCCAGACTTTTCTAAATAGCAACTCTTGATTAGAAAAAAATGTCAGTCTCCAAATAGTGTCAAGCAATATCCTAGGTGGAAGGACCTGTTATTTCAATTTTGAAAACAACAATGAATCAATTAGCTCTAGACTTAGAGTGGCTGCATTCCTCTCCTATGGAGTACTATACATACAATCTGTTTTCCTTCATACTCAGATTTGTTTTTTCTTTAAGCTTTTAGGCTTGTGACTATCTTCTGGAGATGTTATAATGTATGACCATCAGTTCACTAGAATAATAGATGGATATCTTTTCCTGCTTATCCTGAAAGGAACTGATAAGAAGGTAAGGAGCTTATAGGGTTGAGACACACCAGCCACTACAGATCCTAATTCCAACAACCCAAAGAGAAAAGATATAAATGCATGAGTCTTTAATTTCTATCTACAATCAAATAATAGTAGCCATGTAATTGGCCTTTTTATATTCTTTCTCGCTTCTATATACTATTTTCCCCCTAAGATGCAAAAGCATCAGTTTAAAGGAGGGTACAAAGACACATGGGAACATCTGCTCTAAGAAGCCACTTGAAAAATAACTATGCCAGAGAATGGGAAAAACATCTGTGCAATGTTCAGGAAGCTATTAGCAGTGCCTTAGGAAAGTGATGGGGGAAGAGAACCAAACATAAAGAAATTTTTTAAATGGGGTTTAAAAGAAGATACTAAGGCACTTAACTGGGGACAAAAAGCCTATTTTATTTCCTCTGAACAACTTTATGCAATGGTTGAAGCAGAAAGGAAAAGAGAAGATATGGTATAATTGATTCAGAAATATTGTTTACTATATACACCAGGCCTGATTCATCAAACATGTTCATAATTGTTAATAGTGAATAAACATTTATTAAGTACCTACTATGTTCCAGGTACAGTGGTATGTACTGTAGGATAAAGAAAGACAGTCCCTCCCCTCAGGGAACTTATTATACTCTAGTAGGGGTAGAGGATGCACACACACACACACACACACACACATGCACACATGTGCATGCTGAAAAGCTGAGGTGGGGAGAATTTTATTTGAGGCATGAAAATTAATAGGGTACCTCTACTCAAAGGATCACAGAATTAGAGATGCACAGGATACAAGAAGTCATCTTTAGTCCAAACTTTTCATTTTAAATTGACAAAACTGAGGTGAAGAAAATGCCCCAGATCACGCAGGTAAGTAAATAGCAGACTCTAGAACTTCAAATCCCAAATGAGCACCTTTTCCAATGAACCATTCTGCTTCCACTCCTTCAGTAGGACAGAAACAACCAAACTTAATACGAAGATAGCTAGAATAATTAACAAAAAGAGGAAGTAGTCAAGATGGTATACTTCTCCTCCAAATTCTTGCCAGATGCTGCAAACCAAGGGAGCTCTTTCCTGGCCTGGCCTAGCTTCACTCTAATGCCCCAGACAGGCAGCAACCTCTCCTACCCAGAACTATAAGGTGCTCTGGACTATGTGACAATAGTGTGCTGGTAAATGTTTAACAACCAGTGCCCCAGGGGGGTAAAAAAATGTGCAAAGATTATATTTCCAAGTTGAATTTGCATTATTAACATCTTCACCACTAAGCATAGATAAACAAAATAAATAAATCTGATTTATAGCTGTTGTTGATTTTAGAGTTGTAAATGGTCATACCAAAGACTTAACAATTGGCTCTGGTGAGATGGTTTAAATTGACTCTTCTATACCCACACTCTGCTTTCTTATAACCAGAGATTCTGAGACCTCTTATCTTCTCACAACAAAGGATTTACTTAAAAAAAAAAGTTGATTTGAGGGTATGTTTCATGTTGCTCATCATAGGTACCTTTTGTGAAATGTTTCAGAAAGATTACTTAAAACTCTTATAAATTCAAAAGGAATTTTGTTTTAGATGTCTGGGGTTGCTGTAAACCTGACTATTATCTAAGTCTCAATTTCCTCATCTACAAAACAGAGGCATTTATAGCAGATGTTCTACAATGCACCTTGCTGGAAGAATTCAGGAATATGAATTCTTGAAGGTTTTGTTCAGGAGGCAAAGGAATCTCCTCTGGAATAGAATGTAGAACATTCATCTCCTGGTCAGCCCTGTGGAACAGCTCTGTACATACTTAAGTGTATATATGTATGTGTGTGTGTGTGTATATATATATATATAACTATACACACATATATGTGTATATATAAGTATACACACATATATGCATATATACACATGTTAATGTATATATACACACAAATTATTATATCTGAGAAATGCAAGTCTTAGTGATTCCAAAAAGATGAGGAACTACTAAAGAACAACTACTACATATTCTCCAATTCTGTATCCCTTCACTATCCCCATACCTTTGAAATTAGGATTAGAACCCTAGGAGTGCAAGAGTAGAATAGCTCTGGGCTATGTAGGGTAAATATGCTTTCTTTCTAGAAAGCCAAGAAAAATAATGAGAACATTTATTTTTTCAGTTTTTTCATAAGTCAGCCTCTTTGGACTTCCCTATCCACAGTGAGAAGGATCCAGGTCCACATATTTTAAGTCCTTTGAGCTCATCAGAAGGAAAATTTATCATCAACATCAAATATTCTTATTGCTTACTTGCCGTATAGAATCTGACATATTCTTTTTGATTTTATGATAGCACCATTGCTAATGCAGAATCATAAAAACTTGATACATAATGAAAGCTCTTCTATGCCAGGGAATTCAGTGTCTCACTGTATGGACAAACTATCCTCTGGTCATTTAAAATTTTTATTCTTTTAGATGAGCGAATTTTCATTGGTAATAATATTTCATAAAAAAGCAAATATATTGCATAGAGGAGAAACAGTTTTGTGGAAAGAGAATGAAATGACACTGAATAGTTTCAGTTTATAAAACAATCTTAGATTTTCAAGTGTTCTTGAAAGAGACAAGCAGCTATGGAAGTATAGGGAGATAACTGGGTACCACTGGCAAGAGAATATAAGGTAGGTAGATATAATTGGATGATTTGATTTGGACTTGTCTACTGTTTTCTATTTGCTTCCGTCAGTTTTAGGCAAAGCATAGAATGTGCTAAATTCTAGTTAAAGACAGCTTAGCAGATTGTGTGATTTAATTACTAAAAAGAGTAGGAAGCCCACACGAAAAGGAGGCTTCCTCAAGAGCCCCAGGAGACAGCCCTCAAATCATCTAGGCAGACAGAAAGCTAGGCCAAGAGATGAGCCCCAGGAGTTAGAGGAAAAATGTATAAAAGTAGGGACAATTTTATTTCAAACGAATATAAAGGGACAATGGAATTTTACAGGGACTTATAGAAAATACTCTCTATTTTAGTTAGTATCATGTAGCATACTAAGATGGAGGAAGTTTTTCCTCTAAGAATAACAACAGAATCATATGAAGAAGCAACATTTATTGTACATTGAGGAAAGATGATATGGAGCCATAGGTATCATTTAGTGACACACCATGTATAAAAAGAGGGGAAAACAACAACCAAGGACTGGTGATTGGCGATTACCTTCAGAAGTCTACTGACCTGATATAAACAACAGAGGAAAGTCTGATGTCTTTCCAGGACATGGCTCAGAAGGTCATAGATTAAAAGCTGGAAGAAAACTCAGAGGCCATCTCATCCAAAACCCTCATTTTACAGAAGAGGAAAGAGAATCAAGGAAGTTAAGCGTCTTGCCTAAGGTCACACAGAAAATAAAGATCAGAGGTAAACTCTGAGCCCAGTTCTCCCCATACTCCAGTGTCTGTTTTTTTTCTTTTCTTTTCTTTTCTTTTCTTTTCTTTTTTTTTTTAACATTTCTGATCCATTGGTCCAAGCCATGACAGAAATCCTGTTGAAGAGAACTGACAGGGGCGGAGTCAAGATGGTAGTATAGAAGCAGGAGAACTCCTTGATCTCCCCCCATAACCACCTCAAATACCTATAAAATATGACTCTAAACAAATTTTAGAGCTCCAGAACCCACAAAAGTACAGAGAAACAAAGCTCCTGCTGAAGGCAGCCTGGCAGGTGGGATGGGAAGGGTTCATTGCACTGCACTGGGAGCCAAGATCAGTCTGGGCTTCAGCCTCAGGGCTGCCAGGACAAGCTGTGGCTGGAGCATTTGGGAGAGTGAATCACTGGAAGCTGTGGCAGTTTCCAGAATTATCAACCCATAAGAACCAAGGACAAAGTGAAAGATAAGTGGAACTAGGCTAAATTTGCAGGAGAAAAGCAGGTCTGGCTATCTGCCCTCAGGGCAAGAAAGCAACAGAAAGGGTGGCCCTGTAGCCGCCTCCACATAGCTGCTTCAGAGATTGCAGCCTGCAGATTGCAGAGGAGGCCAAGCAACCATTCATAGGTTAAGTGCTCTTACCTTGACCTGCCTGGATCGGGATTGCAGTCTTGGGCGGTCCTCCTGAGTGTCCAGTGAGCCAAAGCTGGTGGGCACTGAAGAGACAATGGCCTCCTAATGGGTCTAGCAGCTGCAAAACCCCCAGTGATTTGGGGCACAGCTCTTCCCTCTGGAAGCAGAGTTCCACAGAGCTAAAAAGTCAAGTAATTGACTGGCAACACGAGCAGGCAAAGGAAGCAAAGTAAACACAGCAACACAACTTTAGATTCCTTTTTTGGGGACAAAAAGAATCAAAGCATGTAACAGGAGGAAAACAACACAGTCAGAATCTCCACACCAAAAGCTTCTGAAAAAATGTAGACTGGCTATAAGCCATAGAGGATCTTAAGGAGGATTTGGAAAACCAAATAAGAGAAGTGGAGGAAAAATTGGGAAGAGAAATGAGAATGATGCAAGAAAATCATGAAAAGAGAGTCAACAACCAGACTGAAGAAAATAACACCTTAAAAACAGACTAACTCATATGGCAAAAGAGGCCCAAAAAGCCAATGAGGAGAAGAATGCCTTAACAAGTCGAATTTGCAAGATGAAAAAAGAATCTCAAAAGCTTGATGAAGAGAATAATTCCTTCCGAATTAGAGTGGAGCAAATGGAAGCAAATGACTTTATGAGAAATCAAGATACTATTAAACAGTTCCAAACAAATGAAAAAAATAGAAGGCCATGTGAAATATCTCCTTGAAAAAACCACTAACCTCAAAAATAGATCCAGGAGAGACAATTTAAAAATTATTGAACTACCTGAAAGTCATGATAAAAAAAAAACAAACCCTAGAAATCATCCTTCAAGAAATTCTGAAGGAAAATTGCCCTGATATTTTAGAACCAGAGGGCAAAATAGAACTTGAAAGAATTCATCAATCGCCTCTTGAAAAAGATCCCCAAAAGAAAACTCCTAGGAATGTTATAGCCAGGTCCTAGAGTTTCCAGATCAAGGAGAAAATATTACAAGCTGCCAAGAAGAAATAATTTGAATACTGTGGAAATACAATCAGGATACCCAGGATCTAGCAGCTTCTACATTAATGGACTGAAGGGCCTGGAATATGATATTCCAGAGATCAAGGGAGCTAGGATTAAAACCAAGAATCACCTACCCAGCAAAATTGAGTATAATGTTTCAGGGGAAAATATGGTCATTCAATGAGGTGGAGGACTTCCAAGCATTCTTGAAGAAAAAACTAGA
>CM053585.1:279175711-279190771 GCA_028646515.1 Pseudochirops corinnae
TGAATAGGAAGGGACAATACTCTAAAAGGTGAAATTCTGAGGTGGGAGAAGATTAGAATGAGAGGAGACAGGGAGAGACAGAATGGGGTTAATCATCTCATAGAAGAGGCAAAGCATAATTGTTACAATGGAGGGGAAGAATAGGATGGCAAAAGGGAAAGGATCAACCTTACTCTCATTGAACCTGGCTTAGGGAAGGAATGACATAAACTCTAAACCGTGTATCTTGCCACACAGGAGAGTAGGGGGGATGGGGATGAGAGGTGGGATGATGGAGAAGAGGGCAGGGTTGGGGGGAGGGTTGATTGAAGTACACAGTTCTGTAAAGGTACAGGGACAGGGACAGGGTAGAGAATAGGACAAGGAGGAGGGGCAGGATAGGAAGAAGGGACATATAATCAGTCTCTCACAATATGTCCACCGTGGAAAAGTTCTGCATAATTACACATGTACAGCCTGTATTTAATTGCTTGTCCTTCCAGTGGGGGTGGGTGATGAGGGAGGAAGGGAAAGAATCAAGAATTTAAAGTTCTATAATCAAGTGTTAAAAAAAAAAAAATATATATATATATATATATAATAATTATTAACTACCTCCAACTGGGAATTAAGACACACAGGCACTGTGGTAGGGAGATCCAACCTGCCCTACCAAAAAAATCAGAGAGGCAAGGGAGAAGGCATAGGAGAGAGGAGATTGGGGGAGGGTTTATACAGTGGGACAGCTGTCTTGAGGTGTTGGGTAGGGGAAAGATGGGGAGGAAATTTGTAACTCAAAATCTCATGGAAATGAATGATGTAAACAAGAAAATAAATAAATTAATTTTAAAAAATAGAAGAAAAACCTGGAAAGACCTATGTGAGCTGATGCAAAGTGACATGTACAGTGTTCCAAGTAATAACAGTATTATAATATGATCATCTGTGAATAACTTAGCTATTTTTAATACAGTGATCCAAGACAACTCTGAAGGACTTATAATAAAAAAATGCTATCCATCCTGAGAAAGAACTGATAGTGTCTGAATATAATTTGTAGCATACTTTTACAATTTTTCTTGAGGTTTTAAAAAAAAAATTGGTCTATAGTTTCTTTTACAAAGTGCCTATTATGGAAATGTATAACCTTAATCAAATTGCTGCCTTCTCAGTGAAGGGAATGGTGGGAATGGAGGAAAGGAGGGAATTTGAAATTCAAAGTTTTAAAAAAAGAAATGTTAAAAATTGTTTTTACATGTAACTGGGAAAATAAAATGCTAAATAATTTGAAAAAATAAAATAAAATAATCAGTATTTCTCCTATCCTCTAAAGGTTTTTAAAATTATTTTAATGCAGTAATAGAATTTTACTAGTCACAAAATATCTATTATTGGGAACCATTATTCTGATAATTAGTTACCTATATCACTTTCTTAGATTTTAAAAAATAATATGCCATATTGGACAACCTGGCCAAAAAAGTCTGTGATAAATATAATATGTGTGTGTTTGCTGTATGCATCATATAAGAAAAAAAGTATGGCATACATAGGAGAGAAGGTCCTCCCTGGAATCAGAACGTCCTTGTTCAAGCCTAACTTTGATCATCTTAGTTATGTGATTAGGGGCAAGACATGCTAACTCTTACTGACCCAGACAACATTCTAAGATTGACAGTCATAAAAAAAGTTTACCATTGGCTTCAATGGATGGAATTTTCACACTGGGAGTTCCTTATACCAATGACATCATAAATTGTGTTCTTGGTCTTGCTTCTTTCTCTTCAAAGAAGTGTGCATGTGTACATGACAGGGGGAGCTTTCATCAGTTTTCTTAAATGGTGAAGAATGTTTATATAAATAGAGACAATTCACAGTACAAAATAGCTCATTTTCTTGGGAGCTATCACAGAATCATAGAGAATGAGAAGGGACCTCAAAGACCATCTTGTCCACCCTGCTTTTTTATTCTTTAATAAATGCAGAAACTGAAGACCAGGGAGGGGAAATACCTATGCTTACACAGCTAAGGCAGAGCTAGGTCTTACAATGTCCTGACTTCAAGATCCAAGGACATCACTTCACCATGAGAAAAATAAGATATATAATCAGTTATTGTTCCTATTCTAATATATCATTCTCAGAGTTTTTCAATCTAAGCCATAGCTCAAAGCAGAAGGCATTTTTATTAGGGGCATAATTCAGAGAATGTTTTGCTTTTTCTAATTAGGTTGGCATAGGGGCTTATGTGATGTCTGGGAAAGAAATCCTTTCCTTGCTTAAGATATTATTTTAAATGAAGTGGATGTAAGGGGTGGGGAAAGGGAAAGTCTACATGCTGTTTTTGCTGTTTTTTTTTTCCTGAGTGTCTACAAATACAGACATCAAAACAATTAAGGGAAAAAATCCTTGAATGCTGAAAGTGTCACATACAAGAAACACATTTAAATAAGAGTATTTGTTGCTTGTGGGAAATGTTAAAAAGAAAAAAGATGACCATAATTTGGAAATAATCTTTGGCTTTATATGTTATGGATATCAATACTTGTTCTCTTTTCACATTATTGAGGGTATACTCAATACATCCAATTTCTAATATAATGATATTTTGTAACATAACATATACTTGCTAAAGAAAAAGACTGTGATGGTATGAAGAGAGGAATACGATTTTAGGTAAAAGTTAGCATCAGGAGTTTATGAGATCATCATCCATTAACATGATAAATTTGGTTGTTTAAAGCCAAATTCAATAAATATTTTTTAGGAAAATTATTCACTTGAGTATAATTTTTTTTAAGTGTAAATTTTCAATAGGTTCTTTAAGGCTTCCATCACCTTCTGAAGTCATTTAAAAAAGATCGTTAATTCAGTAACCTATAAAGAACTAAGGCAAACAAGGTTTGGCTCCACCTGAGCAGTGGATACCAAAAATTTATGTGTATGTATGGATATAGATATATACATATATATACACATATATATATACACACATGTATATTTGTGTATGTATGTATGAATGGAAAATAAGTATACAATAAGTATATTTAACTTGAGGAGTGTTGGGATAATAGTGGTGCCAGATATAGAAGAATACACAAAAACTATACAAAAACAAAAACAAAAGTCATTTAATGGTCTGCCTAATACATGGAAATATTTAATGGATGGATTGAGAATTTGCATTTCAAGACTGACTACTGAAGGTAAAGTACAATTTGTCTTTACACAGGATCTTGCACATAGAAGACATTACATTGTTTAAGTAAATGAACACAACTGAAAGTGTACTTAGAAGCAACATTCACTAGGGTTTCAAATAAACCATCTATCCTATTTCCTTTTGAAAACCTTCCTACTGAACAAAGACACAACGCATACTGTTCCTGCTCACTTCAGGTCCTGGCACAAACTTAAATTCCTGGGAGTCTCACTAACTCTGCTTAAACCCATTTCCAATGTAAGCAAGAAATGTTTACATTGTCCCTACACTGGCAATTTATAGGCACTTGTTCTATAACTTGGGTTCTTATACAGCCTCCTCCCATATCCTCTAAGATTTAAGGGGATTACTTTAGTTAATCTACAGACTTGCTCTTTCTCTTATGTCATTGAAATGATGCAATACAGAAATCATTTGAAGGAACTTAAGACATTTAACAAAGAGCAGAGAAGATAAAGAGGGACACGGTAGCAGTTTTCAAGCATCTGAGGGACTGTCACATTGAAGAGAGATTACAGTTGCTCTACTTTGCCTGAAGCAAAGAGCTAGAGACAATAGGTAGAAATTGCAAAGAAGTAGATCCATGTTCCATACATGGAAGAAATTTCTATAAACTAAAGCTGTTCAAAAGTAGAGAGGGCTACATAGCGAAGTAGTGGGGTCCCCATAACTGGAGGGCTTTCAGCAGGGGCTGCTGGGTGAACACTTGTTAGGAATGTGACAGAGGGCATTCCAGTCCAGGTAGGGGTTAAAACTAAATGACTTCTGAGATCCCATGTAGTTCTGTGACTCTGTGAGCCAGTGAAAAAGTAATGAAGAGCTAAAAATAGGGCATCCAATCTGGATAATTTGAGTTGGTAGGAGGAAAAAAAACATGAAAAATAATTTTTTTTCCTCTATACAGCAGGATTTTCTAATCCTACTTTGAGCAAGTTCTTAATCTTCCTTTCCCTAATTTTCTAGGTAACTGCTTTAATTTCCTACTATCCTTTACATGTATTAACACAGACTAAATATAAACTCAAATGATTACTATTGGGTCCCTTGGTCCTCCTCATTTCTCTTGTTGTCCCTATTCACAGCACTCCAAATGCTATGAATTGGTGATAGGAAACATTTAAGAGCGTTATTTTTTCCCAGCCCATTAATAGATAAAAAAAATACTCCTGCTCAAAATAGCTAAAAAAGATCACACCATTAAAAAACATTCTAAGGAGTGAATTAAATATTTGTAATAGGGTCTTTCTAAAAGTAAGTATAAATCTGTTATTTTAATAGCAGTAGTGATAGTATACAGAACCTGTACTCAAATGTATAGCAAGATGGCACTATTTAAATGTGTGCAATTTAAAAAAAAAACATAAACGAATATGCATACTTAACTTATTAATAGCTTGATTGTTACTGGAATTTTTATAATGTGGGCTCTGTGGCACAGAGACATGCACACACAGTTCTAATTAACACCAATCACAAACGCTAATGGTATAACCTACTGCTTAAGTAAATGAACATCCTTACCCCTGCTGCTTTGAAGAGGCTGATAGGCATGCACTTTATTGACAAAGTAAGCTAATTTACAGAGTGATTGTCCAAGAGGGAACTGCTGTTTATTTGCAGGCTTTTTCCCATTGAACTTACAGGGCAAACATTGCACTTAAATTGTTAATTAAAATATCAACAGATAAAATGTAAACATTGTGTTTCCTAAGCGTGGAATGACATATATTCATTCAGCACCAAATCCTGAGATTCTGCTTAATGATTACCAGAGGATAATTACATTCACTCTGAAAATGCTGGCCAGTACCTACTGTCCCAGTTTGTCTCCAAAGAAGAATCTTTTAGTAGAAAAAACAGAGTGAAGGTGTGAGCTAATCTTCTGCCTTATGTAGACATAAACTTGAAGTACACACATTTCCAAGTGCCTTCAGTGAGGGCCATCTGTGGTTACCAGATGTAAAAGTCCTGCAACTTGTAGAGTCCAAGGGTGGAAAAGAGTTTGGTTGGCATGTGTGTGTGCGTGTGTGTGTATGTGTGTGTATGTGTGTGTGTGTACATGCACACACACTTTTTCTAAAAATAAATCTTCCTGGGAGAATAAAAGAGGTCATTTGCCAACAAAAAAAAGTGATGAAATTGGATAGCATATGGTTTCCTATTTGGAAGCTAAAAGCTTTCTGCTTCTCTGTTTTCTAGGTTAGACTTTTATTAGATTATTAGACAAAATTGTGAAATTGGGTCCAGGTAGGGATTAAAACTAAGTGACTTTTGAGATCCCATGTAGTTCTGTGACTTGGTGAGCTAGTGAAAAAAGTGATGAAGAGCTAGGATAAAAGCAATAAAGATAGCTAGGCTGAGAAGAGAAGCTATAGAGGGGTGTGGTCTTTGCATCAAAGATCTTTGGGGTCTATTATCCATAATACAAAAAAGAACGAACAGAAATACATGAGACATTCCTCAATAGAAAGTGTTTGATGGATATTACCAAATAAGTAATGAAGTATTGAAGAACTGCAAACTATCTATAGTGAAATGAAAACTTGCTTTAAATAGCTAATAAGAGAAATTCAAATCAAAGTACCTCACAACCAGAAATAGGTGAATAGTCAATGTAAGAGCATCTGCAAAAAGAAATGCAGGCTAATATAATGTCAGTATAGGTGTAAATTTGGTTCTACCATTCTGGCAAGCATTTGGTATTATGTTAAGTGACTAAAATCTTGACATACCTTGACCCTATTATCCTCATGGAATGTATAAACCATAAAAAAAGGTTAATGTTAGAAAGAAAAGTCTCATATATACCAAAATTTTCATAAAAATGACTTTTTTAAAAAAAATTAAAAATAACCAGAAACAAAGCAGATGCTAACCTATAAGGGGATGGTTAGAGAAGTTATGGTATATAACGTAAAGGAATATTATTGCACTGTGAGGAGCAATAAGTGTGAAAATTTCAAAAAAAAGAAACATGAATTGATGGAATGTGAAAGAAGAATAATCAGGAAAACAATGAAGACAGTGACTTTAATAATGTAAATGGAAACAAATAAAACAAAATACTCTGTGTGCTGCATGAGCTTGGTTCAGGAAAAGAGTTTATACATGTTTCTTCTTTGAAGTAGCATAGAGCCTTGAGTATGGTATATGTTGGCCATTTGGTCTTGTTGAAGTGTTTTATTTTTCTGTCTTTTTTAATTTGTCAAAAGCTCAGTAGTAAGAGAAATATCTGTAAATAAAAGTAATACAAAATAGATAATATCAATAAGTACACTAAAAGAAAAAGACATTGTGCATTTGTTGAACACATATGGTACCTTACTTCCCATTCATCTGCTACATTGCTTGATTGCTGAGTGTACCTGGGTGGTTTTCATCCCATCTTCTCCATCTCCAGATATAACTAAGTGATCATAGCCAAAGTAGACTAGAGTTAATCCAAGTGAATTGCTGCAGCAGGGATCTCAGCACCTAGAGATTCACGATCTCTGCCCTTGAGTGTGGCATGAAATTAATGTCTGCTGAACTACTCGAAGTGGCTCAGAAAGACCCAGAACTTTACTTCTAATTACACTTTGATATTAGAACTTGCACTAAAAAAATTAAAAAACCATTTGCACTCTGTGTACATGGCTTATTCTTCTATTAGACAAGAAGCTACATAAGAACAATGCTCATTCTTCTTTGTAGCCTTCACAGTACCTTGCTATGTGCAAGGTTTCAATGAATAGCCATTTAATGAATGGATAAATTTTTATTTATTAGTTGAATATCTTAAATCATGCCTTATATTAATTATAAATTGTTGCAAAACATAATTATTGTTTATTGAATTGTACACAACTTCATCATCAATATGAATAATAGTGATAATAAATCACATTTAAGTAGTACTTTAAGGGTTAGTGAGTGCTTTAATTTATGGATTTCTTTTGTTTATATACACATATTCATTTGTTCTCAGGAAACAAACATTTTGTTCCCTGAATAACAAAATTTTATACAAAGAAAATAATCTTCCTTACCTCTTCTCCACTGGTTATCATTTCATTGGTCATGAAAATAACAGAGAAAGAGGCAGCACTCATTACTATTCAGAAGGATTAGAGCATGTATTATGATTTAGATATTCTAAATGACTAAGAGCTGGGGGATCTGTATTATAAAGTCAGGTTTGCCATTGAATATATGACCCTAGGAAGTCACTTAAGCTTTCTGTACCACAGTTTTCTCATCTATAAAATGGGAATGATGATACCCATTTAACTTATCTAATAGAATTGTGATCTGAGTAGAGAGAGATCATGAGTATTTCATTGACATAGGTTACTCATGGATGACGCAACTCCCTCTACCAATGCAGGTTAGCTTTTTTTCTAAAACATTCTTTGAGAGTTGCCTAGTATACTGGTGGGTTGTAATACATTCAGGTTCACACAACTGCTATGAATCAGGTAGAAGACTTGAGCCTTGCTTTTTCTGGCTCCAAGGCCAAAGCCCTCTCTATCTACTAGATCTCATTACTTTTTGTTATTGTTTTTTTAAGATGTGACAATAAAAGTGAACTTGCTCTGAAAAGCATAAAAAGTCACATACACATGTAAAATAATTTAAAATTGACACTGTATCATTGCTTTTATGTTAGTTTCTCTTGAGTTTCTTAGAAAGGAAGAAAAAAGTGCTAAAAACATGATTCTGGTTTGAACACCTGATCTATATGTAAAAGTTGCTAACTTAGGGGTGGCTAGGTAGCACAGTGAATAGAACACTGGCTCTGGAGTCAGGAGGAGCTGAGTTCAAATGTGGCCTCAGACACTTAACACTTACTAGCCGTGTGACCTTGGGCAAGTCACTTAACCCCAATTGCCCCTCCAAAAAGCAAAAAAAAAAATTTTTGGCTAACTTGAAAACAAAAATTAAGGGCAAGAAACATTGTTCATTAGCTTTAAATTCTAGGATCTCTCTGTCTTTGTCTATTTGTCTCCCTCCCCTCTTTCCCTCTTCAAAAAATACTTGGGCAGAAAAAACAAAATTACTAAATAAAGTTATTATTACTTAATGTGACCTGAAAAAAGTTAACATTTAACATGCATTTTTATCCTTCTTTGACTTCCAAAGTGACTGATTTATGTTGAACTGTTAAAAATAGTTGGCACATTAGCGTAAATATTCCATTCATATACTATGTGTAGGGATGTTTCTTAGCAAATTTCATCTTTTAGGGTACCCACTGTCGTCATTCTGTTCCTAGATCCAGATGTCATATATTTCTTGACTCTTTGCTACATGGGATATATTCCACGTTTCCAAAATGCTATTTTCCCCCTTTGCCTTTCCCAAAACAAGATTAACCTGCCCCATATTCCATCCCTCAGAGGCATGCTCTCATCTAGCTCAACAGATAACTAATACATTAAACATTGATGCACGAATGTGTTAACCCTCTATGCTGTTTCAATGCTGCGATATGCCACTGCATCTGAAGAACTAACGATGAGTATCATGCAAGGGGTGTGTAAACAGGTCACAATGCATAATCGTCTCGCAACATTGAAAACAGGAATAAAAAAATTGTACTAAAAGAAGAGAAGACTGACTGGTCACATGGCATGAGTGTGGTAGACAACTAGAATATTCCACTGATACCCCTGTGATGCCAGGAGAATTGAATAAAGACTCTCTGAATCTCGAGTAAGAACCCTCTGTGGAAAACTTTGGGGACAACATGGACAAGAGTCACACAGTAGAGCCAGGCATGGATTAGTTTCAATCTGCACAACTAAGGGGAACACCTGAATTCATGAGATCACAGATTCATTTGAATACTTAAGTCATTTCAGTGATAAGCAAAAGTCACCATCAACCCTTTACTTTTGCTAAAGAATGTCTTTTGAAGAAATAATGTTTAAATTGAGAGTGCTATAGTTGTGTAAAATGTATCACTATACACTGACTCCTGTAGGGGAGGGGAAAATATATGTGTGTATGTATGTGTGTATGTATGTTTACACACATTATATAAAATATATATACATCTATGTGTGCATACACACATGCTTATATACACACAGTTCATATATTCATACATGCATGTTTGTATACACATGTGTGCACACATTTATCTTGGATAGGTACTCTATGATAGCCTTTAGATGTGAAAAGAAGAGGCAAGTCTCCAAAGCATTGAGTAATTTCTTTAGGGAGGGCATAAGGAGGGATGTTTACAAGAATGGAACAGGGTAAGATGAGAAGGTGATGATTTGAACCAGGAGAAGTGATATCACAGGGAAACTAAACAACATGGTACAGTTATATGACCCTGTTAGTAATATTACCACTCTGGGAGTCAGTTTCTTTCATACATGTAGATGAAATGAATACAGAAAGTAGTATAGCATAGAAAAAAGTTAATCTTGAAACCAAGAACTGGGTTCAAATCCTTCCTTACAGACTCCTCAGCTATATGATTCTGTGCAAGATATTTAGTCATTCTGAGTGTCATTTTATTATCTTTAAAATGGGAAAGATAATATCAACTACCTTGTAAGTTTGTTGTATATCAAGTAAGGTAATATATTTAATTCATTTTGAAAATCTTGAAGTGCTGCATTTATGTGAACTATTTTTGTCCATGTATTAAAATTCTTTTTCTTTATCCTTGTATTTCCCCCAGGGCCTTGCACCTATTAGGCACTTTAATATTTTCTGAATGAATTAATGAATAATTGAAAAGGTCCCTAAAACCAGGTTTCAAAGTCTCTGAATTACTATCATACCGAGCTTTTTAGCTACCAATAATGGTAGGGGTGTTGGGATTGGGAATGTGGGATAGCAGAGTGGAAGCATCTTAGGAAGATGATTCAACAGCTGTCAATAAGATAAGATAATGTGAATGAATCACTGAACTCTATTTTTATTATACTTTTAAAATTATATTATGTTATAGAGATGCTTGTTTTATTCACTAAATTAAAAAGAATAAAAATACAATATATGCATACATAGACATACACATGTATGTAAATATACATATATACATAAATTGTCATAAATATTTTTTAATAAATTTGTGTCCTTTTTATGTTTTAAAAGACATACTATGGGCAGCTGGGTGGCTTAGTGAATAGAGCATTGGACCTAGAGTCAGGAAGACCTGAGCTCAAATCCAGCCTCAGACATTTAACACTTTACTAGCCATGTGACCTTGGGCAAGTCATTTAACCCCAATTGTCCTGCCTTCCTCCCTCCAAAAAAAAGCAAAAAAAAAAAATTTTTTTTAAAGACATACTATATGTGACACATATATACACACACAAATGTAATCACAATTCTTTGACCTTTAGCGTCTTCATCTATAATATACGGGGGTTGGAGCAGACGACCTCTAAAATTCCTTTCATTTCCAAATCCATAAGCTTGGATCCTATCTACTACGCATAGAAACCTTTGGAGGCACAGAGTAAATTAATTTTGAGGAGACCACTGTGTGTGAGATGAAAGAGTATCCCTCACAACTGTATCCCTTCTAGTCCTCCAGGCAACACTCTCCCTTTCCCTCGTTCACCCTCTCCCACACAGGGCTCTTATGCTCTACCATCTGATGACATTCTCGTTGGCTGATATGGTCAGAGGCAGTGCAGATAGCCTAATCTAGCTTGTTTCTCTGGCTGGCAGCATCCAGACTCTTTAATAGATGAAGCATCACAAAGCAAACCTCATGCTGGGAAGTCTTTTCAGAGATGGGTTCATTTTTGCAGCTCTTTAGTATTTTGCAAGTGAAGTTTCCATTGTGGAGATTCATGCCTCCATACCAGTAACTGAAATTTGAATTGGAAATATGCCTGTGCCACAACTGAACTGCCTTCTTGGTCTAAGGTACTCCTGTAAGATTTGCACACTTATGTGAAGATGGAAAAGGATTTGTTTGTGTCCTAAACTTTATTAATCATTTGTCACAGATGGAACTGTAGCAGCTATTAATCACACACATAATCTACAACAGCTCTTCTGTTGGTCTCCTAGTCCTCATATAAATTATCATGTCAAGGATTAATCCATTTTGTTTTGCTTAATCCTCTGTTTTTATTCATTCTCTCCCTCTTTTCCCTCCTTTGCTCCCTCCCCCATTCGTACACACAGAGACAGCCCTGTTTATGCAGCTTTTGTTCAGAAGGGTTTCAAATTGTCTTCTGGACAATTTCAGTCTGAATGATTAATCATAGTGACAGAAACTTGACCAAGGGTTCAACTAACCATGAATAAAAACACTGAGCCCAAGGTCGTTGCAGGTTACACTTCTGCTCCATCCTGGAACAATAAGGAAGAAGAAGTGGATGAAGGAAAGAAAGAAAGAAAAAAGATTCCTTTGGGCATTATTGCCTCCTAACTGACAATAATCTGAATACAATGTGTCTGTGGCCATTTCCCCTTCTGAAACAGATGCCTTCTGTTATTAGACTTGCTGTGTAGGCCACCCAGTCTGGTGGAACGGCCCACTTCAGCAATTTCAAATCACAGTTAAATGCTGATGCCTCCAGGGCTTTGACGATTGCAAACAAAGTGAGCTCAGAGTTGCCCAGCTAGCTTCCCTAAAGTGCGATATAGGATTATAAATTTAGCTTGATGGCTATTAAACTCATAAATTGTAGTCAGAACATCTTACGATCAAAGCTCCTCACAGCTTTCCTTTGGGGACAGAAATAAAGGAAGCCTAAAGATGAATACACTGGACTGTATAGATTAATTAGGGTAAACAAGTTTTATTTTATTTATTGAAATGCAAAGATATTGAATAGAAAACAATGAACTCTTTCTCCAAAAGGAATCCTTCCTCTTCACCTGGGTTCTGTCATTGCAAAGCTCTGGGCAAGGCCACACACCAGTAAGCATTTAATAAACATTAATTAATTATGAGGGCTTGGAAGGGTGGCTCCCATAAGTGGGAGAAATAAAAGGCAACACTGTGTTGGCTAATCAGATAACAATAAAAATGAAATAAACATGAGCTACTATAAAAAAGATAATGACCAGCACAATGATGAGGATTTAAAGTATCCCAAAGCCTCCTTTTTCAGGTGCAACGTGGGAGATGAACTGGCATATTCTGTAGTTTACTCAACCTCACAGTGTAACTTCCTGGTTGTCAGTTTTGACTTCCAAGTCGGGACCACTTGTTTAAGAGAAAATACTTATTTAATCAAATCAGCCTAATATGTATAGTAGAAGGCAGGCCCCTGATTTTAAATGTAGGTTCTGTACCTGTGTGACCTGGGAGACTCATTTCATTTTTCTTGGGCCTTCATTTTCTCATCCATAACATGAGAGGTTTGGACTAGAGCAAGGTGTGTGTGTGTGTGTGTGTGTGTGTGTGTGTGTGTGTGTGTGTGTGTGTGTGTGTGTGACTTTTTGATAGTTAGGTGAAGCCTGCATGCCCTTTTATGTTTTTAGGTATATAAAAAAAGTTATATAGGATTATAAAGGAAATTAATTACATTGAAATATAGCTATCAATTTAAAAAAATGTTCATGGACAGGAGGTTAAGAACCACTGCACTAAAGGATGTAGAAGGGCTCTTTCAGCTCTAAATCTATGAACCTCAAAGTGGCGCATCACACAGGTACCTCCCTGTTGAGGTAGGTCTTCTTTCCTTTAGCTCCTTTAACAGATCATACCATGTTATGCAATTATCATCTCTGAGTATTTTGATTCCTTCAACTATTAAAAAAGAACAAACATAAAAAGGTCTAATTTGACTAGTAAAGGAGGAGTAAACTTTTTTTTGTCTGTGGTTCTATAGAACTCTAGTAGAAGGTGGCACCAGAATATTTCTCTTAATGATGTTTGGGGATGTTAATGGATTACCACCAAAGTGTAGAGTTTGTTATTTCCTAATCAGGGTTAGCAAACATTTCCTTCATGACTTAGACTTTGGAAAGGTTTGCAAGGAAAATTATTCTCACCATGAAATGAATAATCAATATCAGGGTTGGCAAACTGCAGCCTGCAGGCTAAATCTGGTCTGTCTCATTTAAAAACCATTCTTATCTCACCATAATTTGCTGACCTCTGATCTCTATTACTTATAGCTAAGTATGAATGCAAGGGAGGTCCTGGAGTCAGAAAGAGGGATACTTTTCCATTATATCATAATCATTTCAAAATTAACAATTAGGGATCTTTTTTTTAAAAAAGCAAATATGTAATAGGGGACAAACAATTAACTGAGACAGTTCAGTGTACAACAGATAGAGCATTGGACCTGGAATCAGGAAGGCCTGAGTTCAAATATGGCTTCAGATGTTTTAGGAATTTAATTCTGGGCAAATCATTTAATCTCTACTTGATTCAGTTTTCTCCTATCCAAAATCAGGATGGTAACAGCTACTACCCCCGTTCCCTTCAGGATTATTGAGGGGATCAAACAACATATTAGTTTGTTCTTTGCAAACCTCAAAATGGTATACTGCTGCTATTAGGATTAATAATAACATCATTTATTTATACTTTTGGAATGTTTTCACATAAATTCTCTCATTTGATCATCAAAATATCCACAGAGGAAGAAAGAAAGGCACAGGTATTAAATGATTTGAATCTTTCAAGAACACAGTGTGATATCCAACACATAATAAGAAGAGGTGAAGAATCTGCTATTTGACATTCATTGCATGATCCTGCAAGTCATAGAATATGACCATTTACAAAGAATAAAGGTTGCAAGCCTCCCAAATGGTGAGGGAGAGTCACAGAACAGGCTTGAGCAAAATGTAAACTAAGAATTTAAAGTCAGAAGTGACATAAAGGATAGCATCAGAGTGTTGTAAGGCTAAAAAAGGAGGTGGATTGGCCAATATGGCAGCATAGAAGCAGGAAAACACTGCATTTCCCACAGAGCCACTTCAAATACCCATAAAATATGACTCTAAACAAATTTTGGGGCTCCAGAACTCACAAAAATACAGAAAAACACATCTCCTGCTGAAGGCAGCTTGGCAGGAAGGGCTCATCGCAGCACACTGGGAGCGGAGCAGAGCCCTTGAAACTGCGGCTTGACCCTAGGGCAGGCAGGACACGTTGCAGCTGGAGCCTTCAGGAGAGTGGATCAGCAGCAGCTGTGGCAGTTTCAAGAACTATCAACCCATAAGAAACAAGGACAAAGTGAAAAGTCAGCAGAACTCAGCTAAATTTGGGGGAGAAAAGCTGTCTGGCTGAAACTACCTCAAGGGCAAGGAAGCAGCAGAACCTGGGCCTGGCAGCTGCTTCCACATGGCTGCTTCTGAAGGTCCTGGCCTTCAAACTGCAGGGGGGCAAGCGATCATTCAGAGGCTAAGTGCTCTTGTGTTGAGCTGCCTGGATCCGGATGGCAGTTTTGGGTGATGGTCCTGGGGTATGTTTTCAGTGAGCCAAAGGTGGTGGGGGCTGCAGCGGCCTCCTAATAGCTCTGGCAGCTGTGAAAACCCTAGCGATTTGGGACAGAGATTTCCTCTCTGGATATTATTAAACAGATCCAAACAAATGAAAAAATAGAAGGCAATGTGAAATATCTCCACTGACCTGGAAAATAGATCCAGGAGAGACATTGTAAAAATTATTGGACTACCTGAAAGCTATGATCAAAAAAAGAACTTAGAAAGCATCCTTCAAAAAATTCTCAAGGAAAATTGCCCTGATATTTTAGAACCAGAGGGCAAAATAGAACTTGAAAGAATTCACCAATCACCTTTTGAAAAAGATCCCCAAAAGAAAACTCCTAGGAATGTTATAGCCAGGTTCCAGAGTCCCCAGATCAAGGAGAAAATATTACAAGCTGCCAAGAAGAAACAATTTGAATACTGTGGAAATACAATTAGGATAA
>CM053585.1:279191271-279218181 GCA_028646515.1 Pseudochirops corinnae
GGGGGGGGGGGCTATACAGAGGGATGGCTGTTTTGAGGTGGTGGATAGGGGAAAGATGGAAAGAAAATATGTAACTCAAAATCTCGTGGAAATGGGTGATGTAAACAAGAAAATAAATAAACTAATTTATATTAAAAAAAGGAGGTGGATTATTTACATCATAAAAATAAGGCATAAACCAATAGGAACTTTGTGTACTTCATTGGTATCTAGGGAGTTACAAGAACTCCATCATGGGCCCTGGGTGGGCCCACAAGCAGATTTCCTTAAGTATATGGACAAATGTTGCCCACGAGGGAAAGATACAGATGTGTTTTAATTTGAATCGCCAGAAGAAGAAATATCAAAGTATTATCTTGAGTTAAGTGGCAAAGCAGTGAACAATGAAATAAATATTCTCCCAGACTGAAGTCATAAACTGACTTCAGAAAAATAGCATTCTAAGTAACTCTTACCTGTATTTAGAACCACCCTCGTGTTTCAGACACATTTCTGGGAAGATGGTATTGACAAGACAGTGTTTTCATTTTATGAGCTAAACAGCATCTTCTTCATCACCCACTTTCAAGTTCATGGAAATACTTTTAGTGATAATTGCTAAACATGCCAAGTGCATTTATAAAAGCCAGCATATATATTGATAGGAAGTTTCTATATTTGAGATGCTTCATGTAAACATAGACATTCAGTAATTATTGCAGTTGCTGCTCATCTCAATGAGAGGAGAGAGTAATAAATACAAGAGCCATGATCTCATTAAAAAGCTGATCTATATGCAGTATGCTTTTTGGGTCATGATTCTAGTCCACTATGCAATTTTGCCAGACACTTCTGCATCTTTAACAAACCATACTTAAAAAAAAAATCTATAGGAACTTTAGATTAGGTTCTCGAGGGGAGCAAATATTATAAACAAAATTTAGAAGGAGGTTTTCCTGTAGAAGAGTGGAAAGAATGTGTGCTCATGAAAGAGAAGACTTTTCTACTCATGGCTACCTTTAGGGGATAATAAACTGTTTAGAAACTCTTTGTCCTGGTCAGAATTTTATTATTTTATTCTAGCCTTGAGCAAAAAGAAACAAGTCAGTAACAGTACCTAAGGTGAAGTTTTGAGTCTACTATGATTTTTGTGGCCTGTGACTGAGTCCCCTTTTCAGACTGTGCATACATAGCAATGTGTGTTGTCTATGCCTCACCCTTGATATATACTGAAGAGAGCACTGAACTCAGAGGTTGAAGGCCTGGATTTTAGTTGCATCTATACCCCTTACATGGGATCTGAGGCTCTCCTTCAGTTTTCTCACTGATAAGATAAAGCTCTGTCAAATTCGCAGGGTTCTAGTGAGGAGAAAATAAGATTATGGCCATAAAAGTGATGTACAGATGTGAAGTATAATCATTAAATATTAGTTTTCCCTGGAGCTAATCAATTATCTACCTATAACTTAACTTCTCTGGAACTCAGTTTCTCCATTCACAAAATGATGAGTCTTGATTATATGAACGCTGAGGTCCCTTCTAACTCTAAATCTAGGACCAAGTCTGATTGCATTAGTTTAGAGAGGAGGAAAATTGAAGTCCTTAGTGATCCACCCAAGGCCATACATCTACTAAAGGCCAAAATAAGTCAGATGTCAGGTATTCTGTCTCCTAGTTCAAAGAGCTTTCTCCTATTACTTCAGTACCACGCATGTCACTCCTTTTATTGGGAAATCACATTAAACCTTTATCACTCATTAACATATGCATGAATTGATTTTTCAGATTAATTGCTCGTTCATAAATCAGAGCTCCAAAATGGACAAAAGGAAGTAGAGAGAGAAATAGTTCAGAGAACACCCTCTGTGGTATAAGCAAAACCAAATGGAATACCTCATTTGGAACTGAGGTCATACTCAGGAACATGGGGAAGGGAAATTTTCTTTTTATCACAACAACTTTTATGTGATTTGCAAAATACTTTACTCATATATCATTTCACCCTCTAAAAATAACCTTGTGAGGTAGATACTACTATTATCTCCATATTACTTATGAGGAAACTGAGACTGAGAGAAATCATGACTGCCCATAGTTACAAAAGCTAGAAAATGTCTGATGTAGGACTCAAAATTCAGGTCTTCCTGATTTCAGGTCAGGCACTATGCTGACCTTGTTCAGGGTCAGCCTAGTATAATGGACTGGGAGTCAAGGGAGATCCGAGTTTAGATCTCTTCTCCATACACAAACTACTCTGTAAATTTGAAAGTGCCATATCAATGTCATTGTAGTAGTTGCAGTAAAAGTAGTAGTAGCAGCAACAATAGCAGCATCAGCAGTAGTTGTTTTATTATTACTATTATTATCACAGATTTTGCCCATGGAATAATTTGGATCACATCTAGAGTAGAGACACTGGGGCTATACACAAGCAAAATTAAAAATGTTTGAAACAAATGTTCAATAACAAACTTTCAGGTCATTCAATAAGAAGGAACTTGATAGCTATACTCGAAGAAAGGAACACTAAAAATATATTTCATCATAGGGCAGAAAAATATTGCTAATCCCGAATATAGAAAACATGCACACACTAAAAGAATAGCTTACAGCTTACAAAAAGAAAGGTAGATGTGAGAGGAAAACAAAACTATGCACTTTAATTTTTAATTAATTGATGCCTAATTTCTTTTCTCCCAAACAACAGGTACAAATACTACCTAAAGCAAATCAACTGTTGAAGTCAAGTGACAGAAAATTAGCTCTTATACATTTTTAAAACTTTCAAATAGGTTTTCATTAAATTATAATGTCTTGATTTCATGGACCAATTTCTCATGACTTTCCACAACTAAAAACCAATGTATTATATTATTGGAAAGCTAGAACTTTCCTGATTCTATAATAACCAGCATCATATCAAAATATAATCTCTATTTACAAAAGGGTAAATAAAGCTATATTATGTGTGTTTAATAAATGCCACAATCAAAAGCACATTTATTTATTTATTTATTTGTTTTGTTTTTTTCCCCCAACATTTTTAATATAGGTGTAACAACAAATAATTCCTTCACTTCAGCTCCTTCACAGCCAAACCAGGAGGCAGGGACTGTTTAAGTTTCTCTGCCTTCTCTTTGCCTGCGATAACCAATGTGTACAGGTACCTGCTGCAGTGAACCTTAAACTTCACATTGTCCTTGTTTTTCTTGATCTTGACAGAGTTGGCATCTTTTCTCCTGGCTGTGAGCAAGAAGTCTTTTATTTCCTTGATTTTTCGGGGCATGGTGGCAAGGCGGGACGAGGGGCAGCATGTGGCCAGAGAGGTTGCACAACTGCCAAGGGACCAAGGAAGATGGAAAAGCTCAAATGTGCATTTAAACATTATAAACTCCAATGGAAATTTATTCTTTTAAATATGACTCCTGATTGTTAAGATTTTAATTCACATATATGTGTACATGTATGTTAATATATACATACATATACATATGGAAAGGAAGACTATATTGCAACATATATCTATCTTTATACTTTTATAGTTATAAATATAATATTTTTCATGCTACTTTGATTTCCATTCTTTCTATGATTTGGTGTTTTTTTCAGCTTTTTCATTCTTTTCTGTGATACATTCTCCTTTACCTTATGTGCTTCAACCTGGTTAGTCATTGTACAACTTTTAGGCATTTTGATTGTTTATAATCAATCATGATTATAGCTATGAACATCTTTGTAAACATTTTTTCTTGTAATTTATTTCCTTGGGACATCTTTCTAAGAGTAGGACTGGTAGTCAGGCGAATGAATTTGATCCTTTCCCTAGTTCTCCTTGAATAACATCAGATTGTCTTCCAGAAAGATTATGCCATGAGTGTACCTCTTTCCCCAGATCTGTGCACCTTTGAGTTTTGAAGTTTTTGTTAGCCTAATGGGTATGACATCATATTTCTCTGCCGATTGAAATGTATTGATTTTATCTTTATGAACTTAAAATAAAGTGTCTAGTCACTCTTCGTTTCCACTTCTATGCATTGCTTTCCCTAACCTTTGACGATTTTACAGAGTTGTGTTAGTACTCTCAAAAAATGTACACAAAGGAAAGTTGAACAGGTCTGCCAGTTCTTACTACTATTTGAAATTTCACTCAATTAAATAAACATTCTATTAATTATCTGCATAAAAGTCCAAAAATTGATCAAAGTGAGAGAAAGTTTTGCTAGAGGACTATTGATTTCATTTGAGCCTCACAACAACTGTATAAGATATGTTCTTTTTTCTACTTTGTAGATGAAGAAAAACCAGTGGAGTAAATGATTTCCCTAGAGTTACACAGCTAGTGAGTATCTGAAGAGGGATGTGCACTCAGTTCTTCTAACTCCAAATCTACCACTTACACATTTTGATATTATTGCCTCATTACAAGATTAAGAATGTGGCAATAGTTTGAGGGGAATCAAAATAACTCCTGAAGCCACCTACCAAGTCATGAAGGGTCACAATGTGCCTCAGTAGATTGCTTACATTATTAAAATCACAATATTAAATGACACTACCTTTGAAGAATTAAAATGAGTCAAAAACCAGTGGTTTACAAACTTTTTTGATCACTCATCCCTATCAGTAGAGAAAAAATGAACATGTATGCTCAATATTTATATATTTACTTATTTGTAAATTATCTACACATATGACCATAATAAAATTTACAAAAAAATTTACAAAAAATATAAATTTTTAAAGAAAAAGATGAGATAAAGACAAAATACTCTTTGATCTTAGAGGGAATAGGGAATCAATAGAGTTTTGTTGTTGTTGTTGCTGTTTCTTTGTTGCATGGGATTTAACCTTCAGAAAAAAATCACCTTGGCAGTTGTTTTGATGAAAGACTTGAGGGAAAGGTAGAGATCCCATACAAAGAGATAAATTAAGAAGGTATGAAAATAGTCCAAGGGAAAGATGCTTGAGGTCCTGAACAAAATTCTTGGCTACAAGTTCAAATAAGGAAACATATTCAAGAGACATTATGAAGACAGATCAACAAAATTTGGCAATGGATTATATACTGAGGTGATGAAGAATAAAAAATCAAAGATATCACAGAGGTTATAAACCTGGGCGAATGGAAAAATGGGGGTACCTTCTGTAATAATAAGGAAGTTTGAAAGTGGGGAGTGTCTAGGGTAAATATGTTATTAATGAGATCTGTGTTGAAAATCAAAAGCTATCTATGCCTTTTCCTCCTGTATGACTCATTCCTTTATATCAAAATCAAAAAGGGAGGAAGCAATGTTCTCACTTGTTAATGCCATGAGGTAATAATGGGGAAAAAAAGTGATAAGTATGCTTAGAGGTGGGAATTTTCCCAGTAGCACCTATATAACTGTCCTTGTGTGTGCCCCAATAATGATTAAATTGTAACTGTCTAGAAGGGCTAATTTCTAGCTCAGAAGTATGTTTGAGGGTTTGCACCATACAGGGAAGAAGGTAGTATGAGGGAGCATTTAGGAGACAAGCCACACTTTTGACTGTTGCAGAGACAGAAGAATGGGTCCTATTTTCTCACTTCTAAGTGGCTGATCACATATTTCTTATGATCAAGTCACTTCCCTCTTGATTCAACCCATATATCTGACTGTAGATAATGCTGTTGACCATCATTTAAGCCAAATGGTAAAGTGCAGTTCATAGATTATGTCAGAAAGCCAGGGGGCTAGTTCTAGTCATGACTTTATCACTACCAAGTTGTGTGACTTTGGAGGCAATATTCCACCTAACTCAGCCTATGATTCTGTAATTTCTCAAGTGTCTGTGTGTGTGTGTGTGTGTGTGTGTGTGTGTAGTAGTAGTAGTAGTAGTAGTACTAGTAGTAGTACTAGTAGTAGTAGTAGTAGTAGTATGTGCATGTGTGGGTGTGTGCATGTATATCTGTGTGTCTTTCTGTCCTACAGTTTGAGTACATAGAGGGACACAATCAATACCCTAAAGGAGATTAAATTTGCATTAATAAGAGATAACAAATATGCAAACATGGCAAATAGATACACGTTCATGGATTATTTAGGTAGGTAATACATTACAGGGGAAGGTTCATCAGGATAGGGGAGGATTCAAGAACTTCTTTGCATAATGAAAAAAATCCCTCTGGAAGGTTCCTCAACCATTTTTTAATGATGAGAGGTATATAGCCTGGCAGATGGGAGACAGTCTGTCCCAGACATAAAGAATAACATGAACATAGGCAGATGGTTCTGTGATGGGTGAATGCATAGAAAGGCAAGCAATTTAGCCTGACTATAAATGTGAGAATAAGTGGGGCAGTGATGAGAGATGAGTGGGACAAGAATTGACTGGCTTGATTAGTTAATTCATTTATTACCTCCATAATCATTTATTATCTGTTCCACACAACAGGCAAGGTATCTGCCCTCCAGAAACTTATAGTCTAGTAGCAAGAGGTGCTGGGGGTGGGATGGAATAGTGAACAATTGATTAAATACAGGGTGTCTCAAAGTCTTAGTGAAGGTTTAAGCTTTAATAGCTTATATCTTCTTTAATAGCAGACACTTTGCCCACTGTGCAGAGCAGACAATAAATGATCGTTCAGGTGATGAATGAATTGACTAATCAAACCAATCAATTCTTGTCCTTCTCATCTCTCATCAGTGTCCCACTAATTCTCACATTTATCGTCAGGCTAAATGGTTTCGCTTTAACCTTTAATAGCTTAAAGCAATGCTAAGACTTTTGAGATACCTGGTACATGAAACAAGAAATAGTGATGTGTGTAAGTAGTTAATGTTATGCATGTCACTGGTGATTCCAATATTTTTGTGAAACTTGCAGATAATTTTCTTCTGTAGCAAAAGCATGTATAGTAATAAAACTCTATTATGGTAAGATTCTTTTCTTTTAACACTACAAACATATTCCAGGGAAACAATCTGGAAAGCCATATAGTAGCTAAAGTATCCAAGCTCATGTTTTTTGAGAAACAGTTTCTTTATGATCTACCTGGGAGTTGGTATGTGGTGTGGTGAAATATATTCTATCAGTGGGTCTGGGACTTCCCATACAAATGTGAAAATATTTGTTTGCATACCTAAATTAATTTTTAAAAAACACTATTGGAACACAGATTAATGAAAAGAGTCCTAGATTAGGAGATGTGTGTCCTAAGTCCTAGTTTTGTTTAATCATTCAACAACTATATGATTTTTACAGGAACAGAAACAAATGATATTTAAGGTTTCTTCCAGTTCTCTTATTCAGTGGTCCACTGTTTAAGTTGGTAATATAGTTGGTTGACCGTATTCACTAATATTTCCATCTGAAATTATTCAAATTGAATATAATCAAGTGATTTTTATCACAGCAAAATCAGGTTAGAATTTTAATATATTTAATAACACAATTTCATTTAATTTCTGTATTTAATTCAGCCTAGCAACCTGGGGTACTTCAAACAAAGATATTTTAAAATACATCAGATAAGGGCCAAGTCTCTCTTTAAATTGATGCAGTGTTATTTCCTCCCTTTAAGCCTAACCCCTCCCAACCTCAAATTTGATACATGCTGACAAAATACTTCAACTTGGTATTTGCAAACTTAATACCAGAAACTAATTACTAGAATAATAGTAGCAGAAAAAAACAGTCATTTCCTTACTACGTTGCAAAGAAAGAAATTGGAGGCAATTTAGAATCAGAGATTCATAGAACCATAGGATGTTAGAGCTCGAAAAAACCTCATAAATTATCTAGTCAAATGCCTTCAATTTAAATTTCTGTCTACTCCTTTTAGGTTGTTATTTAAAATAAGAGTCCATTACTATAACCTAAAAATAAAATTGTGGGAGATGTTGGGGGTGGGGAGAGAGAGATACAAAGACATGTGTCCTCTATTTAAAATGAAAACGAATACCACAGGAAACTTAGGCACCATATTTTACATTTTCATACTTGGTTCAGAATTTTCTACTTGTCTCCTCATTTCAATGATGATTAGAGTTTTCCTGAGAAATGATTCTAGTAACAATAATTTCTTTCTTCTGTTGGAGAGTGCTTCTCTCCTCAAAGCACCTCACAAACATTTCTTGATTAAACTGTCCAACAATTCTTTGAGGTAAGGAAGGCAATGCCATCTGTAACTGAAAATTCTCAAAGGAAAACATCCGTCTGAAAGGACCAATTCCCTGAGAATTGTCAGGATAGTAAGATTGTCAGGAAAGGCAAAGAAACTACAATGTACTGAAAATCCAGCCTGTGTGCTCATCCAAACAGGAAGCCATGTTTTGCCAAATGAACATTTAGCTAATTCCCTAATGAATGTATCACACTGTGATTAGAAGTTGATAACAACAAAGCCTTACAATTCTATCCCACAGGCTGTTTTTGCGGTTAAATGTTGAACAATTTTCAGTTTCACAAAGATCTTGATTTATAAAACCTGTGTGTCAGCTCAGATTCAGCTGCCAACTGTAAAGAAACATGGGGCTAAAGAGCCAAAAGTAAGAGATGGGAATAAGAAAAAGAAGTCAGGGTCGGGATATTTTCATTTTTGAATCATGATAAGCATAGTAACATTAATTCCAAGATTCTATGAGCTATGTTTAATTAATACCACACATTATTTTGGTCAGTTTCAACTCTAGGTAAAAATCCTTTTCTTTGCCTCTTCCTGATCAGAGGACCAATGTATACTTGTTCATTCATTCCTTCATTCATTCACTCATTCAGCATTTATTACATCTTTATACATGGCTCAGGGGATAGAAAGACCAAAAAAAAGTCTCTGCCTTAACTGAGTTTACATTCTACTGAAGGGAAATGGTATATTCATATAGATAAATCAATATAAAATACATACAAATCAAAGGTACTGATTATAGTTTGACATAGATTTAAAAATTTACATGTCCAATTCATTTTGTAAACACACACACACTCACTTTTGGCTCAAAACTGTGATTATTGTCCTGGTGACACTGGACAAATTACTTAACCTCTCTAGGCTTCAGTTTCCTAGGGAAAAAAATGTTGTAGTTGTTTCTTGTTGCAACCCTGATCTAAATCACAACTAAGGTTCCTTTCAGCTCTAACTATATGATTATAATAGGAGCAATTATAAGGGGGAGGTAAATATTTTCCATCAGGCTCTATGTCTTAAGAATGTATCTATTTGAAATGTTCAGGACTGAGGTTCATATGAAGTCATGTGCCAACAGCAGAGAGGGACTACATCAAGATAGTGATGGGGATATGAGAACAGAGGAAAAAAGCAACAGGCAGAGAGATTGGTGATGGAAGTGCCTGGCATAAGAAGGGACAATAGTAATAGAACCTAATGCTATCTAATTGGTAACAAATAAGAGAACTTCATACTGCAGTTGTGATCCAGCTTTTACATTAAGGGACATTTGGAACCTTCATTCTAAATTCATAAGAGGTATTTACAATGTCTTTCCTCAGGAGAACATGACCCTGAAAGGAGATGGTTTCTCCCTCTATTTGCTCTGGAATCCAGGAAAAGTGTGTGCCAAGAGTGCTTTTTGAGTTATCCAATAAATGTTTTGGTCATGATTAAGTGTTTTAATTTTAAAAGTATATTCTTTATCTAGTCTATTAGCATGTTGCAGACTGACTTGAAATGACCTTGGAAGCTCCCAACCGAAGTGGCATGGGGGGTTGAGGCAAATGAGATAATATTACAATCTAAATCTTCCACATTGAAGCCATGAATCCACTTTAATATGTAGGTTGGTAGCAAGTAGGCCACAAGAACATAGTAAGTATGGTTTTTAAAAAATGTTAAAAAACAAAAACTATTCTTAGAGAAAAGGTAGATGTAAGATAGATGACAGTAGTTAGATGAACTTGGAATTGGTTGAGTAGTTGGATCCAAATAGAAATCATCGAGAAGTTGAATACAAACCTCAAGAGACATCTCTAGTAGAATTCCCCAGGTAGCTGTCCCTTGTCCTGTGATTTTTATCTTTTTTGTTAATTATTTGGATGTAGCCATTTATTGTATGCACACCAAATTTTCAGATAATGTGGATCTGAGAGGGATAGATAAGAAATCAGATGACTAGGATCCCCAAAGATCTCAATAGGTCAGAACAAAGAGCTGAATTTAAAGAAAAAGAAAATTCAAAAGAACAATTCAATTCTTTATTTCATAAAGTTACATATTTGGGTTGAAATATCAACTTCACTACTGGATATAGATGACATGATTGGAAAACAGTTTCATGAAAAAAGATCTGGGTGCTTTAGTGTACTATAAGTTTAATATGAGTTAACAGGGTAGTGTGGTAAGGCAACCAAAAGACATAATATGATCTTAAGCTGTCATAATATTCTCAACAAGGGAAGTGATGTTCTTGCTGCATTCTGTCTCAATTAGAAAAAATCTGGAGGACTGTTTTTAATTGTGGATGGTGAAATTTAGGAATGATATTGATAAGTCAAGCCTTACCCAGAGGAGATAAACTAAGATGGTAAGGGGATTGGAGAAAATGCCATATGAGGCTCTTTTGGAAAACAAACAAACAAACAAAAACTGGAGATGTTTATATTAGACAAGAAAAAAAAAAGAGGGAGGACATCACTTTGAGTAATTACAAGTGTTGTCATGTAGAAGAGAAGATTTTATTTGGTTTATTTGTCCCTGGAGAAAAAAAAACTAGGAGCAATAGGTGAAAGCTGTAAAGAGACAGATTTAGGCTTGATGAAAGAAAAATAAATTTTGTAATTATTAGAGCTGACCCAAAGTAGTATGGGTTGGATGGCCACTTAGGGATATTGGAACAAAAGTTTCTGTTCAGAAATGGATTGACCCAGATGACCACTGACATCCTTTTCATTTGAGATGCTGTGTCTCCTTTGGTGGGGGACCAAAAAGCAATTTTTCAGATGTTTTATTCAGTAAGATTTTTTTTTTTAAAGCAGTAGAAAAAAAATCACAGTGAGTTTGCTGTAACCCTACAGTTAATGTTATTGGGTTTTATCAGCTGAATTTAATGGACTACAATGCAATTAACATGCAATTAACTTAAGTTTGTTGATAGATAATGTTTCTGTACAATTTTATAGGATCAGTGAGATGTTCAACTGAGTACCTTCATTGTAATACAAAGCTCTACTTTAGGAATAGTTGACATCACTATCTCACAATAGGCTGTCCTTTCAAACATTTTCATCATTTTGTGTTCACTTGAAAATGCACATCACTAGTTGTGAGATTCAGTAAGCTGCTGCATAAATAAATAGGAAGAAAACTCTCAGATTGAATAAATAAGGAATGAGGTCTTGAAAAATGAGCCAGCTTTGGAGTTTTCACACTGGTGTGACAGGTTGTAATATGAAATCACAGATTATTCTGGACTTTCAGGGTCAACTCCTAATCTATGTCTGGCTTCTCTTTTATCTGATGATGCCTCCAGCTTTAAGCCCCGCTTTTAATAGAGAGTCTGAGACCCAAAGAAACACATCAGTAGACCCCTTGAACTTATTAGTTACTTGAATATATTTCTCTGGGTTTCAAGAGGAAGGGTGGGAACAACATCCTGTCTTTTTTTTTCTTTTTAGGTTTATTATTATTTTTTTACATTCTTTTCTTTTTAAATTGAGTTCTAAATTTTCTCCCCTCTTCCCACCCCTCTCCCATCTACTGAGAAGGCAAGCAAAATTATATCAATTAAACATGTGAAGTCATGCAAAACATATTTCCATATTAGCCATATCACACAAAAAAAGAAAATGAAAAAATGTAATTCAATTTGTTCCCTGAGTTCATCAGTTCTCTCTGGAGGTGGAAAGCATTTTTTCATCATGAGTCATTTGGAATTATCTTGGATCATTGTATTGATCAGAGTAGTTAAGTCTTTCATAGTTGCATCATTAGAATATTGCTGTTATGGTGCACAATAATCTGATTTATATCACTTCTCTTTGCATCAGTTCATATAGGTCTTGTCATGTTTCTTCTGAAACTACCCCGTCATCATTTCTTATGGCAAAATATTATTCTACCACAACCATATGCCACAACTTGTTCAGCCATTCAATTGTTTGCTGCTGCCACCACACACACATACTCACACATGCACACACACACATATGTACTATATTTTTGTATACACGTGTGCTTTTCCTTTTTCTTTGATTCTTTGGGGTACAGACCATGCATGGTATTGTTGGGTCAAAGGATATGCACAGTTTTGTAGCCTTTTGGCCATAGTTTCAAATTGTTCTCCAGAATGTTTGAACCAATTCAGTGAATTTTTGTGTGCATTTTACATTAGGCCAATTCTGTTTTTTAGGGTGCTATTTTCTTCAGTATTTTTTTGTGTCTCTTTTCACAAGCTGTTGATTCTCTTTTCATAAATGTCTTGCAATTCTCTCATTTATTTTCCCATTTTTTTCCTCTACCACTCATTCCTTTCTTTAATTTTTTTAGGCATTCTTGCTGGAGTTGGGTCCAGTTAGCATTTTTCTTTGAGACTTTTTAACTATTTTGACACCATCGTCTTCTGATTTTATGTGCCACCATAGGAGATTTTTATGGTCAAGTTCTATTTTTGTTGCTTGTTTTTTTTTTTTTTTTCCCCAGCCTATTTCTTGACTTTCAACTGTATGTTAACATTGGGCTCTTCTCATTTGGTGCTTGGGAGGTACTGTCCCAAGCTTTAGTCTTTTTTGTGCTGCTATTTTCAGAGCTAGTTCTGGGGCTCTACAAGTTTTCAATGCTTCCAACGTGGTGTGGTCCAGGAAAGGTTGTGGTCACTGCCCAACTAGTCTACACTCTGGTCTTTACCCAGGAAGGGCCACTACTTGCCTTTAGCTGCAAGTACCACTATTTTTCTTGGCTCTGCAACTGTTACCAGGTCTCCTGCTTTCATGTAGCCACAAGCATTAGTGCTCCTTTCCACCTTAAAATTGTTATCAGGATCCCTCCTTTTGAATGACTGATTATTAAGTGCTCTCCTCGACCCTAAAACTGTAACTCTGACCTGTTTATGGGCCAGTCAGCACCAGGTGCACTCAGTCCCAGCAAAAGGTCCCCCATAATCTCTTTATGATCAGTTGTCAGACCTCCTTACTGTTTTTGGGCTGAGAGCTCCCACTGTTGCTGCTGCCACTATTTCAGCTGCCTCCAATGCCCACTGCTGGTATTCTCTGATACCCCCCACCAACGGTCATAGTCCTCTCCTACCAATCTCTTAAGTATTCTAAAGCAGGAAAATGTGTCACTGTGACCTTCTGTTGACTCTGTTGCTCCAAAATTTGATTAGAGGATTTATTTTATAGTTGATTGGAGGGGAATGGTAGGAGAGTTCGACTTGGTTGCTGTCTGTACTCCACCATCTTGGCTCCTAGTGTTCTTTCAAGAGATATATTAAAACATCACCAAGAAAGAGCATTAGACAAATCTTATTTTGATATGTTGGTTTACTTGTTTGTTTCTGGACCATATGTATTATTTCATTGTTTTAAGAAACTCTACATGGAGACACTCCCTTTAACATTACAAATAGGTATTTACTCTGCAGTTTATAATCTAAGAGAGTTCCCTATGGGACTGAGAGATTAAGTGACTTGTCCATGGTCACACAGATAGTATGTGCCAGTCAGGATTTGAACTCAGCTCTTCCTGATTCTAAGGCTTGCTCTGTATTTGTAACATGATATCTCCTTTAATTAAGTAAGCAATTTCTGACCCAGTATTTCAGAGAAAGGATATTTTTGAAGTTTCAAGTACAAGGGTATGTCATTCCAAAGCAACTTTGGAAGATCAACTGGGAAAGAGACATCTAGAATCAGACCTTTAGCATTTTATGCTTCACTAGTGGTCGTGCTCAATTTATACTTCCTATTGGGTATCAAGGGACATGGAAGGGTTGTGGAACTTGAGATGCTTTAAGGCTGGAGGCAGCAACAGATAAATGTGAAGCCAGACAGTTCTGAAAAATAGTAGTGTTAGTCACACATATGCCAAGCACACAGAATTAATCTGATTCCAGTTGTTCACCAGGCTGTATTCAAGGTGAAGAGTATGAACTACAAGACACTAGTAACTCTCGCTGGAATTTGACAACTGCATGTCAAAAGGTCCATGTAAATTCAAAACTTTAAACCCTGGAGGTATATTTAGAAATACTGTGGTAATATTTTTCAAGCCTTTCCTCAGATATCAGTGACATTCTGCTGGGGAAAATGAGTATAAGGAAGGCCTTCTTTATAACTCCAGAAAGCCACAGGTGCAAACCAATTGGAAGAGCTAGCCTCTGGAGAGGAATAAACATTATATTACACTGAATGTCATTAGAAATTCTGAAGGTAGAAGAGAATGCCTAATTTATTCACAAAGTGACATTTTATTTAGTGCAGATATGCAATTTGGGCATTTACTAAAGGCATTTGCAGCAATAAAGAGGTAACAGGAAAATAGGTCCTAGCAGATGACATTGTTTTCTTTGGCCTTCTGAGTTGCTGTTCTTTCCTTGTTGGGGGAGTTAACTGAAGGAAGAGAAGGTGCCTTTGTGTTGGGTAACCTTCCAATACCAACCATGTTCTCCAATCTTATATAAGAGTCTAAAATGTTTTCCCTTTCCCCTAGTCCTTCCTTTCTCTTGCAGGTCAAGCTAATGTAAGCCTTTTACTTCTGTGCCTGAGAATATTACATAAAATAAATGCATTTTGGTGATCTGCATTAATTTACTACTGTGGTCAAAGGTTAATTATTACAGTGAATGCTGTGCTTAGTTCAACATATGGGCACTGTATACTTTAGCTGATCTGACAATTTATATCTGTTTATTAAGGCTGGCACTGGTGCACAGAGGTTGGGGGGGTCAAATATTTGATATTTGTTCATATGTATATTTTTGCCTGTCATTGGTATCAACAAATAAAGAATGCATGAGAGAGCCATCTCTATATTTGCTTATTTTCCTAGTGCTAGTTTTGTGTTCCCCGTATAGTGTATAGCATGTTTGACTCAGATTCATAATTCATATAATCACAGATCTAGATTGGGTATCTAGTCTAAACCCTTACTTCTGTAGATGAGAAAATGTTCCTGGAAGCTGAATGAGTTGCACAACATCAGACATAGTACAGACCATAGATTCAGATCCTCTCACTCTGGAGCTGTTGCTCTTTCCAATGTGCCATAACTAATGTTGATTAATGGCTAACTAATGCTGGGATTTAGGAAAACCCCTGACCTTGTATCTCACCTCAGTCACTTATTATCACTCTGATTCTGGGTAAGCAATGTAACCCCTCTGAGCCTCAGTTCCCTCTTCTACAAGATGGGAATAACAATATTAATAGCACTTACTTCAGAGGGTTATCGGGGAGGTCAAATGAGATCATAAGTAAAGGGCTGTATAAACTTCAACACGTTCTATAAATATCAGTTGTTGTTCTTGATGATAAAATTGAAGGAATCTGGAATATGAGGTTTTTAATTCAAATCCTGCCTCTAACACTTAATATCTGGGTAACTTTAAGTAAGTAATCATTACCTCTGTGGGGCTTCACTTTTCTTGTCCATAAAATGAAGGAGTTGGGTTAGATGACCTCATTGGTCCTTTTCAGATCTAGGTCTATTGACACATAATAGACAGCTTTGGGCACACAGTATTCTACTCCTCCTGCCAACCTACATGGGGGCTTGGTGAATTTGGTTCCATAATGGACAATGGAGGACCTTTTAATTGTTTATGGAGCCAAAACTGAGTCTGCATACAAGAAGCTCCACCAGAGGACTCCTCCCTCTCTTTCCCAGTGGTCATTGAGACAAGAAAAGGAAGCACCAGAAACCTTCTCTCCTCATCAAGACCAATCTGTGGTTAAGAGCATGGTTCTTCTGTTTCTTTGTCATCTTAGGTTTGTTCATTTCTACTCTTAGGTAAATGAGTATTGAGATGGGACAGTCCGGGATTTGACCTTATGTGATGTGAAAAATTGAAGAGCCACCAGAGGTCGAGGAACTGATGTTCATGCTAGAGTTTGCTGGCAGACAAGCCCAGTCAGGAACCAGCCATTAGGAGTTACCTGTGTCACTTAGCCAAGCAATGGTTCCATCTGGCAACTGAGAAACAAAGTACTGCATGAAAAGGAGCAAATCCTCCATTAGCTATGCTAAATATGGAAGTGAACTTGGGGGAACTGGCATTTGTAGCACCAGCCTTAAGTCTAAACCCATTTGTACCAGGGATTGAAGTGATAGAGGTGAAAGTATGCTCAAGTTCAGTGGGACATGGGCATTTTTTTTAAGTCATGCTTTATCTTCTCAATGAATAACCCTTTATAAAAGCTAATGGGACAATAATTGTAGTGAAAGTGACAGTGATATTGTAAATTTTCTTTACAATGTTGGTGATTGATATTGGAGAGCATATATGAAAATAGGGGCTCAAGTTGATAGTATTAGAGATCATGATTTCCCCTCAGGGATACCCCTACAGCCTAGTGTTGGGAATAGGACTCATTGTGCTCTGGGAATCCTATCTATGTATGCATAGGTTTAAAAAGTGAGTCTGGGATGTTACTACGTTATGATTCTTGTTATAATTATTTCTGTTTGTGATATTTTTAACAGTCTATACCTAAGTATACTACTGACTGTATATTAAAACAACAACAAATGGGGCAGCTAGTTAGCACAGGGAATAGAGCACTTGTGACTTTCTGGAGTTATAAATAATGTCTTCCTTACACTCATTTTCCCCAGCAGAATGTCACTGATATCCAAGGAAAAGCTTGAAAAATATTACCACAGCATTTCTAAATATACCTCCAGAGCTTAAAGTTTTGAATTTACATGGACCTTTTGACATGCAGTTGTCAAATTCGCTGGAGTCAGGACTAGAGTTCAAATGCAGCCTCAGATACTTGATACTTACTAGCTGTGTGACCTTGGGCAAGTCACTTAACCCCAATTGCCTTGCCTTCCCCCCTCTCCAAAACAAACAAAAAAACCCAACCAAAAACAATGAAATGCTATACAAAAACTTTGCCAGATTACTGATATGGAAGGTAGGACCCCAATAAGACTGAAATAAGCAGCACTTGTTCTTAATGTCCTCTCCTTTATCTAAGGCCTTCCAATCCTGTAGCTCCTTGTTATAATCCTATTTTTAATAATCCTACATAAAGCACTAAATCAGATGATTTAAACTGTTACCCTATTCATGGCATCTATATATTAACAGAAAGGAATAAAAAGGCCTAAACCTTTAAAATGCCAAAGAATAAATATACAGAGATATTTGAGGGAAGGAGTCCTATGTGGCATATGTCAAGTAGCACAAAGTAGGCAGTCACCCATTCTTCAAGTTGGTTCTAATGGCATACATGGTGAAGGCATATTACATATAATCTATTATATATGTGTGTGTGTGTATGTATGTATGTATGTATATATATATGAGAGAGAGAGAGAGTATGTGTTAAAACTCCATCTTCTATGTCTGCTGTCAAAATTACCCAGATTCCATATCTCTAATGAAAACAGAAAAGTCAAATCTTCAAAAGAAGCTTTGAGATGACATTAAAGCATAAGCTTTTTAATTAGGAAACTAGTAAAGAAACCCACAAGATACATTATTATGGCTGCCAGTGTGGCTTGATACAAAAGTGGTGTTTGGTTTTAAATTGAGGAACACAGCCACTGGATCTTTCAAAGGTGTACACATCTCTGAAAAAAGGCATGGCTACTGCTTGTGTGCTTTTTCCCTCTGAAAATGTCAAACTCACTTTTATAGATCACTTTAAGGTCTACAATATGTTACATCAGAAATCAACAAACATTTATTAAGTACCTACTATGGGTCAGATGCAGGGGCTATGAGACAAAAATGAAACAGTCTCATCCCTCAAAGAGCTTCTTAGACTTTAATGGGGTCTACAAGGTAATCAGAGGGGAAAGGACTAACAGACTGAAGAAACAGAAACAAAGCCTTATGTATAAGGGGGCACTTGAACTTAATTCTGAAGGATAGTAGCAACTCCAAGGGGAGGAGGTGAGGAGAAAGAGCATGTTGAGCATTGAGGAGAACTAGTGCAAAGGCAAGGGCATGAGAGCTGGAACATAATGTGTGTGAGGAACAATGAATGAGTAGTCTAGACTATTTAGACTGCAGTCACTGTACATTGAGAGGAATAATGTGTAAGACAACAGAAAAGATCAGAAGGGATAGGTTTTGAGGAGTTATTAGTGGCATCACAGTAGTTGATGTTGTTGCTGTTTTCCGTTGTGTCTGACTCTTCCCATCGCCTTTTGGGTTTGGTTTTGTTTGTTTGTTTTAGCAAAGATTTTGGAGAGATTTGCCATTTCCTTCTCCAGCTCATTTTACAGATGAGGAAACTGAGGCCAACAGGGTTAAGTCTCTTGCCCAGAGTCACACAGCTGGTAAGTGTCTAAGACCAGATTTTAACTCATGAAGATGTCTTCCTGACTTCAGGTCCAGCACTCTTATCTACTGCACCAATAAGGAGCCAGTAGATTTTATTAAGTATTGAAGTGACATAGACATGTACTTTGGGAAAAATCATTTTATAGATATTATCTTAGTTACAGCAAGGATACCAGCTACAAATATAGATCCTAAACATTCCAATATATTTGCATAAATAGGCAATATAAATTTATGTGTTTAAATTTACATGTATACAATTTCTCTACTTTCAGAATTCCATTATTTCCCTTTATAACGATGTTTCTTGCCAATGTAAAAAGTCACTCTCAAATGAAAGGCGTGCCTAGAGATAGATCCCAGCTCTTGAACTACTTGCCTTGGATGCTCAGTCTAAGAGTGAAGGTTCCGCCTCTTACTGACACTATATTCCACCATTTTCTTTCTCCTGAGTCAGCAGGGACCAAAACGGACAGGAATTCTGCTTTTTCAGGCTATCAAAGATCACAACCCCCTGTCAGTGTTGCTCCCTGCTGCCTCACAAGAAAAGCATTTACAACAAGAGGGAACTGGAAGCAGCATTTTGAGATCTTTGTCCTTTAGGTTTTCAGAATATGTCTTACTATTGTGAACACACCTAAAAGAACAGCGGTTTCTGGTGAGTAAAGTGACAGTATCAATGATTCGAATAACACCTTATTTCTCATTTACTTGGCACAAGCAATGTACCTTTCTCTGTAAATACTAGTCATCATTTAAATTCCTTCACAACCTATATCTCACTTACATTTAAGTTTTATTATATATTATTCCACTTCATACACCCTATAGTCCAAACAAACTAGTTTAGGGTGTTTCTCACACACACCTGATCCATGCCTTTGTGTAGGCTATTTCCCATGCTTAAAATAGTTGGAAATGGATCTGAGAGGTGCATTTGTCCCACACCCTCATTTTACAGATGAATAACATTGGATCTAGAGAACTTAAGTGTCTGGTCTTAGTACTTGAAGCAGAATTTGAAGGCAGGTCTTTCTGCCTCCAAGTCCAACTTTCTATTCCCTAAACTGTGCTGACTCTAAGCTCCTGCTCTTGCCTGGCACTCTTCTAAGCACTGACATGAATTTCCTCTTCATCTTTACCTCTTAGAATATGTAGCTTCCTTCAAAACTTAGCTAAAATGATAGTTCTTGAGTTTGCTTATCTCTTTATCTCCAGTGTCCAATGCTCCTCACCAAATTACATGGCATTTCCTCTGTATATATTATGTATTTGCTTACACATGTATATGTTCTTTCCCCTGATAGAATATGAATCCCTTGAGGGAAGTCAGTGTTTGGTTTTTCCCCCAAGTATCCCAGTGCCTATCACAGTGCCTGGCACATACTAGGTAATTTAAAATGCTTATTATATGACTAATTGAAAATGGGCAATTCCAACTAGCTAAGCATATAATATAACATAATATAACTAAGCATATAACATAACATAACATCATATAACATCATAACATTATATTATATAACATTACATTACATAGCAACATAACGTGACATGACATGACATGACCTAATATAATGCAGTCAGGAAAATTGCAAAACCTTGGACCAAAAAAATGAGTTTTTGAACTGAGTGGGGCGATGTAGGGATATATTATAGGTCTTAATATTTTTTAGCTATTTGGATCTAATAGTGCTACTAGTCAAATCAACCGAATAGTAGTAGATGAATGACTTTAAATAGTATTACAAAATAATTCTGCTTTCCTATCAAAACACTTGAAATTCAAGGGGTAAATGCTGATGTCATCTGAAGTGAAGAACTGTAATTACAATAGAGGGTTTACTATTTAAGTAAACATAAAATGATTTCAGCCGCTGCTGAAACTCACTCACTCATTTGATTGGGCCACCTCCCACCTCAAGCTAGTCTTCCCCCCTCTCCCCACACCCAATACCAAGAATAATATACTGTAAACACTTTAGGAATCGATAGCAATAAAACTCATTCCTTAGTGGCACCAGTTTCAGTTCTGCTGATAGACTCTTATATCTTAATTTTCTTGGACACAAAATCTAACCTCATTAGGCATGCTTTTGAGATTTTTTTCAAAACTATGATTAGGGTTGCATTTCTGACAAACATGAATAGTGTCCACTAGAATTGTGAAATAAGCAACCTTGGTAGAGTTTTATTCTATCAATGTCATTTATTATTGGTAGAAGGTACATGTACCAGCCTATTTCACTTAACACACATTCTACCAATTTGAGACCCAGTAAAACAAAGATTCCTCCAGGGCTTCTACTATAATAAATACTGCTTGAAAGTAGCAATTACTTTTTCTTTTCTTTTCCCTTTCCATTGGGTTATAGAACCATAAATCTTATCATTAATACCAACCAGGTTTTAGAACCTAACTAATATTGGAATTTCTTTAATACAAATGTCATGGGAGTTTTACATGTGAACAAAAAGTGTTGAAAAACAATTAACCTGGCATTCAAGGGCATTATCAAAAAAAAAATCTGACTCTGCATTTTTTGCCCATTTGTTACCAGTTGCTCTTGAATTCTGTATGCTGCATAAAACTGCTGTTTGACCCAAGGTTCTTCATTATTGTAAGAAATACAACACCAAGGCCTTACCTTTCTGGGCTCTAATATCCACAAGGAAAACCCTGGAGTTTTACAGAAATAGAGGTAGCTATTGATTCCTCACCAGAAAGATCATAGGGAATTCATGACTTCCTGGCCATTTTTAATTAGCATAAAACAAGTCTTTGATGACTAAAATGCTGGTGCCTGGAATGATTAAAGGAAAAGTATTTTACTTAAACTAGAAAAAAAAATAATCCAGAGGCTCTCATAAAATAAATTATTTTTTCCTAAAAGAAAAATACTCCTCTGTGTCCTAAGTTAAAAAAAAAAAACCAGAATACTCCCTCACCTTCTACAGTGCTGTACTATATTATCTAGTATTTTTTTTCTGTACATTTAAGCTATGTCCACAATGGGTTCCATGGCTTAGAACATTGTGATGTTTATAAAGCTTCTGGGAGGTTGTGGAGATATTTGCTCTTTCCCTCAGCACTATTTGGCACTGATGAAAATATACCCTTGTAAACATTTCAATCTTAGCAAAAGGTAGAGGTTGTTCCCCAAATATATGCCAAGCCCCACAAGAGGAAAAATCTTTGTGCTACTTTTTATAGAGCCATAAAGTGTTAAGGATGGAAGAGAACTTGACCGTCTTACTCAAATCTTTCTTTTTAGAGATGGTAAGTCCTGGGGCAAATCTTAGAGAGTAAAGTCCATATCCTATAATAACAAAACTCTGTCTTCTATTAACCACTCCTTATTTATTTTGAGAGCAGTCCCACACGTTACCTATTTAAACATTTAACTCAATTCAAGTACCTACCACATACATCTTTCATCTTCTTTGTTGTTGTCACTGACACTACCACCCTAGGTTAGAATTTTGTCATTTCTCACTATGACTATTATTGTAATAAAAGCATATGGTCATTTTCCCTAATGACTTTCTTCTCATTGTTCATGATGATTGAAGCAAGAGAGTCAGTTGGTTAGAGTACCATGCTATTTAAGTGAAGGCTTCAATCTCCATATGTGATACTTAGCTTCTTTCTATTCCTTGCCACACACCATATTCCTCATCCTGGCCAGCTGTCTCACAAATGCCAGCTGTTACTCTCAAAGGGCAACATACAAACTTGTGCAGATGAATCATTGCTACTTCATCATCACTGTGGGAAAAATAAGTTTATAATAAGTAGGCTCGTATTATTGCTGAAGTATCTTTGTATCATATGTGAAAGATAGAGGAGGGCAAAAGAACTGAACTAACGCATAGTTTCCTTAGTATACACAACTCCTAGATGAACAAACTCCTTGTACTGAAGTGAAACACATGAAAACTAATATAACTGTAGGATCCCAGGCTCAGAAATTGAAGATCATCTATCAGGGGTGGGGAATCTGCAGCCTGGAGGCCGCCTGTAGCCTTCTAGAAGGGTCCTTGGGTGTGGCCTTTTGAATGAATCCAAGTTTTATGAACAAATCCTTTTAGGAAGGGGATTTGTTCTGTGAAGTTTGGATTTCATCAAAGAGTCACATTTGAGGACCTAGAGGACCCCTTGAGGCAACAAGTTCCCTACCCCTGATCTAGTGTGATACATATTAAAGATGAGGAAAATGAATCCCAAAAGGTAGAAATGACTTTCCCCAAGTCATATGGAGCATCATTAGCTGAACCAGGACAGCAATCAAAATCCTCTACTGTCCTTTCCATGAGAGCCACCATGCTGTCTTTCACAGCTAACATTTACATGATATTTCAAAGAAAGTTCTGTTCTTCTCATGTGATGATAGATAAATGAATTAACTGATAGAACATATATTAAGTACTTATCATGTGCCAGGCACTGTTCAAAACAATGTGAATATTAATAGAAGCAAACAAGACAGTCCCTCCCCATAGATTCTCTTTGGGGAAAAACAGTGCATAAAGGGGCAACTAGATGTTGGGAGAGGAGAGAAGGATACCCAGGTGAGGCACAGGACAGTGGCTAGGAGATGAAAAAGGGTGAATGGCAAGTCAGACTTGGAGTAAAGTGATGACTGAGGAGTCTCATAAAATAGTAGTCTAGGTAAGGGTCTAGAAGGGGTGTGGAACCTGCTGCCTCGAGGATACACGTGGCCCTCCAGATCCTCAAGTTTGATCCTTTGACTGAATCCAAACTTCACAGAACAAATCCGTATAATAAAATAATTTCTACTGCAAAACTTGGACTCAGTCAAAAGGCCACACCCAAGGACCAAGAAGGCCACATGTGGTCTTAAAGCCACAGATTCCCCACCCCTAGTCTAGAAGATCAGAGGATCAGGGCCTGAGAGTGGATCTTTCACAACAGGAAACACAGCTAGTGAGGAATAAACTGAGCCTCAGTGAGGATAAAGTGACTTGTCCAAGGTCTCTAAATTAGTAAGCAGCAAATCATTTTGATATTCCTACCAATTTCTTGCTTTTTTATTATCACAAGTCTTAAGCTTATTATCTTCCTTCTTTAAAAATTATGTATGAGAAATTAATCTAATACAAAATCACAGTCAAAATAACTACAAAAAGCCCAAAATGTCTAGGAGCCAATCTACCAAAGAGCACCCAAAACACACATAGAAATACCCACATGATCCTCTTAAAATAAATAAAAAATGCCTTCATATTCAATGCTCATGGCTGGGCTGCCCCAGTGTAATAAAAATGACAACACTATCAATTGCTAAATAATACTATAATGTACAAATTTAGTATTTTAACAATGAAACTAACAAGATTATGCTTAGGAACATTGAGAAAATAACAATGAAACCCTTTTGGAGAACTAATGGTCTGGACTATCCTGGGAAATAGTGGAGAAAAAAAGGAATGGAAGTAGACTTGCACTTTCATCAAAACTATTTCATGTTAGTGAAAAAAGAACTGCAAAATACTATAGACCGGGGGATTACAGTAGATAAGAACGTATCTCAAACAATGAACTCAACAACCCAGTGTCCAATAAGTCTGAGGACATATAACATTTGGAGAACTCCTTATTTGACAAGAAATGCTGAAAAAAACAACAACTAAAAAGAGGTTTGACATAAAGGGGGATGTGTAAGGAATGGAACGGAAAGAAATACACGTTTATAAGTACTAACCGTGTGTCAGGCACTATGCTAACTGCTTTATAAATATTATGTTATTTGGTCCTCACAACAATGCTTCAAGTTAGGTGTTGTTATCCCTAATTTACAGTTAAGGAAACTGAGTTAAAGAAACAGGACAAGTTACTTGCCCATGGTCACACAGCTAATCTGTCCAGGGATTAATTTTAACTTAGGTTTTCATGACTTCTGGCCACTATATCACCTAGTTACCTATCAGAAATTAGACTTCAGAAGCTTATGTTATGTGTCAAATAAGGTCAAAATAGATATACAACCTGAATATCCATGATCATATAATTATAAACAAATAAGTGAATTAGATCAGTTATCTTTCATAGCTATGGTTAGGTGAAGAGTTCTAAAACAAGTGACAGAGTAGATCACAAATGACAAATTACTTTTTCTTCCATGAAATTAGACAGTTCCAACATGGTTAAAATCAACCATCTAATATCACTGATAAGAGATTGATATCCAAGATACAGAGGAATTCGCATACATGTACAAGACTTAGAGCTATTGCCCAATGGACCCAAGGTCAAAGTACATAAGCAATTTTTTTTTTTTTTTTTTTGCTTTTTGGAAGGGGGAAGTCAAGGCATTTGAGGTTAAGTTGACTTGCCCACAGTCAATATAGTAGGGCAAGGTAGTGAGCAGAAGTAAAGTACAGGAGGCAGAAGGGACAGGAAACAAGAGATATAATCAATTTCTGTGGGATTTGACATTTTTATGCCAAAAGTTTGGAATGGCCATTCTCTTCTCATTATAGAACTAGCATCCTTAATCTCATTTCATGAATTAAACAAATAAAAATAAATATCCTTGGTGAAATAAATGTTTTACAAATAAATCACACATATTACTGTCTGTGAAAAAAGGCAAGATATAGTAGGGCAAGGTAGTGGGCAGAAGTAAAGTACAGGAGGCAGAAGGGATAGGAAACAAAAGATATAATCAAACATAAAAAACAAAGATCAGGAGTAGAATAGGTTTGGGAAAGCATGTTGTCTATATATGTGTATATATGTATATGTGTATGTATATATCTATAGCTAGAGAGAAACATTTAAACTCTATTGTAGCCTTCTGGGGGAAAATAGGAGGGGTGGAAGAACAAAGCAAAAAAAGTGCACATCAGAGAACAAAAGAAAACTCACAAGGAAGCAAAGAAAAGATGGACAATTCTCAACACAATGAATATTATTTATCATACAGGTTTTCTTGAAATGAAAATCTATTATCACATATTTTGAATCTTCCTGGTCTTCAATAAGCAAGACATGCTCTTTTTTCTTTCTAATTTTGTAGTTAAGTTCTGATATTTAAATGTATCAAATGTTTTTGTTTCTTTTCTCCATTTTGTAATTGTATTGTGGTGTTTGAGCCTAAAAATTTTTTTTGAAAAAGAAAAAAAAGCAAATTATTAAGAACTCTATAAAATCCTGCCCTAAATTATCAATAATAGGATAAATTCAAAATGAAAAAATCATATTTTACCTCACACCTAGAAAATTGACAAAGGTGACAACAGAATGAAATTGTTTATGTTAGAAGAGTTTCAGAAATGCAGAAACATAAATACACTGTTGGGAGAGCTGTGAACTCTTTCAACCGTCTTGGTTATACAATCTGGAATTATTTTTAATAAAGTACTAAATGTTCATATTTTGATCTAGATTCTTCTTCTAGGTGCATACCCCAAGAAAATCAATGGTAGAAAGGAACATGCAATTTTTTTGTACAAACTATTTTTTTTTTTTGGAGCAGCAAATAACTAATGATAAAATTTATATACAAATGCTAGTGACTGAGGAATGGTTGAAAAAGAGATGTAGATGAATACGAATTTAGTGGACTATCAGATAAGAAAATGTAAAGAATTCAGGGAGGCATAAGAAGATGTATGGACTGATTAAAAAAATAAACCAGGCTAATCAATTAATATATATTATATTATATATAATGATTAAAGAATGCAAATGGAAAGAACACTAATAAAACAATCAAAATTGAATGCTGTGTGAATCTAGTGACCAAGTTTAACCCAAGAAAAGAGATGAGATAATGTACTTCACTCTCTTCTTTGGAGAGGGGGGAGTTACGGATAAGGAAAAGACACACACACACACACACACACACACATTATAGTTTTCTGTTACACGCTTATACCACAATTTATTCAACTATTGCCCATTATTTTGTGCAGTGGATTTCATTTTAAAATATAGACACTAAATATTTGCATGATATAATGATTATTAAATATAAATCATTAATATGACAAAGATCTAAGTTTAATATTCCCTAATAATGTTTTGTCAACTGTCATGCCTCTTTTCCTTAAACTTAGTGGAACATATATTCCAATAGTGAAAGTTGAACTTATTATAGTGAAGTTGAACTCATTATCTCAAAACTACAGGGAGGAAGAGTGTGGCTACACATAGATCCATGAGACCAACAGAAGTCAAAACCTTCACTCTGGGGTTCAAAGAAGTTGCCAAATTATATTTCTGGACTAAAATGTAAAACAAATGATGCTGGATACAAGCTGGCCATGGACTGAGGCTTAGAATTGTATTTATTGTAATAGGATTGGAGCAGAGTCCAGAATTTCTGTGGGATTTGACATTTTTATGCCAAAAGTTTGGAATGGCCATTCTCTTCTCATTATAGAACTAGCATCCTTAATCTCATTTCATGAATTAAACAAATAAAAATAAATATCCTTGGTGAAATAAATGTTTTACAAATAAAGCACACAT
>CM053585.1:279218681-279231181 GCA_028646515.1 Pseudochirops corinnae
TGCATCGAATTCTTCATGTCACCTAACTTGGCACTGAGTGATTTTATGACATTAAGAATAATAATTATCCTCCACATTATGCTTAATATCTATCAATAAGGCTATGACTCTTAATCTCCTCTAAGCCTCTTTCCATTAAAAGCTGTGAATTAAACATATATATTCAAACAAATTAAATGCTGCTAACAACTCCCCTAAATGTGTAAACACTTGCATAAACATGAGTTTTAGCAAATGCTGAATTAATCTGAAGTGCCAACTTTAAAAGCAATGAACAATAATCATATCATCACCTTAAAATGATCTCCTATTGGAACACTTTGGCTGAAGCTTCTGCATAACCCCGCTTTATAACATAACTAAGATTGGGAGAACTCAATGAGATCACCAGTGATAGCTTGGTGTTGACCATAGTTGCTTGGCTTTCAGCATAAACTATTTTCTAAAGGAGATGATTTCAAAGATTTTGAATCAACAATTCATTTTTTAAGGGAATAAGAATGAGGTTCAGATTTAAGTAGATTTGTGCTTTTTATTTGGAGGAAGTAAACTGTAAATATTAGCCAATTATTTAAATGAATTCTTTTGTAGCCACTATTTTGATACATTGCTAAACCTGTGGTTTTATCTGTGTAGTAACATGAAACAGAAGACTCTTAATTTTAGATCCCCAAGTGCTAGACTATCTTCTGATAGGCTCAAGGAGTGATTCTAGTTTTTATATCAGCCTACAATGGTGCTCTATTTATTACTCATCAACAATTACGGGGTTTTTTTCCTCCTCTGAAAATTAATTTTTTTCTGGCAAATATGCTCTGGATATTATAAGCCCTTTTGGATGGTGACAAGTATTTTAGTTTAAAAAATAAATGTTCTGTCCACCTCATTGTACATATATGAATTCAATAAATGCTTATCAAATTAAATTGAATTTCAAATGAACAGTTATGTGCAGATTTATTTGTGTGAACTCAGAGGTAAAACCTGTTTTCGGAGTATTTTTGTGTTACATCTATTGAATTAAGAAGGCAAACATGGGGAAGCTAGGTGGCGCAGTGAACAGAGCACTGGCCATGGATACAGGAGGACCTGAGTTCAAATGTGACCTCTGACACTTAACACTTACTAGCCACGTGACCTTCGACAAGTCACTTAACCCCAATTGCCCTGCCAGCCCACTCAAAAAAAAAAAAAGAAAAATAAAGAAGGCAAACACATGAAATATACAAGATAAATTGACAAACACAATTCCATGACCTAGGTTAGAATGAAAGTTTCTTGAGGACAGGAACTATTTCAAGGATTTCTAGAACCCAGTTCCATGTTCTTAGGGGAACTAAATTGAATTGAATTAGTCAATAGTATTATACGTTCAGAAATTTTTAGACTGAAAATGGAGATCAGAACATCTTGTTTAATGCTTTTTTTTACTATATAGATGAGGAGACTGAGGAGACTGAGATCCCAAAAAAGGGAAATAATTTTTCCTAGACTAGAGTTAATTACTGGCAAAGACATGAGTATAATTCAGGTCTCCTGATTCCAGCTCTAGCATTCTTCCCATAGTACCAAAAAGCCTATAGCCCCTTACTAAGCAACTATTTTTTTGTTCATTTCCCCAGAATTATGCTGAACTATTTATAGCCATCTTTTTGGGGGCAGTCCTTCACCACCCCATACTGCTACCTATTGGTGATCTGGCCTTGACCATATCTTCTCAGTTTGTTGATGAGAATGTTATATGGGACAGAATAAAAAACCTCACTGAAATCCAGGTAGATTACATCTATTGCTTCTCCCCTTATCTACATGGCCTGTCACTCTATCATGGAAGGAAATTAAATTGGTCTGGCATGATTTGCTCTTCACAAAACCTTGTTGTTAGCTACTCAGTACTTTGTGCCCTTCTGGATGATTGCAATATGATTGTTTGATAATTTGTTCTAGTACCTTCCTTAGCATCAAAGCTAAGCTGGTCAGTCTGTAATTACTAGAGTGTTCCTTTTCCTTTAAAAAAAGGGGGAGGGGGAGAAGAGGTCTAAATCTGTACTTGCTTATGCAGAGCCTTCCGCTGTAGATTCTGAAATCTTAAAAGTAATAGGTAGCAACTATGAAAATATGAACTCATTTTTTAAGCATGTTGTATGTATGCCATTAGACTGATGATTTAAACACAGGCCTGATTATTATAGTACTTTCTGGGTTTTGTTCTGAGTTCAGTCTCTTCTCCTCTTAGTTCTGCCTACAAAGGACACTCACACTGGTATTCCAAAATCATTTTAACTCTTTCTTAAAAAAAGACATAAACCCAGCAACGCAAGCCTCTGACTCTTTGCAGTCACCTAGCACTAGTTTAACTTTTCTCATGATCAGGGGTAGGGGGTGGGGGATGGGATGGCATTTTCCTTGATTCTCTTTTTTTGTCTTTTGTGATTTGGAAAGATAGGCAACACAACCTGGTGGCTGGAGCACTGCAATTTGACCTTGTCAAAGTCACTTGATTTCTCTGGGATTCAGTTTTCTTAGCTATATTTATGAAGGGGTTGGACCAAGTGATCTCTGGATCCTTTACAACTTTAGACCTGTGATGCTATGAGGGACATCTAGGCTCCAGTTCGGTCTGCATGAGCCTAAGCAATTCACTTAACCTCTCAAGGCCCTTTGGTAGGGGGTGCCAATATATTTTGGTGGAGGGAGTTCTCCATACCAATGAAATCACAAGAGGGAAGAGGGAGGGGGAGGGAGAAAAGAAATAGGAAAGGGAAAGAGGAGATGGATGGATGAAATCAAAGAAAACTTTTTTTTGTTAATTTTTATATCTTTTGCCAAATATAAAGCAAAATTCCCTTCTTCCTAAGCACAGAAACCTTAGGTCCCTTATTCCTCAGTTCCTCTTATTTGGGTTATTTCTTATGCTTATGTCTCAACTGAAGCAGGCTTACAGAATAGACAAGACCACTTTTAGGTCACTTTTGGCTAGCCATGTCTCACTGTTCCCTTCAAACATTTCTTATACCCTGGGTGAATGCCTCTTGAGCTCCTTTTGGTCCCTCTGATATCCCTCTTCGGCAGGCAAGTATAGCCAACCTGCAGTATTTCCCACACTTTGAACTGGGTTCCTGGAAGAGGTACTGATGGAGGGGATGCAGGGGCCATTGATAAGAGGAGTGATTTTGAACCCTAAGGGGTCATCTTTTATCTTGCAGTTCTTTTAGTTTTGCTTTTCATGATCTTATGAGAGAAGGATATTCTGTTGCTCAAACTGCCTGATTAGACCCCGTATCCTGGCTTCCTAGATCTTTTAGTATCTTCTCTTTATCAGATTGAACTTAACCTTGATGCCTTGTATTAAAACACACACACACACACACACACACACACACACACACACACACAAAATCAGCACCATTTGGGAGTCTGCATTTTAGGCTCAGTAAGATCCTATTTACTTCTTCCCCTATTTTTTTTCTTTCTGTCCTTCAGCTCAGCCCAGTTCAAAGTACAGGAAATGCTGTAGGTTGGTTACTCTTGCCTGAAGAAGAGGGATACCAGCGGCATAAAGAGAAGCTCAGGAGGCATTACAGCATTTCCTTCTCAACAGTGCTAAGAAATTTGCCTTGTTAGACAACTGTCTTCTCTGAGTCTTTCCTCTTCCATTTTTCTCCTTGGACTGGTATATGGATTTGGGGGGTGGGGGAAGGAGGGAGTAATCCAACACATAGAGCAATTTGAATTCTGAGCCAAAGACAGATTTTAGTTCTGCTTTTTAATAATATTTTTTTGCATGGATTTCAAGCCCTCCAGGCACCCTAGTGTTTTGTAGTTATTTCCTCATTTTATCTATTCAGTTGAGAATCTCAAAAACTGGGGAGATCTGGCTGCTATGAAAAGCTTAGTTTATGTGTGTTTATTAATTTTTGTATACATGCCCATGGGCCTTTATGCTCTGAGTTCATTTAAACAAATATAAATAATGAATAAATAAGCAAGTCACCCCCAAATGTATCTTTCTGATTAATCCCAGGGATAGAGGAAAAGTTTGATATCCTATGTCTCTGCTGCTCAGGAAGTTGCAGAATTCCATTCACTGTCAAGCATATTTATGACATATAAATATACACTGTGTGCTTCTAAAATGCCTATTTGGAAAAATATAACACACATTGTCACTTGGCAAATTTATCTCAATCAACCAGGGTCTAATATTCCCTAAAGAATTTCTGATTGTGCTGTTTCTCATAGCATAGTGTCAATGAACAAAAGAAAATATTACTTAACATTTCTTTTCAGACTCTAAGGCTGTGTCTGTGAAGACCTGTAAAGTAATGATTTAAGAAATTATTCAGCGAATGGAATCAATGGAGAAATGCACTCCGTAGTAGTACTCAAAGGGTGTGCCCCAGCAGATTTTTGGATAGGCGTGTAGTGAACTGTACAGAATTGACACTTGTGTCACCTGGAGGAGTCTTCTCCTCATTTGGGGTTTAGACTTGAAATTGCATGCATATGCATATGTTTCTTGATCCTCCTGTGGTAAAGAATAATAATTTGCCCTATGTAAAAAAAATCAAGAACTACAGTATTAGAAAAGAAGATCTCTACCACAGTAAAGACAAATAGGTTTCATAGAATCCTTTCATTTCAGAGTTGGAAAAGATTTAAGCTAAAATCAAATCTAACTAACATCCAGATTATATAGAAGAGAATATTAAGCCCCAAATAGATACACTTTGACCTGTCTAAGGTCAAACAATTAGGGATATACCTGAGACAAAGCCCATTGTTTCCTTTCCCTCAACTTCAGCATTCTTTGTAATAGGAGTTGCTGACCCCATGTTTCAATGAAATAGCATTACATGAATATCCCTCCAAACTTCTTTGGTTTCATTTTCACTTCAAAAGTTAAACAGCCTGAAATTTTCCCATAAATCACTAATCTGAATGGTGATGGGACAAAGGTTTGGTTTTAGCAAAATTCATGTCCCCATTTTCAGTTTTTGGATTGTAAGTATAAAAGATGCTCATTTCTAGTCTGTCTTACTGTGGTGTCAGAATTAGACTTAGAACAAAAGTTCAGGAAAAATACATGTTGCTCAGAATGGATGTAAGCTAGATTGGAAACTTATTGCTTTGATTATCATAATATTGGAAGAATAACTCTAATTTGAGTTAGACAAAGAAGTAGATCCAGAATTACAAGGAAGAGATCACGTTGGATCACATTTGGAACTGTGTAAATCTTTCAGAGATGATGATGATGATAAAATATCTAGCATTTATACAGCATTTTATGCTTACAAAATGCTTTATAAATATTATTTGATTTTGTCCTCATAACAATAATGGAAAGTGTGTACTATTATTATCATTCCCCACTTTAGAGTTGAAGAAACTGAGGCAAACAGAGGTTAAATGACTTGTCCGGTGTCACACAAATGATAAATGTCAAAGATCCCCAACAGCTTGTTGATACAAATGCTAGACTTATTAATCACAATATTCATTGTATTATGACAAATCATGGAATACTATGTCAGAAAAAATAAAAAAGGCCAGTAACTCAAAGGACAATAGAAGAAGAATGATGGGTGGAAGTAATTTTTAATGTAATACTAATTATAATTTTTGGTACCAGAAGTGTTGCTAAAAGACCACCAAAAACTTTTGCAATGGCATGAGTAGGTGGAACAGTAGCAGCAAAAATTAGGAAACAGATGGAGATCCTAAAAGTTACTTTGGTATCCTTGAAATAGTAAATGATCAAGAGGAAGACATCCAACTTTGGTTGAGGGTTTTCTATGGAGAATTTATGAAAAGATATAGAGAACTACAAAGGATAAAAATCATGTAAACATTACGTTGTAAATTAGTGGAAGATGTCTGGCTCCATCAAAGTTATCAAGACCTTAGGAGAAACCTGAATCTCAGTCCTGAAGGAGATATATATCACCATAGAGAGTCTAAGATTGTGGGGAAACAGGGATCATTCATGAAAAAAAAATATATATATATATATGTATATATACATATATATATACACACACACACACACACACACACACACACACACACATATATACATACATATACACACACATATATGATGTGTGTATGTATGTAATTCCTGATATGTTTATTGTACTTCCTAGAGCAAATAATGTATTCATGCTGACCTGGGTAAATGTGGGGAGAACTGTTTAACTTTATGTGGTTGGTTTTGTAGGAGTAAAGAGTCCTATAGCTCATAATGAAGGGAATGAAGACCAGGATTATTCCTAGTTGTTTTAGAAAAGAGTCAGGACACCTTTAAGAAAATGGAGGAAAAGATATAAAAGCAGCTCTACCAACACACACACAACTAGCTGTATGCTGAAGTTGCCAGTCATTAAAAGGTTACCAGATTGTCTCCTGTTTACTGCTGGGGAGAGATACCGGGTGCATTTTGGCTGTCATGCCAGCCAAATCTAAGTCACACTTGGTAACACATGCTGCTTTTCACTTTGTCCAGTACCCTTCAATCATAATATGTCATCCTGAGGGCAAAATGCTATCAGATAATTGGGACAGGAGAAAGAGGCACATTCAGAGTTAAATCATTAGCATTTTTGGAGATCCCCCTTATTAATGTTTAAATGTTCAAAATATCACAAAGAAAAGTATCTTCCAAATTCTATAAAATGTATTCAGTATATTGTCAGGAGAAAAGAATGTATATATTTACATATGCAAGATTATTTTCTGTTACTCTCTAATGGAGAACTCCAAGGACATTTTGTCTGAATTTACCATTTGTCATATGGCAGAATTTGCCAATTTCTGACAAACACCAAATGCAAATTTATTATAATTTTAAATTGGTTTCCTAATAGATCCAGTGGCAAAGCATATGATTTAATATATTTCATTATGGAATTGTTTATGTTCTATTAGTGCTTTCCTTCATTCCCATCTTTATTTAACCACATTCAATCTCCCAAAGGAGTCTGGTTTCCCCTTAATACTTTAAATAAGTGTGTGTAATCCTGGACTGGCACCCTAGATCACAATGTTTACATTTGACAATGAATCTGTTTGTTCCCTCCAGCTTGATTCAGATAGTTCTTCCTGGGGGGCTGATATTTCTTCATGACTCTGCTGACCAGTAATTGAATTATGCCTCCAAGCATAAATATAGATTGCCTTTATGATTTTCATCCTAACTAGCCTAAGTGGAAATGCTATAGTTATTCACTTAAGTGTCTATACAATCACAACACACAGTGTTATCCTTCAGTGATGTAGGCCCTCTTGATAAATCTTATTAAACCTCTTTCTCGTTAGTAGCTAAGCCAACACGCAGGTATAAAAACCTGCAGTCATGAAGATTTATGTTGAACCATTATAAAGACTCCACATAAAATCAGTTCAGATTTCCAAAAGGGATTTAATTCAGGTTTTCAATGTTTTATTTTGGGCAGATTAGATGAAAGAGCACAGGAAATCTTCCCTTCTTAAATCATTCGTTTCTGAGAACTAAACATTCAATAATTCTCCTCTAGGAGAAAGCATTCCCCTAGCTCTGTAATTTTTGCATCGTTATTTTTTCAGCATAATGCAATAGCATTTGCATTGGCCTAAGAGCCAGGTCAGCAGTGCAAGCCCTTGGGAATCCTAACAGTAAATCACCACAGATTTCTTATTACCATCCCAATTATTTGCACATGAAGACAAAGAGCAACATATTCTAAATGGGCATGAAGACTAACAAATATCAATTCTGTATTCATTCAACAAGTATGTATTGAGAATCTAGGGATTTACATAAAAATTGAAAATGCCATTCCTGGCACACCCACTGTATTTTGGGCTATTGGCATGCCATCACTACTACAAGTCAAGCATCATGCTAAGGAGATTTAAAAATAAAAGTTATCATTCCTACCTTCCAGGTGCTTGGAATCAAGTATGGAACACATGAGATAAAAATAAGTAAATTAGTTCAGTAATAATTCAAGACAGCATGTGACAGATGATGAGAAGTAGCATAATATAACAGAAAAGATTTATTCTGGGAGTCAGAAGGCATGAGTTCAAAACCCAAGTCCTGCTACTAATGACCTGCATGGACTTAGGCAAATTATTTGACTTCTTTCCTTAGTTATTTGTCTATGAAATTATTAGATCTTCTGATCCAATAGTGAGTACTAGATATAAGTCATGCTATAGTAACTCCAGCTTAATTGGAGTTCCATTAAAAATTTAGGAAGAATGAAGGTGGCAAAGTACTTAAGATATTCTTTGTAGAAATGTGGGAGAGATATTAGGCAGAGAAAGACGTTAGGCAGACACTAGCCCAGTAAATACCTAATAAATTTTGGCTGATTGATTGTTAGACAATAGGGTAATCTTTAGAAATGAATAAATACCAAGACCCAAAGAATAATCATAGTGGTCTTATATTGATATGTAAGTCAGTCTTTGGGGAGTACTCCAGGGATCTGTCCATGGTCTGATGGTGTATAACTGTAATGCCATGCATGAGCAGCTTCTTGAAAGAATGCTACTGTGAATAGCTTTTAAGGTTCTGATTACACAGTATAGCGAACACTCCATTTATTCCATAACAAATCAAGGCAAAGTTTCACAACAAATCACAATATGATATTCACAAATTATATTTTATCACAGAAAATCACAATATAGTGTTCACAACAGCTTAACATTAGAATGGCCACATGGTTTTCACCAAGGTGGCCACAGTATTTAGGACAAAGAACAAAAGAATAATCATCTGGTTTCCCTAAGGGGGAAATCCTCCTTACTTAATCATTCAGTCATTTCACAATACAAGTCAATGTTCCCCTCATGGGGAAATCGTAAGTTAACTTAATCACTTATCCAGATTCACAATTACTAAGTATCATTTATCACTAAATACCATCATTAGAAATTTACACAAACCTTCCATCCCTCAGTTTCTAGAAAACTTCAATTTCATCATGCATTCAATATCCTAGGGGAGGCATCTTCTTTATCTTGACTCAGGGTCATCTCTCTGGTTCCTTGGATCCCCTTCCATGGTCCCAGCTGCTACCCGAATCCACCAAACAGTCACCTAGATTCAGAAGCAGACAGCTCCCAGCTCCTTGTTCAGTCCTCTCAGCAGTTCTTGTTACACACTGAAGTTCACAGGGTCCAGCACATCTCAAACCCTTCACAACTTCTGTTCTCAGGAACTCAAGGATCAACCAAGCCACAAACAAACAAAGCCTTATCCCAGTCATGCTTCTTCAGTCCTCCAGCAGTTCAGATGGCCCTAGGACCCAGAAGGAATCTCAGCCTTCCAGGAGGCAGCAACTTCAGCCTTCACCAGATTCTGGTCTCAAGAAAACTCCAACTCAGTTCTCAGTCAACTTCCAGATGCTGGGAGAGAAACTCACTCTCTCTCTCTCTCTCTCTCTCTCTCTCTCTCTCTCTTTTTCTTTCTTTCTCAGCTGGCTTCAGTCTCCATGATTCTTTTTCTACCAGGAACCAGCCAGGAGGAAAATTCTTGATTCTGATTCTCTGTCCCTGGAGCTTTTCTTACACACACACACACACACACACACACACACACACACACACACACACAGACACACTGGTTTCCTGTCTCAGCCAATCCCTTCCTGTTATGTCGGCAACAAGAAATAGAGTCCTTAGTTACTAAGGGCTAAGTACCTGCTAAATTAATTACCATTACAGTAACTTTTTTTTTTATCAGTGATTTGGAAAATGGTATAGATAGCATACTTAATTTATTTGCAGATCATAAGGACCTGATATGGAAAGCTCACGTGTCCCATTACAATGTCAGGCTAACTATAACATTTCTATAGACAAGAATGAAAGACTGAGTCAAATATGCTAGATACTAACATAAATAAAAAGTTTAAATATTAAGATTAAAGCTTACATAAATGTAAATAAAAATCAACATCACAAGATACAATATATGAGTGAAATATGATTAGATATTTGTTTGTTAGAAAAATTATCTAGGTTCTTTAGTGAACAGTAAATTCACCATGATACAGCAGGAAAAATAAAACAACTTTAAAAGCTAATATCATCCAAAGATGGAATAAGTGAGGCAAATTGTTTAATAGTCCAGAATTAGGCATTTAAGAGTTTTACTATAACTTTCTCTGTTCAGGATACACACACACACACACACACACACATACACACACACACATACACATATGTGTATACATATGTATATGTATATATATATGTGTACACACACACAAAGGAAGAGACACAGAGACAGAGACAGAGAGACAAACAGACAGACAGACACTCTTCTGGGGATGAAATTTTAAGAAGACTTCAATAAAATCTAAAGTAGTGTGACCAAAACAGTGAAGGATCTTAAGAAAATAATATGTCAGTTTAGTTGAAGGAATTGTGCATATGAGGATAATTATCTTGGTCAAAAGAAGACTTATGGGAAGGGTACAATGAGAGCTGTCTTGAAATATCTTAAGGTTTGCCATGGGCAAGAGTGAGTAGACTTTTTCTGTTTTGCCCTAGAAGCAAAAACTAGAAGAAGTGGTTATAAATTGCAGAAAAACAGATTTAAAATTGATGTATGGGAAAACTTCAGAGCAATTAGAGCTGTCCAGAAGTGGAACACCTGAGGAGAGAGTTGCTTCTTTCTTTCTAGAAGTCTTCAGGCAAAAGCTAGGTGCCATTGTGTGACATTTTTAGAGGTGAGAACCCTCAATAATGTGTACTCCTTGAGGAAAGGGATTATTTCAGTTCCTGTTTTTATATACCTAGTACCCAGGCTATCCCTTATACCTTTCATTTCTGTTTCCCAGCTTTACTCGATTACTTTTAGATTCAGCTCAAATGCCCCCTATTGCAAGAGGCCTTTCCTGGTCAACCTTGCCCTAGGGCATTCCCTCTGGGACTATTTTAAATTTGCATTATGTACATAATTTTTTGCATGTTGTCTCTCCAATTAGAACAGAAGTTCCTAAAGAGCAAAGACCATGTGTTTTCCTTTTTTTATCTCCAAGACTTAACACAGTGCTTGGCACATAGTAAGCACTTAATAAATGTCTGTTGACTAACAACAGCTTAGTTAAAAACCATTCATGACCTGAATTGGATCAAATCCTTGTTCCAAGTTTTATCAGAGGGCCTAGCTCCATGAGTTCCTTCCCATTCCAAGGTCCTATGATTCTGTTATCTGGGGTCTGAAGAATATTTAGAATTTGATGAGGAAAAAAAGATAAGTTGACCCAGCAATACCACTTCTAGGGTTGTATCCCAAAGAGATCATAAAAATAAGAAAAGAACCCACATGCTCCAAAATATTTATAGCAGCTTTTTTTGTGGTGGGCAAAAACTGGAAACTCAGAGGAAGTCCATCAATTGGGGAATGGCTGAACAAGTTGCGCTATATGGATGCAATGCGCCCTCTTTTGGTTTTCTTTCTCATGCTTTCTCCCATTTTTTTCTAATTCTTCTTTACAACATGACTACTGTGAAAATATGTTTAATAAGAATGTATAGTTAGAGACTTTATCAGATTGCATGCTGTCTTGAGGAGGGGGGAGGGGAGGCAGGAGGATAAAATTTAAAACTCGAAAGTTTACAAAAGTGAATGCTGAAAACTAAAAATTAAATAAATTAATTTAAAGAAAAAAAAAAACAAGAGAAGGACATTCCAGATTGTGAAGTACTGGGAACATGGGCTGGAATTAGGGATGGGTAAAATATGATAGGACAATCCCACAGCTGAAGATTGGAAAAAATAGGCTAAAACCAGTTCATCAAGAACTTTAAATGTCAGGCAAAAAGTGCTAGCATTATCTTGTTGATCACCTCTGGTGGGGTCTGTGAGCAAAACTAACAATGAAATGGATGTCTGGGGAAGATTATTCTAACATCAGTGTGCTGGGTATATTGGATAGAGAAGACACTTGAGGAGAGACTAGTTAGGAAACCATTTCAGTAGTCTTGGTATGAAATGATGAGAGTTTTGAATATATTATCAATAATGAGAATCAAAAGGAAGAGGTCAATGAGAAAGCTATTGCAAAGAAAAAAATCAGTAGAATCTGGTAGCTGATTTGCTGCAAGAATCAAGGTAAACATAACACCAAGATTTTACCTAATTTCACCACTTTCAGTAAATAACATTTTTATTAACTGAATTGGTTGAAAAAGTCTGTTGGTGACTGGTCAACTTGTAGTATATAGCATAATTCTGATAATGTTGAAAGAAAAAAAGGGAAGGATGTTTTCAAGTAATAAATGCCAAAGCTCTTGATGGATTGTGCTACAGGCAAAATTAGAATGTAGATTTTGCGGGCTTTTTACTTTTGGTTCCCCCTCCCAACTAATAACACTGGGATGCAATGCGTTAAGACAAACTTTCCCGATGATTTTAAACCAATTAGCATTAAGTGAACTTAAATTTATGCTGTTATGGTATCGGTCCCTACAAGCAGTCTTTAAATTTCCTTGAT